>JAKCOX010000069.1:2359631-2687408 GCA_022605575.1 Laterallus jamaicensis coturniculus
AGGGTATTTTTAATTTCTGTAGAAGAAAAGTAGCAAAGTATCTCACAGTTGTAAAATGAATCAATTAAAAGGTTGTTGGCTGGGTTTTGTGTTGGTTTTATCTGACATCTGGAACAGAACATGGCCTACTGGGTGTCTAAACAGCCCTTTGAACTAGTGTGAGTTTTTGCAGAAATTCATTAGTCAAATTGATGTAAGATTTAATGGTCCACAATCCTTATTATATCATGAGGAAAGGCTGGGTGAGCTGGGACTGTTCAGCCTGGAGAAAAGAACACTAAGGGAGAACCTTATTAATGTCTATAAATATCTTAAGTATGGGGTGCAGGGGTAATTGGCCTGCCCCAGTGTCTGTGGAGACAGGACAAAGGGCAATGGCTGCAAGCTGGAGCACAGGAAGTTCCGCACCAACATGTGGAGGAACTTTTTCCCAGTGAGGGTGACAGAGCCCTAGGACAGGCTGCCCAGGGAGTTGGTGGAGTCTCCTTCTCTGGAGATACTCAAGACTCGTCTGGACGCCTGTCTGTGCAGTATGAGCTAGGGAGCTGCTCTGGCAGGGGGTTGGACCCGATGATCTCTTGAGGTCCTTTCCAATGCCTATGATTCTATGATTCCTATTTTTATTACCCCAGCTTGGGAAAAACACATAGTCTAAATGTATTGAGCTTCCAATTCAAGCTTTTAGATCTTATTACTGTCTTTGTTATTTATGACCACTGTTCTGTAGTGCATTGGACATGTTCATGAAAGAGAAATGCATGGGTAAATGCACAGAAACAACATGAGGCCTACAAAAGTTTCTGAACTAAAAATGTTTTGGGGGCAGAAGGATTTAGAGAGCAGTAAAAGTGTGCTCTGTCCCTCCTTCCCAGTCATCCACGTCTGGTGCTGTTGGAGAGAGGATACTGAGCTCAACTGATGTGCATTTTGATCTGTTCTGGCTGTTTGTGTAGTTGTCCAACAGGTATTTAAAAGTTTTGTTAAGTAACACATTAGGTCTTTCTCTGATTTGCTCTTTGAGTATCTAGACAGTGCTCTCGGGCAGATCTGACTACAGATGTCTTCTTTGACCATTCTGAATGCACCAGTACAGGTCTTGAATTGTGGAAAGCAGAACTATAGATAGTGTTTAAGAAACTAAAACAGAAGATAACTTCTCTACTGCTATGTGACAGCCCATTCTTGGTACACACAAAGGCCTTTTCCTGGTGACAGTATGCTGAGAAAACATGTACATTTTCACCATCCACCAGGACTCCAGGCTTTTGCCTAAATTAGTCTTATCTTAAGCTAGGAGCAGATCTCCACTAAGTAAAGACATGCTGCATGTTTTAATTCCAGATTTATAAATACACTTTCCTGAACAACAAAAAATACCCCACGTAATTTGCTTGTGCCTGTTCCTCAAACCACTCAAACTGCTCTATCTTCTTCGACACAACTGTACTCTTTGTGACAGAAATATGCTGGGGTAGGTGGTCATCCACTGTGAAGTTCAAAAAGTACCACCTGCTCCCACTTTGTGTTTTTATCTGTTAGGTGATTGATCAGTAAGTATTCCTGATCCTCCACCTCTGAACTGTCAGTGACTCAGAAACCTGTGGAGCTAATGTCCTGGTTCTGGCCAGGCCAGCGTCAACCTCCCCAAGCAGCCAGCACAGGTGAGCTGAGTCAGCCAGGGCTATTTTCCACACCACCTGGCATCACTTCCCCATAACAGGGGCCAGGCGAGGAAAGGGTAGGGGCTTGGTGCCTCTAGGACAGTCTGAGTGTGGCCAGTGTCAGGTCAACTTGTCCTCGGTTAGGCAGCACTCTGTTATCCTTGGGTCAGTAAGGTACTCTGTGTTAGCACCGGGTGTGAGTGCAATTGTCTGTTCTATGTTTGCAGTGATTTTTGTCAGTTAACTGTCCTTATCGCAACCCACAGAGGCTTTGTCTGTCTCTACTGTGGGAGTGAGCAACTGGCATGTGGTGCTCAGCCATGGCCTGGGGCTTAACCACCACAGCTACTTTGACACAAAAGGTCAGCAGAGGGTCCCCTTTGACTATTTGAGCCTCATAAAGAATTTTTTTTTGCCTTCTAATTATGCAAATATTTTGGTAAGGTTTGAGAAATACCTATTGCATGACATTTATGCTGGGAGATGAATGAGCCCAGTTCTTTCTTATCTAGGATGCTAACTTTGGTATGTGATCAACTGAAGAAGTTATTCTGTCTCCCTTCATTAACTATGATTGTAACTTCTCATAATCCTGATTTGCATCTATGTGAATGCATCAATGTCCCATCTTTTACCATGCTTTTCGTTCTTTGTATGCCTTAAAAAAATTAGACTGGTTATTTTTTTCCCTGTGAGTTTGTTAAAGTAAAAACTATTTTTGAGTAAAGGACTGAAAGAACATCTTCTTTTAGGGTGGAGAGCCCTTTGTGCCCATGCAGAAGAAGTTAATATAATAATCTGAAGAAGTCCTCTTTGTTACCTTGACAATGACTTGCCAAGTGTGTGTAACTCTGAGTCAAGCATGTAACCATGACAAAAGTAAAAGAGTTTGACTAGCCAATCAGGAGATGGCTTTAGCTACTCAAGGTCTTCATTTAATATTAGCAAAATTTTAGTGATAGTAGATGAAATGATATTTATACCTTTGACTTTACTGGATGCAAACAGCTAATATTTACACTTTTAAAATGCAAGTTAGTAGTTAAATAATGCTAATATTGCTGAGAAAAAAATACCTTATTATGGTGAGTGAAAGACATTTTAGGCACAGAGAAAAGAACTATCAAAGTTCAACTTTTTCACATGTATGTCTTCCCACTAAAGCTATCAGGGATAATTTTGCCTAGATCTGCATCAGACATGCATCTCTGGGGCCCTTCAGTTAAAGAGCTGTGTATTCTGCCTCGATAAGCATCGCGTATGTTATGTATGTTTTGGGCTCGGCAATCCAGTCGTCATTTCTATGATCCATACAAACAAAATACCCAAACCAATAAGGTAACTAAACCTTTAATTACTGTAATGTATGTACTGAGCATTTCTCCTCCTCCCTACTTCCCTTCGCCCAAACCATCCTTAGCTCCCTTGGGCACCATCTACTAGCTAAAGCATCGAATCCGTCACAGCGCGCTTAAACGGCTGCAGGAAATTTGTTTTACAAGGCTGGTTTTAACTGAACTACCTGCTGTGCACCACATTGCTACTGTTTATGAAATGAATGATGGGAAAAGCAAGTCTGTGATTTCATTTGTTCAGACCGATTAGTCACACGTTGCATATGGTATCATTTGCTTGTCACTTAATGACTGACCAGCCTGCCTGAATCATTAGTGCGGCAGTGCAATGAAAGGAAGACATAAACATAATGATGAGCTCAAGGAAGTGGAGTGCTGTTTTACCTAAAAGAAATGGTGCGCAGAAATCCAGCACAGCTGCAGGTGCTCTGACGACAATGTGGGAAGCAGTTAGCTTCCAATTTAGCAGAAAATTAAGAGCGAAAAAACTGTTATTTGTGAGAGAAGATACTCATGGCAAGCAATCATCCATGCTCTATATCCACAAGATGAGCATTCAGCTGTCTTTGTCGTGACTTAAAACAATTGGTATCTTGGGCTGCATTCAACACCAGATTGGTGCTTATTATCTGCAGTTTATTCTTTCTTGGGATATTTTGTAAACCCCCCCCCCCTTTATTTTATGGTTAATTTGCTTGCTTGAATGTAAAGCCATTTAAGCTGAAAAATCTGGATTGTGGTTCATCATTGTGCCAGTGCTCTGAGCTGTGTGATGCAACATAATTGGCAATTTTCAAATTCATAATCCATTTTGTTTCATGTGCTCACACACACACTGCTACCCCATCTCTTCAAATTCATAAAAAAACCAAGATTAGAGCATGTGGATTCCTTCAGTCAAATAACAGCTATCAACAAGAGACATGTTTTTATAAAGTTAAAGAATGAAATCCCACTGGCCAAGAGAACATCATTCCTAAAGAACTGGTTTTCACTTCCAAAAACTCAGAGGAATTAATGCATCTGAAGTATCCTTATCCTGGCAAGGCTTCTGCCAGCTTCTGCCGAGCTTCACATTGTGCAAAAATACCAGAAAATCTGAAATTTTTTAATCCTGTCATTTTTTAGTGATTTTGGTAGCAGACTGGAGCTGGAGCTCTGCACTGAAAAGGAAAATCCAGTCATTTCTTAAATACATGGCTGTTTATGCTGGCATGCACTGCTATTTGTTCAGCAGAACTTGAAAATTATAAAATGCAAAACAAGGAAAATTCAGGCCCAGAGTCCTTCTCTCAAAGCATTTTGGTTTCCCACTTCTGTTTCATGTCTGGCTTTTCTTCCCGAAGAAGCTTACACATCTCTGCACTTGCTTACAGGACTTGGAGGCCAAGGGTGTTTCTGTGTCTTACCACCTTACCATAAGGCACAGGGCTGGCAGCATTGTTTTGGGGTTGTTTTTAAGCTTTATTCTTTCAAGAGTAATTCGGGTTTCTACAACAAACTCCATCTTGCCTGAGCTTGTGATTTTACTACTTCCTTGTGCTCCCTTTCTCTTCTCACCAGCTGGCCACAACCAATGCTCAGCTCCACTCTATTTCCCCCCGGCTAATGGCCAGCCGTCTTGCCTGCCAACTCTGCCTGCGATCTGCTGATTCCACCCGCTTCCAGCACTCCTGTCAGCTTGTGGCCTCTACTTCATTATGCATATCCTCTAGCTTATCAGCAATGAAGGATTATTTACGACGCTGGGACAGAGAAATAGTCTTCTTCCACCAACTCTTTGCCTCCTGTGTAGCAGATGCCAGGTCTCTGGGGTTTGCAAAGTTACATATGCTTGGGAGGAGATCACACTCAATGGTTTTCCTAGGAGATCTCTGTCTGGTCACCCCAGTATGTAAACCTTCACAGCCAGGCAGGTTAATTTGATGTAAAATTGATAGTGGCATTATAAACCTCCCATCAACTATTTTCAGTGGGTATTGTAGATCCGTTCTTCCCATGTTCAAAGACTTGCAGGATTGCTCTATTCTGCTCAGATCGAATTCACTTACCACACAGGAGCAATATCAGACTGGACTTTTAAAACAAAGGAAAGGAATGTTTACCTGGTGCATGGAGCTGTTCTCCAGTAGCTGCTGTGGAAATCAAAACAGGAATACTGATGAAGGAGAGTCTTGTAGTTTTGCATGTTTGTTTTGATTTGGAGGACTATATGGGTAGTCCTAGCGAGTTTCAGTTTCTTGCTTTAAGTAGTTTCACAAAACCTTTTGCGTATACTTGTGACTGGTTGTGTCTTTAACAGGCAGTGGAGCGGCATCTCCAGCTACTGGAGAGAGTCCAGTGGAGGGCTACCAGGATGATTAGAGGACTTCTATATGAGGAAGATCTGTTTAGCCTACAAAAGAGAAGACTGAGAGGGGATCTCATCAACACTTAGAAGTATGGGTGTCTAGAGGAAGGGGGCCGACTCTTCTCAGTGGTGTCCAGTGTCAGGACAAGGGGCAACGGGCACAAACTGGAACACAAGAAGTTCCATCTCCATGTGAGAGAAAGCTTCTTTATTCTGAGGGTGACAGAGCACTGGGACAGACTCCGCCGCCCAGAGAGGTTGTGGAGTCTCCTTCTCTGGGGATATTAAGACCTGTCTCAATGCAATCTGCTCTAGATGATCCTTCTTGGGCAGAGGATTTGGACTAGATGATCTGCAGAGGCCCCTTCCAACCCTTCTGAATCTGTTAATCTCACCACCATGGCACAGAGACAGGAAAAGAAATGCAGCATCGCATTCAGAAACAACACCTAAACCTGTTCAGTTACAGGATTTAACGAAAAAATAGCTTTACAACAATGCTGAAGGTTGTCTTTTGAGACAGGCCTTCATAAGTACTGCAGGGTGAATTCTGTAAAAATCTGGCTAACTGAACAGTTGTTTAACCCAAATGTTTTATAACTGCAAAAGTTGTAAAATATTTAATAGAAGCTGGCTCATGTTGAGTTTGTGAGTTTCATGTATTCAGATGGTGAGGTGCAGTCTCTGCATCCTAATTGACGACAACAAACTCACACTGACAGCTGCCTGTGTATAATGACTCATATTTAAGAAATGGTTTTACAGTTGATTTATTTACTCATTGAATTGAGAACATCTCCAGTGGCAGAGTTCCTTTTAAAAAAACCCCTTATTTTCTCTTAAAAAGCAGTGGACTAAGCAAAAGAAACATCACAGGATTTACAGAGTGTCTTCAAAAGCCTCATGAGAGAACCTTTTATCTCCTCCAGCACTTTTTATGGTCATCAAAATTCAGGTAGGAAGCAATGAAAACTATCTGCCAACTCCCCACAAGAAAATGGTATGGAGTTAGAGAGAGAGGAAAAACCAAGTCACTGAGACTTGTCAATAATTTAACATCCAGAGAGAATGTCAAAGGAAACTTTTGGTGTTAGAAATACTACTTATGGGTTAGACAGACTTGCTTCAATGCAAGCTGTAAAATCTGGATGTGTATTTCTGGAGCTTGATTGCAGGGCTTAGCCTCTGGCATTGAGGCTTATTAATATAGATGCAGCCACACCAGAACGGACTGACTGGTTTTCAGCACAGTTTCTCAGGAATTATAAAGAAGAGGAAAAAGTGTGTGGATATGGAAATTATACTGATAAAGATGAGCCAATTAGATTTTGAAGATCACAAACATAGGACAGAAAAAGTGGGGTTGAAGAAAAGATGGGGCAGGTTGAACAAAGGGAAAGTGAGGGATGTGTAAAGGGGGAAAAAATGAACTTACCCCAGATACAAACTAAATAGTGAAGAGTTATAATGTCAATTATTTTGACTAAAACAATGGAAAGCCATACTCATTCATTTATCAAAATGAAAATTTTAGCATTTAGGAAAATTCAGGCTATGTGGTAGAAAAGAAAGGTTTCTTTTAATATGGTTTTGACTTGGTTTTGCTTTCCTAACTAAGGAACTGTGAATGACATTGTTATTCCCTTTCTTTGCAAGCACTAGCGAAACAGCTTCAGATCAACTTTCAGTATATTACATGTTACTCCATAACCCATCCTCCTCCTCCATTTAGACAAAGAAACAAGTAAAACCAGTGTGTACATCCAGAGCCTTGTTTTTCTTTTGTTTACTTGAATTCAGAAAAAAAAGTCATATGGAGATTAACGCTGCGAGCCAGCATGGGGACCAAACAAAAAATGGGAAAAACAATTATACTGCTGCTGCTGGCACTCCAGTACAATGCTCAAATTGCATGGTTGTCAGTGCTTCCTGCCACATTTTATTTTTTATAAGCCACTTTTGTCTTTAGATAGAAGCATTAGTATATTTTTTTTGCATCTATTCCATAGCCTGTATCCTTGTAATTGAAATTTAAAAAAAAAAGTCAGGTATTTGAATAAACCTCTTAAGCGTTGAAAGTACTACACAATAGGAAGTCATTACACACATGTACTTCTATTTCCAGTCTAATTCTATAGCTGCATGTCTATATCCTACTGGGTAGCTCAGGGAAGTCTCAGTCCACCAGGCACTGGGTCAAAAACCAGTGTTGCTGAAACTATTCACTCTGTGACATAATTAATATTTAATTAATAATTGTGCAGTCTGGTCAGTAAGCAGTCTACTAGAGGACCTGTGCAGCACAAACTGTTTATGCCCAAGATGTCTGGAGGCAACCGAGCTGTCTGGCTCTCGGAGCTGAGATGTCCATCTGGAAGGAGGTAGTCTGCAGAGCTGTAGTAATCATTAATTGTGTCTCTTACTATTTCAGAATTCTAAATGAGCAGTGAGAAAAAGATAGACAGCTGCTTTTCATCGTCTAGCAGAGTGTGGTTATCCATCCCTATGGATATCCATCCTCTTTATGCTTGGGCTACAGCTAGGGAGCCACATGAGGGGAACTGCCACACTCTCTCCCTCCTGAGCTGATGTGCTTTGTACAAACCAGTCATGAAACACAAGAGGTGTGTGGTGCTCTGCCCCAGTGTCCTTTCCCAGGCGATGGGACAAATGTATTTCACTCCACCAGGTAGGTGACAAGAAAAAATGTCCTGCTATGGGGGTATAGTTGGTCTAACACATGCCTTAATGTTCCTGTTAGTAACACAAAATAACCACATCCTCCAGAAAAAAATTCCAAAAGCAAAACTATCCCAAACTATGAGGCCTTAGGGCCCGGGTAATGGAGCTGGAAGCCAAATTAACAGTTGCCATTCTTTTACTCATGTATGTGTTTTAATTTTTTAAATTAAAAATATACATCTATTCTTACAAAGTGGTACACAATGTAATGAAGTTTGCACACCTCTAGAATACCTTATAGCATAGTGGTTAAGGTATGAGGATGAGAGAGGTGGGAGAAAAATCACAGAGAGATAAGAAGGGGTTTAAACGTGAATTTTCTTTTTTCTGGGGTTAGTACATTGGTGACTGAGCTCCTGAGAAAACAGGAGATGTTGTTTCCTCCTCTTTTGTGATTCCATCCCCTCTTTTCTTTCAGGAGCACCCAAGGTGTTTCACTAAGAGCTGGAAGGAATGTTTGCAGTCAGGTGAATTTTTGGTTCTCTTGTTTCAGTGAGAGGAAAACAACGAAGTTTGAGTCAAGCAGAAATAATCTATTCACTCAGTCCCAATCCAGCATTTGTTCAGTTGAAGCAGTTTGCTTTTCTTTTCTCTTAAACATCTCTGGGAGTTAGCCTGTACATCCACTGTGGTGCAGACTTACTCGGTGCAGTAGCAGAAAAGAAAGTTCAATCAGCACGGGGACCGTTCCTGTGCCGCAGAGCGAGAGCATCCCTGTCTTGCTCTGCAGCTGGGTCCTCTCTGTATTTAGGCAGTTTCAGTGAAGGAATTAAGAGAGGAAAAAAAAAAAGTTACCCCTGCTGTGTCAAAGAGAAGTCAAACAAGGATCCAGGAAAGAATAGTAGTTCCAAGAGGGGGATTTTCCCACTGAGTAAATGGTTTGTAAGAATCCACGGTTTCATTGTAGTGGTCTCCGAGGCAGCACCCTTCCTGGTGGATTGCTGCTGTGAGTCAGCCTAGCAGGAAAGCTAGCCTTGCAAAGAAGCTAAGCAGTCATTAAACTCTTTAACCCTTGTTCATTAGTCAGAATGATGCTTATTTAGCACCACCCTCTGCGGCAGCCTAGGGTTTCACCTTTAAGAATCTGTTGAAAGAAAAATCTCCCTCCCTTCTCCTCAGGATGGTTTTAAAATCACCAAATATCAGAGAAAAAGTTTTTATTCTGCTCTAGTGTAGCTGCCTTGTGTGGTGTCAATATTGATTTTGATATCCGAGTGCCTTCATCTCCCGCTTGGGCCCTGCAGGAGTCAGCAGGAGTCTGATTCTAACTGTACTCGTGGGACCAAAAATTCAAGGTAGTTTTTATATCTGTGAACCTATTCCAGATTGAAACTAGAGCTTTTTAGAGAAGACCATAATGATGGATCTTCATTCCCTGCTGCGGATCCTAAGAGATGAGCTGCAGGCTTTGTGGAGGGCAAGGTGTCTTAGTGAGTACACCTGAGGCTCAGGAAACCCAAAACCTGTGTGCGTAGCTCTGCCACCAGCCTTCCAGGGGTCCTGTCAGTGCGATTTCATGTGGCAGAGCTTGTGGCAATAGCAACAATACTCATCTCTTCTCTGAGGAGTTTTGAGGTCTGGATGCAAAAAGCATTATTATGCAGGTGTTGCTAAAAGTATGTGAAGTTAGGTGGATAACATGAGTTTCATTAGTAAGAACTTCAGTGTAAATGCTAGTTTTCTCTCTGGTTTGAACCTTCATTTCAGATACCAGAGTAGAAAAAGAAAAGCAAATTAACAAATCTATTACAAGAATTAAATTTAAATTGACTATATATTTAGTTATAGTTACATATCTATCACATAGATATATTATCCTATCCTAGATATAGGATAATATATCTATCACATAGATATATTATCCTATCCTAGATATAGGATCCTACCCCCCTTCCCCTATGTAGTCATATATCTACCATTACACTGCCTCAGTGGTGGAGGTCTGCAGTAGCAACAATATTGTTTCAGGATACTACCAGCTGTCACACTGCATGGCTTTCTACAGAAAACCCTATCTGACAGCAATTACATAAAAGAAACAATGCGTTTTGTGCAAAGTCCTCACTTGGGGACTTTGATTGCAAAATCAAAATTAGATAATGTGTCAAATATATGTTATGCCACAGGACTATAAATAATTAAGCAAGACTGATGAATTAAAGATTGCCTATGCAGTAACTTAAAAATGCGCTGTCTTCCATCTGACTAGACAAAAACCATCTAAAAGTTGCACTGAACTGAAAGAAGAATTGATAAAGCCTCTGAGGACAGCAAAGGGTGAGGATGCCTGTGAAGCAACAGTGCAAATGATCGTTTGAAATTTATACTGATACATCAGTCACGATATGTGTTGTGACAGATGGCACACCAAATGTATCTGATGTGAATGTAGGGTTAATTACAGTATTTGAAACAGCTTTTGGACACCCATTTTTGGCATTTCATTACACTGGGCATCAACAAGCACTGGGAATGAAAATAATTGAGTAAAGCTTGAAGAAATGAGGAAAATTGTGGCAAAACCCAGTAAATTTCAGTTTCTTGTGCACTGAGCTACCACCATTTCCAAATATGTTGGAAATAATCAAGTTGCTATATTTTGGATTAGTGAAGCATAACAGTATCTGGTGGTTTAGCTACTGGTGTCCAGCATGGGATGCCATTTGTTGTTTAGAGAGATTGTGCACAGCCTCTAAAGATCAGAATAATCCCAAACTGCCTCATCAGGAAAGGCTCCTCACCTAATGGGTTTGTTTATTTTGAGTTGCATTTGAAACACATCCTAAACTTCTCCAGGAAATAAGGATTTCTGGGTACTGATATACCTTCCAACACCCATTTAGGAAGCAGAGAGTATTTCAGGACCTTGTTAATGCTAATGGAAAAAAAAAGGATAATAGATTCTTTAATTCAGCCTCTTAAAAATAGATTTAATTAGTTTTAAAAGCAAATGACTTAGTTTACTACAACTCTAAACACAATCGATTCAAAACATTTCAGAGCTCCTTTCTACTGAATGCCAACAAGACAGAGGAGTCTTCAATTTAAAGTCAAATTCAGTTTGGAAAACAATGTAATCAAATCCAGGAAACAAAAATGAGTGATCTGAGAACTTGGTTAGGAATTCTTGAATTTGAAGCACCAATGGTTAATAGGGTGCACCCATAATATCTGTAGGTGAACCTGCACTCCTAAGGGAATCCCTAAGCAGTGACGTGTGGTTTATGATTGTACATGTGCCATATGTTTCTCTGCCACATGGTCTTGCTGTCAGCCAGGCTGGGTTGTCCTCCCAGCTGGCTGGTGGTGAGCACCAGGCTGCCTCCCAGCTCCCACCTAATACCGTCATCAGGGAGGAAGACCTCTAAACCGGAGCTTTGTTTACCGAGTCCCCTGAAACAAGTCACCCTTCTCAGGAAGGGTTTCCAGATCCTACAGTGCAGCCAAGAAAGCAGGGATACTGCAGAGAACAGATGTGGGGAAGGCAAAGCCAATTCACCTACGCTCTACAGCTGAGCCCAGTAATTACAGATGTGGTGTGCAGCGGGCTTGTTTATTTGCTGCTTTATAGCACACGCTGTATAATAGCCTGCAGGAATCCATTCTGCCCCTAATTCGGTCTTAACTAAGATTATGCCTTTACCTGGGTAAACAGCCAAAAAAAGTTGAGAAGGGTGGGTGGAATAAATAAATAACACAGCACATTAAGACATTGCCTCGACTGGTATCAGTCAAACTCCTCAAACAACTAAAACTTTTGCATGGCAATGAAAGAAAATAGAATTTAGTAGGACTTTGCTCTGGATATGCTATTGAATCAGTCTGACTCTTCACCCAATTAAACTAATGCTCATGGCAACGGAGCATAGGTAAGCAAAGTTGTGTGTGTGCGAGGATCTTTTGGTGTCTTATGACCAAGCCTGGCTCCAAGTAGCATTCTTAAAGATGCTCTTACTTACTATTTTTTAGTTCATACAGAAAATAGATTTACAGCAAAAATCAGGTAGCGAAGAATAATTCCCAGATGTTGAACACACCTGCCAGTCTCTTCTTGGTAGATGATGATAGATAAAGCAGGTAAGGCAGCAGAGATTCACAAGCTGGAACAATCTCAAACATCATGTCTGTTTATGTCCCTGAAGTTTTCCAAGGTGGTGTTTCTGTTCTTAGATGACAAAATATATCAAAATTATATAATTGCTTTAAAAAAAGAGGAGGGGGGGATAGGTCTTTTTTTTAGCCACAGCGATGGCTCTTGCACTTAAAAAGTAATTAAAAAAACCCTCTACATATTACTGCAAGGGTGTTTATCTAATATACAATGAAACATAGGGTACTTTGTATCCAAGGGGTGGTTTGACTTCCACACAAGCAAATAGAGTAAGCCCACACTCACTTCAGCTTGGTGGGACAAAGAGGAAGAGATGTTTTGGAGAAACATTGGCTAGATTTTTTTCCTGGAAACAGGAATGACAGATTTATTTTTTTTCCACTGAGGTCCCTATTTTAGTATGTATGATAATAATGGTCTGTAATCATGGACAGAAGAAGGTGTTGTATCATGGAAAGAGCGTGGTGTCATTCACTGCTCCCCTCTCTTCTGCAGCTCTTGGGATGATAGTGTAGTCCCATAGTCATAGCTATGGGATGATGAATCTTGCCTGTGACTGGGTAGTCACTACATGTGGCTTTGTAACTACCTCATGCTGGGGACAGATGTAGTGCTGTCCTTCTGAGTACAGAAACTTGCATGAAGTGAGAGATCTTTGGAAAACCTTTGTCTCCATGTACTTCCCCCAGCAGTCTTTCTCTTATTTCCTTTATGTCACCGTTTCCTTTCCCCGGTGACAGGCAGAGGCACATAACCCGTCATTATGTTTTGAGGCCATTAAAGCTTTTTCAGCAGTATTAGGCAAATCTACCTATGAACAGTGACCTTATTTACCAGAAAAAGTGGTTTCTAGGGAAACCTCTTCTCTGCTCAAAAGAGAGAGAAGAAAAACATGCTGTTCATTAGAATGGCTCACAGCAGACCTGCTGCAGGTGAGGGGTTCCTGTGCATTTCCCTCACCTCCTTCTCCTTCTCAGAGCAGGGGGGGAAGATGGAGCCCTTCCAAAGACTGCATGGTTTGAAGGTCAGCCAAAGTACACTCTGTGATGGATGTTTAAAGAGGGGCCATCCTGAACATCATCCTATCTGAAAGTTTTTTTAATACAAGTCTTTTAAACAGTGATGAAAAAGAAAAAGGGGGTGGGGGAAAGAAAAAACAGATAGCAGCATACAGCCCTTTTGCAAAGGATTTGACAGTGGAATCAATAACTACCTTCAAGCTTTTTCAGTAGTTCCTATTTGGACAGCTAAGCAACTTTTCAAAGCAATAGGATAACATATTCTCCCTCCTGCTTCCTTCCTAGGTTTGTCACCACCCTTTTATCCCCATCACACAGCTTGCAATGCATATTGTTGTGTCCACAAGGGAAGGCACAGTGGGGTGAGGGGTGCTTTGAGCCCAAGCCACCCTAGGACTTGAGAACACAGCTGATGCCTTGGGACTGCTCCTGGCTATGCCTAATGCTCTCTGCTTCTGGGTGTACACCAGCACTGTAGACTCCATGAGACTGCCTTCAATGCTATGCCTTTGCAGGGAGTCTTGCATGGTGGCACTGGCCTTGGTAGTCCTTGGTGCCTTTACAACAGTAGTAATTCCTAATCACAAGCTCCACATAAGGTCCATTGCCTGGGTGACCCTGCGAGCTCCCTTCTCTCCTGTGGGCTGTGCAGATCATGGTGGTCAGCAAAAACCATCTTTGCTTTTCAGCACTTGGACATGATGAACAAAACCATACACACTCCTTGATGGGACACAATATTTTGCATTTTTCTAGCCAGTCACAGCAACAGAACTCTGCCCAAACCTCTGCTGACTGGAAGAAAGCAGACCATTGCCTTCCCTCTGCAGTCAACTTTCTGTACCAGGGACAAAAGGCATGTCTGTGGAGCAAACACACAGTCCCTGTGTTCTTAATATCTCCTTGTTCTGATTTTGGCTAGGATGGAGTTATTTTCTTTTCTAATAGTGGATAGAATGCCGTGTTTGGGAGTCAGGATGAGAGCAGTGCTGATAGCACCCTGATGTTTCTAGTTGTTGCCAAGCAATCAAGAACTTTTTCAGTGGTTCATATTTCCCTACTAACGTGAAAGGAGGGGACGCAGCCAGGACAGGTGACCCGAACTGGCCAAAGGGGGTATTCCATGCCAATTACATCATGCTCAGTATAAAGGGGGACTGATAGGACGAGGAACAGGCCGCTCCAGGATGTGTGGTTTTTTGGGGACGGTCCAGTTTGTCAGGACAGCTCTGGGCTGCACGGCCTGAGTTGTGTGGTTCAGTGAGAAACTGCATTGTGTATCACCAGTTTCATATAATTTCTTTTTTTGCTCTAAAGTCCTGTTATCATTGTTATATCTATTTTTTCTGCTATTCTAGTAAACTATCCTTATCACAACCCGCAGGGTTTTGGGGTTTTTTTTCCCTTTCCCTTCCCTTCCCATCCCCACTTCCCCTCCCCCCCCCCCTTCCTTTTAAAACAACAAGCAACTGCGTGGTGCTCATCTTTCAGCTGGGGCAAAACTACGACATTCCTCCTGTCCATGTAGTACCAGACGCCTTCCCCAGGAGCTTTTACTACCAAACAGAAATAGTAGATGAGGATGGACCTGTGGTTGAGGATGTGGAGTCAACTACGAAGCTGAGGTCAGTCCCTAACACTGCTGCTTTTCTGGTTAGTTGTCACAAGTCCCACTCCAATGCTCTGCTTGGCTGAGTGGATTGGGAGCTGCATCAACCCCTGTGCTGTAGCACACGTCTCTCCCCAAACTCCCCCTCTCTAGAGGTGTAGAGGCAGCCTCCTCATGAGGGATGGCCATAACATCTTCTGGCTTCCAGATCCAAAGGTCAAGGGAACCTTCAGCCATACAAGCAGTGAGGCTCTGGGGAGCCCCTGGGGGACCGTGGGACTGCACAGCCAGGCCTGGGTAAGGGCAGAGCTCAAGCCCACCAAAAGCTGGAAGGGTTGCAGGTTGATCAGAAGGTGTGGCAGAAATCAGTGACTCAGAAAGTCGCTCCTAAACCCATGGTTTCCCCCCATCCCAGAAACCTAAAAGCCCTGGGGTTTTTCAGCCAGGTTTAGATGGGTGAGTTGAGAATTGCCAAGCAATCCCTGCTCTATTTAGCTTGAGAGAGATTAAATTATGTTTCTCACTTTATTTTAATGTATTTAATGTTTATTTCTATATGTGCATGAGTACTTAATTTAGCATAATTATTGCGATGAATTGCAGCTAACATTACAAGAAAATTGTAACTTGTCATAAAACAAGTGGGCCATATTGTAACAGAGCTGTTACCACACAGAAATGCTCTGCTAGAATAGCTTAATAACACAAATAAATCCACACTCCCCAACATGATACTTCTTTGGGGATTTGATTAATTATTAGGAAGCAAAATGGCTAACAAAATAGCATATATAAAAATATCTTCTCACATCAGTAAGATTGTAAATTTTAACTCTACTTCATGACAGCAAGTGTAAGCAAGAATTACACACAATGCAATGAGCTGAATGAATTAATATGCTTCGGGCCTTTGTTGCTGGAAATACTTTGCTCTCTATTATAATCAGCCATTGTAACTCCGCTCAGCTGCAATTTAGGTTTCTCCTCACAGTTTAATAAGTGACAGACAAGCATTTGTGGCAACAAGAGTTTCCAACAATGAGCGTCTTCACAGCTTCTCCCATATGTCCAAGGCCCATGTCCAAGGCCCATGTCCCTTAGGATCCAGTGTCTTTTCCATGTGGTAGGCAGCTCCTGATACACTTGCTGCTTTCACCCTCTCTTCCAGTTCTGATCCCTGACTGTTGCAGCTGGGTCCTGGTTGTCCTTAGTGCCTCTGGTGCTCCCAGGTACAATTTAGCCACCAAGCTACATGTCCTCATGGAGTCTCAGAAATCAGAAGGACCAAGCACATTGTTGAGCTGTGGGGAAGAATCTCCTACAGAATCACAGAATGACTAGGTTGGAAAAGACCTTTAAGATCATCAAATCCAACCATACCTGTCCTCTTCTAAACCATATCCCTGAGCACCTCATCTACCCGTCTTTTAAATACATCCAGGGTTGGTGACTCGACCACCTTCCCAGACAGCATGTTCCAGTGCCCGATAAGCCTTTCAGTGAAGAATTTTTTCCTAACATCTAATCTGAACCTGCTCTGGAGCAGCTTAAGGCCATTTCCCCTTGTCCTATCTCCTGTCACTTGGCTGAAGAGACTATTGCCCACTTCTCTACAACCTCCTTTTAGATAAATATGAGCAGTGATAAAGTCTCCCCTCAGCCTCCTCTTCTCCAGACTAAACAACTGCAGCTCCCTCAGCCTCTCCTCATAGGATTTGCTCTCCAGTCCCTTCACCAGCCTGGTTGCCCTTCTCTGAACATGCTCCAGGACCTCAATGACCTTCTTGTAGTGAGGGGCTCAGAACTGGACACAGCACTCAAGGTGCGGCCTCACCAGTGCTGAGTACAGGGGCACAATCACCTCCCTAGACCTACTGGCCACACTATTTCTGATATAAGCCGGGATGCCAATTATCCCTGCAGGGATTTGCTCCTCAATAGGCAGAAGAATCTGAAGCAGGTTCTGAAAATTCAGCCTCAATCTGAAGCCCGTTCTTTCTTCCTCTCACCCAGCAGGAATGGAAGATGAAGAGTCCCGCTGCTGCTTTGACTCCTTAACCATTATGTGTTAGGAAATTGTGCTGCTGTAAAAGTCGTGCAACCACATGGGCAGCGTCTCTCTAGGTGGATTATGACTGAAATCAACCTGGGGCATCAGTGACAAAGGTTTGTTATCAAATGGTTCATTCAGAGTTTCAAGTATCTTCAGTCATTATAGCATAAGGACTGTGAATGTTAAGGAGCTAACCAGAGCATCCATGCAGAGGGCTTGCTTGTCTGGCTGCTAAGAATTACTCTTTGCAATATGATAGTTTTTTTTCATACTAAATTGATCTGTAGTTCCAAATACAAGCTTTGTCATCAGATTTTCAAAAAACGTTTCTCAGCCCTCAAGTATCATGAACTTGGCCATGAATTTAGAAACAAAATGTCTTTTGAGCTTCTGTAATTCCTTTCTGTTTAGAAAACGTGGGCTTAATTTAGTCACAGCTTCAATCTTTTCTCCCCAGAAAGAAAGGCTGGAAGTTTACTTTTTTGTTTAAATAAGTGGTTTGCAGAGAAATCACATTAAGCTATTGAGCTGCAATGTGAAGCAGATTTCTGTTATGGAGTAAACAACTGAAATCCCCCAAAAGACAAAATAAGAATTAATGGAAGGGGCACAAGTCGCACAATATAACTTCTTTGCTGTCACCACTATGACTAGAGGCATACAGCTTGGTTTTTAATTTCTTTTTTTATTTTCTTTTGTGGACTGATTGTCACTGTTAGTGAAATAGGGCAAGCACACAAAAACCCCTTTGCTTTTTGTCAGGATGCCTGCAAAAAGTCTCCAACACTTTTGCCAGAATAATTGTTGGACAAAATACAATAGCCACCCAAATATGCCACCTGAGGCTTTGCTGCTGGATGCAGCCCTCAGTGGGCTGCCATCGTGCCCCTGAAGTTTCTGCAGATGGGGCTGCCACAGAGTCATTAGACTCAGCCATTTGTCCAAGCTGTGGTAGATGCCAGAGCTCTGCTTTTGGCACTCTATTGCATGGGCATCTGGTCCTAGTGTTGCTAAGTGGCTGATTTCACCAAGCCAGTCATGTGTCTCCACATCACTCATTTAGTCCAGAAGTGGAGAAGGATAAAAAAATCCCATTTTATAGCAAAAAAATTACTATTATGGGAAACACAATCTCCCCATTCAGAAGCCTTTGTGTTAATGTAGGAAAGCCAGCTATGTGATTAAAAAGATATTTTAAATTAGCTACATTTTATTTCCTGCACCTCTGCTGTTAGGTTTTTTGTCTCCATATGCCTGGCCAAAGTTGCTGGAAATCACATTTTATGAATGCATCTCCAGCTTTATTCCATGCATGCTTGATTTTGCACCCGAGGGGGAAAACCCACTGAGATCCATACCGATTTTCACCTCGATGTGGTGGATGCATATACAAGTTAATGCTGCATGTGTCAGTCTTCAAATAGTGTTAATGAAATGGTTGCTTAAGCTGTTTCTCCCACAGCTGTGCTTTCTGCTCCAGCCAGCCTTGGGACACAGCAATGCCCAATACAACAGTACTTGCCCCAAAGTGTTTTCAAGCTTGATTGCCAAGGCAGGGGAGGAGAAGTTTGACCCCTGTTTCCAGTGACAGGGCACAGGCTGACTTTCATTAAGCAGAACTGGACCTTTAACTCAGGCACTAACGAGAACTCCAAAAACCCCAATCCATTGCTGAAGGAAAGCATGTTGGGTCATAAAAGATCAGATCTATCATCCTGGGTTGAGGTGTGATGCTTTCAAGGCAAACCAAAAGAGACACAAAGCAGTGACCTGGCTTAGGAAACTGCATGTTGAAAAGGACTTACACATTTAGCCTTTTGGGGTCTGAGAATTACTTCCTTATACGTTTTACCTACATGTGATTAAAAAAACTCCACCAAAACACAGATGACAGTGGGGTGAATTTGTCCTTTCTGTATTTTTGACATCTTCTACATTTTGAAGTTCTTTGGATGTTAAAGGAACTTATACTGAAACAAAATATGTAGCATATTGAAAATCTTCTGTTGAAAGACAAAACTTCACTGATTATTGTTTTCAAAGAAGGGCTGATCTTCATGAGAACAAATGAATAGTGACAACTGACAGAATCACAGAGTGGTAGTGGTTGGAAGGGACCTCTGGAGTCCACCCCCACTGCCAGAGCAGACTTACCTGGAGCAGGTTGCACAGGATCACAGCCAGGCAGGTTTTGAGTATCTCCAGAGAACGAGACTCCACAACCTCTCTGGGCAGCCTGTGCCAGTGCTCTGCCACCCTCAAAGTTTATCCTTATATTGAGATGGAACTTGCCATGTTCCAGTTTGTGCCTATTGCCCCTTGTCCTGTCACTGGGCACTGCTAAGAAGAGTGATAACTCTGCAAGATTGAAGCCAGGTGACCTCATGGAAACACAGTTTTTATGAATTGGGATAGCTCCCCTAAAGCACACAAGATTAAACAGGATTCTGCAACAGATCCCAAGATACAGACAGCCCTCTGCCACAGTGTTACAACATGAGCAAAAGCTTGAGAAAAAAATAGGTGATCATCAAGGCAGGCAGATTAATGACACTGACATCTTTGATGGAGCAGTCAGCTGGTCCATAAGAAATGCTGACCTAACACAAAAGACTACCAGTACCTCCTTGCCAACATACTAAGTGCCTCCATTCTCCCCCTCCCCCCCATTCTGCAGTGCTCTGTGCAATCCAAATTCAAAGTATTGGGAGTTAATTTTCAAGGCATTTACTAGCTCAAATGTCACTCCAAAGTTCAGGACTGTCTTGGACAACTCCTGAGATCCAAATGACTATTTTTTTCTTCAAGGATGAAGTCCACAGTACAGAGATTGGGACAAATACTTCTCAGCTTCAGGTGTAAAACCATGTAAGGATCTCCCAAGAACCATCCACTGCAAAGTGAGGATAAAAAAGAGTAAGCAAATGCCTGTGAAATGTGCTTGGGTAAGGGGTTAATGGATCTTTATAAGAAGCAGGGAAGCACAGACTTTGGGCACTGTGCATGGGCTGAAGCTTCATGGATGTCATTGGTTGTATGTCTCAGGTATAACTCATGCTCAAAGAAATGGATTACATCTCTTTGGACATTTATGGACTTGCAGAAGCCGCAGATGAGTATTCAAGTCAGGCAGAACAAGGTAGAGTGTGACACAATCTGCTTTGCATGAAAAGGAAGGATCCGGATCCAAACAAATGCATTGTGAGAGCATCCAAAGAAAAATATTTTGGTCATATTCTCTGAGCCAGAAAGTCATCAAACCAACTACTGCTAAAAGAGCAACTCTCACTGTGATGAAGGACAGTACAGAACTGTCTTAAGCTAAAAGAAAATACATAGTAAAGTCATTGCATTTGAAGAGTTTGTTACACCTTGCAGAGCATGTCATACCTTTGAGGGAGGTTCTTTAAAAAAAAAAAAAACCAAAACAAACTTTAAGAAGTTTTTAAAAACTTTTAAAAAGTTCTTTAAAAAAAAATGCAACCCCCCAAATATTTCAGCATCCTGTCAGCAAGATCTTGCCTTGGTAAAAATGAACAACTCATTTCTAATGCAAGAACACTAGTGTATGGCTGCTGAGACCAGGTAGCCAAATGTACCTGCAGCTTCCCTGGGATGAGGAAGGAGACAAGTTCAAAGTGTGTTCAAGCTAGACCTGAACTAACCTCTTACAGATCTTGCTCCTTCAGTAATTTTTTAAAGAGAAAACCAAAACCCAAGCCTTAGGGTGGCCTTTTGCCTCTGTCTCTCTTCACTACTGTTTTCTCTCTGCCATTACACTGACCTGCCTTTCCCTTTTTCCTCAACACCCATTTGCATCCAGAAGATGAGCTGGTTACCCTCCACTGAGCTTTCACAGCTGCAGGTGTCTGTCAGACCTGCTCTGGCTGCAGCTGAGCTCGGTGAAGAGGCCCGACCTGTAAGAAAAAAACCCCAAACCACCAGCCCTTTGAAGCTTTCTGCTCTTAGGAGCTGTTAGCCTGAAACAGGATGTTTGTCTGGTCGCAGGGCATGTTGGCAGTAGTGATCACTGTTTGGTTTCCAAAGCTTAACCTGAAACTGTGCTGAGATGAGCTGGTCTGAAGGCAGGAGAAGTCATGAAGAGCTGAACAGACAGAAACGGGAGAGAGAGATAACTTGAACATTGTGAGGAAAGGAGAGAAAGATGAAAGAAAACTTCTATCCAGATTTTAAAAGCCCTTCTGACTCCAAATAAGCAGATTATGTTCATGCTAACACGTGTGTCCCATCCTACATTTTTAATCCTTTTAGTGGACAATGGGTCAGTTATTCATGGGTGCAGAGATGCTCATGATGACGCTAGGCAAGCCAGCCCAGGGCCCAACAGATCCATTAGCTGATGTCTGAGACTGCTGTGAAAACACCACGGTGCTATTGCTGAAGCCAGCAGTCACCTGGAGTTGTGTGGCATCAAGCCCAAGGGAAGAAGCTTTGCCAGTGCTTGAGCCTGGCAGGGTTGCTCGGCGCAGCCTTAGCAGTGGCTGGGCTGGCGCCATAGGGCAATCTGCAATCCTGCTTCTGAGAAGGGTCTTTAGGCTGGGGTCAGTGCAGAGAACATGCAGCTTGGCTTGTCCTGGATCTGTGTTGATGCTGTGCCTCTACCTGAGCCAAAAAAGCATGAGCTGTATGGGAGAGGATAAGGAACATCGCCCAAGCTGCCATAGCAGCAGCTCAGGACAGTTGCATTATCCAGGTTACTCGAGTTTCTTCACTCACTCCCTCAGAAAGGTAGCAGAAAGGTAACCTGAACAAGCGGAGACGCTGCTCGCTGGGATAAGTTTTATTCCTGTTTTGCCCCAGCTCTCCTACCTTTCTTCCCGCCCCCTCCCACCCTCTCCCCCCCTTCCTTCTGCTCACTGGTTGCTCCAAGAAAGGAGTATTTGTTGAAGCCAGCTTTGAAAAGCCAGTGCCAACCTGGGTTTGCTTTGAGTCTAAATGAGCAAATGAATAATATGGTTACACAAGACTGGCTGAGTGCCATCAGCCCCACATAGTAGCATGGTTGTCTGGCACCCTGCAACATTGGCAATGGTGACTGGAAAAAATAATAAAGACATTTATATTTTTATTATGGAGAGATCAGCTGAATAACATCCTGGTGATGTACCATAATGCCTTGGCTGCCTGAGGAACTCAGAAAGGTCTAGGCTCTAATGAAAAAAGAGTTAAAGCACATTAGTATTCAGCGAGTAGGACAATACTGAAGGAAACAAACAAAAGCTATCTAGACCTCTAAGATACGACCTTTTATCTCCCTCTCTTTTTCCAGTATTAATTTTGTCCTTGCTTGTCCCAGCTGTTATCTGCAGTGATAAAGAAACATTCCTGTTTTTACTTTGGTCACTTACAGCACTGAATACTTCATCACATGAGGGTAGCTTATGCACTACATGATACTCAAAGCGTGAAGTTAGGGGCTGTTCTGAGCTATGGTATTCAAATTGGTGATTCATCAGAGTACAAAGATATTTAGGCTGTTCTTTAAAACCAAATCTTGAGTCAGGTAAAATTTGTTAAAAAAGACCCTGAGGCTCCTCAGTGAGGGAATGATGTGTAACCTCAGATGAGCTGCGATTGCCCTTGGCTGAGGGAGAAGTCAGGTTTATGAATCAGCAAGAACCCCCTGGGTTTTCCAGGCTGAAGGGCCAGGGCTCTGCCTGCTGCTTTCCCTGTACAGGAAGGGCACAGCCACATGCCTGGGCTCTAGTTAGCTGTTGGCTCCTTCCCCTCTCCCTTCCTAAGGAAGAGCGAGAGGGTGGCAGAGGCAGGTTCCTCTCTATGCCTGTGGACCTTCGTTATTTTCCCAACAATTTGGAAGTGAAGACAAAGCCCATTCTCCAAAGTATGGGCAGAGTGGGGGTGCTGCTTCTTGGACATCTCTGCCCAGGGAGATGTGCCCTGAATCACACTGTCCTCCTGGAAGCTCCAGTCTTGGTACACACTTCAGTGCTGAGAAAGCTTAAGTTCATGTGGTTCATGAGCTGCGACATCACCTGTCTGAATTTCTTTTGATGAGGTGACTGTAAGGCAACCTGGTCTGACGGAAGGTGTCCCTGCCCATGGCAGAGGGGTTGGAATTAGATGACCTTTGTGGTCCCTTCCAACCCAGAGCATTCAGTGATTCTATGAACTTACGGGATATATAAGGTCAGGCTAAGGTGATGGCACAGGGGGAGGAAGGAATGGTAACAGACAAACTTCGTGTTTTTACTAGTTGCACAGCCGTTGCTCTTTGTTTACCTAATGCTGTTGATCTGCCTTTGTCTTTTTAAACTGTAAATTCTTCAAAGCAGGGCTTATTCTTCATTCTCTGTGTCTAAAGAGGATAGATATTGCTTCTCAATTGCATGTGACACAGAGGAATACAGAGTCCTAAGAGTATAGTATTCCCTGCTTTGAGGTTATCCACATTTCTGTAAAACTGAATCATCTCCATTCCTTGTCCTAAACCAAAGGTTTGTCCTACACAGGTCCAGGACTTAGCTTAGACATCACTGTATCTGCATGTGTAAAGATTTTGCAGATTACAAAATGCCAACTTCTGCCTTTTAAAAATCTCTCATGGGAACTAAAGGTCCCCTATGGTACCTGAAAGTGTAGAAAACCCTCTACCTTGGACCGCAAAACCCAGAATTTCGCTTGATACTTAAAAAGTGCATAAGAAAATCTAAATCAGAACAGATAGGAAGAAAGGGTTAATTGTCACAAAGACTGGTATAATCCTGTTGATTGTAGTAAGGTTTTCATTAGTAAACAATTAGCAACACCTACACCAAATAAAATGAATTTCTAAACAACAGGTAGTAATAACAAAATATGCTCTTTAGCCAACAGTCATTAGAGAGTAGAGAAGGATTATCTATAAAGAGAGGATTAGAAAAAAGAGAAACCCCTGATGTAGCAAAGGGAGCCACAGCAGGCCAGCTGGCTAGATTGAGGTAATAATCCTGCATTTCTTCAAAGAAATAATAAAAGTAAAAAGAAAGATCAAAGCCAATAAAAGAACCCCTTCACATGATACAGTGTGCTATGGAGAAATGCATGTGCCTTTTTAACAATCATTTCTAACAGGCAAACAAAGAAGAATCAGCAGTAGGGTTCAGTAATATTTAAAGAGACCCAGGAACTGATAATGCCAGTTTTATACCTGTGTAACTCCACTGGTTTCTTGATTTATACCAGTGTAAGTAGGAGGGGAATCCGGACCCATGCAGAACAGTTCAGTACAGTGTGCTACAGGACAAATTGTTGCCCACGGCGTCTCTGCTGGAGGGCAGACAGAATGAACTAATAGGTCTCTTTGGTTTTCTGAGGTTTTTATTGGATTGTTTTTCTTTTAAGGAATATTTTAGATACCAGCTATTTTCTTGCCTGAGTACTAATCATTGTTCCACCTGCTTAGCACTGGGAAGTACAGTGTGAAAGTTTGCCTAGTTTGACCGCTACTTGAAGGCTTTCCATCCTTTCCTGAAGCAGTATTGCTATGGCAACAGGTACCTGGGAGAGAGGAGAAGTAGTTCAGGGTCTGGTGGCCACACAGGAGGGACTTCTCTCCCCAGTAACCAAAGCTCTGGGCCCCAGCTGCGCTGGCTTAGCCAGATTTTCAGCCCGGTAAATTAGCCCCGGGGGCACCAGCTTGTTTCTCAGGTGCAGTTCGAGCCGAACGCGGGGTGTTGCACTGAGGTGGAGGCGCTCAGCCGTGCGGGTTTTCCAACTGAGCCGGTTCCATCCAGGCACAAGTCTTCCCCTTGGGTGTTTCAGTGGAGTTTCAGGCCGGTGAGCTGAGCCTGCTCAGCCCCGGCACCTGGCTTGGCCGGCGTTTTCCATGTGCCCCCCGCCCTGCGCGCTGCCGTTCCCACCGCCATCGAGCCCCAGGACGCGCCCCTGGGCCGGTTTGTGCTCGGCGCTCCCTGTCCCCTCCGCCACCCCCTCAGGCCTCTCGCAGGCCGGGTGTCCGCACACCAAGTGGCGCGGTAGCTCTGGCCCGCACACCCGCCTCCCGCAGTCCGGGCCAGGCCCTGCACTTCGGGTGTCTTCCAGGAGATGGCACCATTGCAGCACCCAGCCGGCCGCAGCCCGCCCCGGGGTTGGGAGAGCCCGCTCTCCCTTCGCCTGCCGCAAGCGGAGACCAGGAGATCCCGGGAAAATCTGCCTTGGCCTTTTTCGTCCTCCCTGGGAGGGTTTGGTTCTTTTTATTTCTAGGTGAAGCAAAACCCGGAGGCAGGCGCCAGGAATCTTCCTCCTGCGAGGTGAGAGAAAGTTTGCCTGGGTGTATGTACCCAGGAGACGGGAGGTTTTGTGGGGAAAAGGTTAAGGAATGCCTGTGGGAAAAGTAGGTGAATGATCTGGGTTTTATCCCACTCCTGCCATGTGAGGCTAGAAGAGCAGGTTCGCATCTGACATAGGTCATTCCATAAGGTGTGAGTAGGATGAATGGATTATCTCCTTCCCCATCAGATCCTCCCAGTACCCCCAGCTTTGCTTGTATTCGCTTTCCGTAGTGTCCTCAATCATCCGGTGGTGTCCGAGGAAGCAGATGCAGCTTAAGACATTATTGTTTCTGCCTGCTTGTTACTTTGCTGCTGCTGGCAGTTGTCATTCTAGCAGCTGCTGTTGCAGAGCCTGTGCGTGTTCTTGATGGGGTCCAGGGCACAGTCATCCCATAGGCTGCAGCAGCTTGTGGGAGCTGGCATGGACTGTAGCTATCGCAGTGTCTCCCCTTTGGGGAAACAACTTTTGGACCACAGGTGGGAAAGGAAGAGCTATGAGCAAAGCCTCTCAAAGAACCTGCCTGTGAGCCAGCACTGTACTGCACACTGTGTCTTCTGCTTGGAGTGCTAATGCCACATGAGCATGTGCTCAGATTTAAGAAAACATCTACCAGAATCCTTAAGCTTCTAACTGCGCCAAGACTGCAAGAGACTTAGAGCTTCACCTGCTCTCTCTGGTTTACAGTGAGGGACTAAACCAAGAAATGCTTAGTTTAGTTATCTGTGGCATAGAGCACTGCAAAACTGTGCCATAGAAATGGGCAGGTTGTTAACACTAAGGTCAAAACAGGGTCCCTGTCCTGCTCCAAAGCTAAGAGTACAGCTGCCAAACCCCATGACCCCCGTAATGAAGAACAGATTGCTGTAGTGGCCATGGTGTGCTTCAAGCTTGTCCTTTCTGAGTGCCCAGTGAACCGCAAACACAACCTCTGTGCCAAGAAGAGCTCACCTATCTTCTCCTCCCCAGCCTGAGACCCTCACCAAAATCTCCTCCAGGTGGGGTGTCTTTCTACCCCACCATCTGCATGCATGGGAGGAGAGGGACATCCCATGGGTTGTATGGTATGAGCAACTCTGCCCTCAGGAAAAAAGCTTAGGCACAGGCTCAACAAGGCAAAACTTCCTGGCGATTTCCTCCCACTCTGCTCCCTCCTATGGTTTCCCCTGGAGGAGGGGGCAACCAAGGCCCATTATTTATTTAACACCAGATTGCTCAAAAAGGGCTTTGAGCTGACTGTATAAAGAAAAGTGGGTTTCTTTACCTGTAGCGCTTCACATTTCACAGGAACTTGTATTGTTGTGCCGTTTGAATTGTTTGACAATATAATTATTATTATTAGTCCATAATGTACACTAACAGGTCTGGTGGTGAAAGGCTGTATATTAATGCATAGTAACTATGTTTCTCTGGAGGGGGTTAAACAAAACTGTAACTAGGGTCAAAGCTATGCCTTTGCCTCCATCAGCTAGGAACCAGACATACTTGCTTAAATTTTAATTACAAATTAATCAAACAAAAATATGGCACATTTTGCACTAGAGGGGTAAATGCTAATTTCACAGCTAACCAAGAAGTATCTAATATGGGAATGCTTTAATGCTAAAGGTTACCATCGTTTGCCTTTGAAAATAGCTCTGATAAGATCCTTGAACTGGAGCTGAGTGCTAAAAATCAGGAAAGAATGGCATAGCCCAGTGAACTAATTTTTACACTTTCTCTCTTTCTGAAGGCTCAGATAATTTCCTGGCAAGGGCTGTTAAACCAATATTTTTCTCTTAGTAAAGACTGACAAGTTTCTGGAGCTCTTGTATAGCTGCACTACTTTCTGGGAAGGAGAGATAAGCCCTTTCCTATTTTCCAAACAATGGTGGCAAACAAAGCGGTGTCGTACAGGAAGAGAAAGGCTTTTTATAAAATGTGTTTTATTTGTTTGGCTCAAGGTAGTTGCCTGTTAGACCGAAAAGCAAACACATTTTGCTCGCATTTCTCTATAACCCATGTTCCAGTGCAAAGTACAGGCATTAAAGTACTGGTACAGAACTGGTTTCAGGGTGACTGGTCTGGTGTTTTAATAGGAAAAGATTTATGTGGCAATAATGCTGGAGGTACAGCAAGCTAGAAAGAGCCTTGAGGGTCTTCCTCATACCCATCTTCCTACCAGGGGAGAAGTTGACAAAATGGTCATCTTCTGGGTGATGCAACAATGGGGGGGGGTGGTGACTGCAATGTGCCATCCCTTCTTCTGGGTTATCAAAAGCACGTAAGACATGATGCTTCCTGAAAAGAAGCAGTACCTTTCAACACATGAGTGAAACTCATCCAGAAATGAGCAGGAGGAGGAAGATGGAGATGGTGGCCAGAATGCGTGAGTCCAAGAGATGGCCAGATAGACTCTTGAAGGATCTCTATCAAAATACTAGTGAAACTTCAATCTTAGCAACACATGTTCAGGCTAATACAAATTCATACTTCCTAACCTATTTGATACACTGCTAAATGTATCTTCTGCTTCCATATGTTCAGCAAGTTGCACACATGCACCAGGTTCTGCTCAAACAGGGATGGAATTTGTGTTTCTTTGGACTGTACTGAATGTCTTAGGGCAGATATGACACAGCTTTGCCATTGGGGACCACCTTGTGCCCTCACTGCTCAACCAGCTTTGTGGTAAATGCACCTTAGGACTGCAATGGACAGAGGGAAAATGTATGCACTAGTGATGGTTGCTTCATCATCAGGTTATCTTGAAGGAATCTTCCCTCCTGATGGGCTCTCCTGTGAGTGAGGACAACTCCAGCAGACAAGTTTGACAAATTAATCACGGTTTTGCTGGTGCCAAGCCATTTTGAGGAGATACATTACTTCTGCTGTGGCTGTCACCACCTCCTCTTTGCTGGAATGTGAGAACTCGACTTCTCAGTCTGCCAAAGTCCCACTTTCCCTGTCCATCTGTATTGGTTACCCTCCTGACAACAAAATTGCCATCAAGAACCCATGAGAGAAGAAAGGGAAAGGGCACTGGGCTGATGCCTTTCTGCAGGATGGGGGGTGATCAGCTAGGCTGGGTTAGTCCCACGTTCTTCAAATCCTACCAAGGGAGAGAGCTAGTGCCCTGCCAGCCACACAGGAGGGCAAGCCAAGCTGGAATCGGACCAAAGCAATTGGGAAAGGAGGGAAAGGCAGAGAGGTCATGTAAACCTGCCCCCATTCTTGTATTCTCGACACTACTACAGGGAAATAGTCCTTATTTTCTTTGTGTTTCTGTCAGTTTCCAAGGGAGGTAATATTTGAGAATAAATATTTGATGTCAGCCAAGTGTTTGGGTTCCACAAAGACGGTAGAAGCATTTGTTCCTCAGCCATCAACTGGGTCCTTGCTTTCTTTGAGCAGAGTAGGTGCAGGGCCTGTCCTGGAGACCAGCCAAACTGGGCACTACCACTCTTTTCATGGCATGCTTCCCCATGGAAAAATTTCAGGGTCTGGTTGCTGTTCATTGAGGCATGTTAGCAAAGAGCTTGTCTTCTGTCCTAAGGGATTTAGTGGATTTGGTGACTGATTTGCCACTCTTGTAACTGGAACCTCCCAAAAGAAACCTAAGCATAGTGATCTGTCTCTCCACGCTCTGTCAATCAACCTGGATATACGGTTTTTAACTGTGTTGCCAGTTGCCTTGAGGCCTTATCTTGTTAGGCTCTGTTTGAACATGTTGAGGGTATTGTCCCCATCAGGAGGAGCTCTCTAACCTGACCTATGTAATGCTGCAACATGCAAGCAAAGCATGAGCCAACCACAGGGATACATAATCATTCTCTCTGGATTCCTGCTTCTGTCTTAACTTCTCTCAAACTGTCCTCCTTCCAGCCTGTTCCTCTCCGTACTAGACTCAGCCAGTATCTGCTGCCTTAGGAGTTGCTCAAAGCTGCATTTGGTGTGAGGTGTGTGCATATGGGAAAGGGGGCACTGGGGACAATTTTTTAATGTTGGAAAAAAATTGGCAGTATCCAAAGGCCTCTCCTGCCCTGCACTTCCATCCCTCGCTCCAGTGGGGGAAAACTGTGGTTTGAGGGTGTAAGTGAGGTCATGGCACCTCCTGAATCTGCAAATCTTTGTTCTTATTGCATCCTTTACTGCATCTCCTCTGGAGAAGGGGATATATCCTTTTTTCAAACTGTGGGTGACAACTGCTCGACAGAAAACACAAGGGAGAGGGGATGTTACAACAGCACAAGGAGTCCTGGAGCCAAGCTTTTGTCCCCCAGCAGTGTAAAGGAGCTTCTGTCTGTTTGTGGGGGTTGTGGCTTTCCCTCACCAATCTTTTGAACTATACTTTTGCTGAAGGCAGGTGAGAAGTGTGTACAATTCAATTACTTCCTTACCCTCCTCTGAAGTGGGGAGCAAGCTTCATTTGTAACAACAACAAAAAAAGAGAGAGAGATTACAAATGGCAGAAAGACTCTTAAATATACAGTACTCTCCTAATTGTAGTGTAGTGTACACTTATCTCTCTCTAATAGACACACTCATAAGTCTTCAGACTAATGAATGAAGTGTTTGCATTTACTGCTGACAGGGTTTGATCCAGAGCATCTTTGCACTGATACAACAGAGAGGACAATTCTAGTTATCAATACATAGGAATAAAAAGAAAGGAGCGGACTTATTCCTATACTACACTCCATTTTTACTTCTTGACTCCCTTGAGACACTGTGCTATACTGATTGGGCAGGAAAGGATTTTAAAACCAAAACAAATCACAGGGAGTTTGGTTTTGTGCTTTATAAGACAAGGTAGAGAGTCCCACTGCATTCACACGGCATCTGCAAGTGTTTCCAGAGGATCCTGCCCACCCATAAAGTCAGCAGTGTGAAGTCAGTGCCCCAGGTTAGGTACCTAGTGCTCATGATCAAAAGACAGACAGATGTAACATGATAGACTTATCAAAAGATTCCCTTTAAGCCATGCATCCTCCCCTTGCCTCAGAAAGGAAATCATGGTGGTTTGGGAGCACAAACACGATCAGGACATCTCTTGAATTTCTGGCTCTGTGAGGAACAGAATTACCCCCTAGCATCCAGCACAAGGTACTGATTAGGTCCCGTGGGCTCCTTCAGGGATTTGGGCTTCTCACACTCAGTGCTGTTAGTTACTCCTAAAACTTTGTTAGAACAGCGAAGAAATCTGCTGTGGTTTTGGGAGAGCTTTTTTATTTAACTTCAAAGTTATTTGAAGTGATGGCTTGGGCCACTTGCAGCTCCATGGGCTGGATTTAAGCTGTATTTAAATTAATTTGTTTAGTAGACAACACTTTCCAGGTCTCTGTAGTAGAAGATAATGTCTCTTGACCTGCGCAACTTTTAAATGCAGAAGAAAAAAATTCTCCAACATGTTCCTGGGAGGCAGGTACTCCTTCCCATGAAAGGTATGAGATTTTGAAACTATTCTGAGAAGATGGTGTTGAAAATGCTTGTATGGTGGGGTTCATTCAGCATGATAAAACAGGGAGTGTGACATGGTTAACTATAAAAGCGTCCGGACATCTAACTCACAAACCCTCTGTCTCTAGTGAAATTCATAGCTGCTTTATTCTTGTTTTCTATGCTTTGTGAGACTTACCTGCTCCTTTAGAAGCTGAAAGGTGGATAAAGCTCAGGGGAAAAAAAAAAATCAGGTAAGGCAATGCCAGTGGGGCACTCTCCAGCCCTGTGCTAGCAGCCTGTGCTCCAGACAGTGACAAAGCTGGACAGACAGATCCAACGCAGGCAGTTGTGTCTAGCTGATGCTGAGCACTGACACCAGTCTCATTCTCTTCAGTGCTAAGTCACAAGAGATGATTTCGAACACTTTTTTAGTGCTCCAGCTCCAACTGACTCTTCCTGAGGGAGAGCTTTTGGTTCTCTGCTGAGCTGGAGATGTAGGCACTCCTCACCCATCACACCGTAGTCACAGACTGCACCCTCAGCAAGACATGGGATGCCCAGCAACGAGCCCAGACATTCTGCATGAGTAGATGGTACTTCTGGAGCTCTGTGAGGAGCTTGTTTTGGCTCACACACTTCTAACAGACTTGGGTGGAAAGGGCCAGAAGTAGAAGGTGCCTGGCCAGATTGTTACAGGTCCCTGGCTAATCACTTTGGAAGTAGTGAGTCACCTGCTAAACCCATAGTTATGGATGCTTGCCGGGGGGAGTTACTGCTTTGGCTCATTTGCAGGTGGCAGAAGAAGGGCAGCATTCCCAAAATAATTTCAGGCTTTCAGTGAGCTGCAATAGGGCCACAGAGGGCACAGGAGAGCCCGTTATCTGCATCCTGCTGGAGGGTACCAGCAGGAAGGGACCTCGCTCAGATGCTGTACAGGTGTTGGCAGAGGGTCAAGAGAAATCTATGGACACTTACCCATTGGCAGTTTCCAAGTACTACAGAATAATACCTGAGACACACCTTCTTTGCATGCTAGTAGTCTTCTGCCATCTAATTCTTTGGGGCATGATGATCAACTTGAATTGCAGACATCTGGCTGAAGGTTTTATGATGTCCCAAGCAGGTGTGTGGTGCTGGCAGAATGTCACTTGACAGTCCTGTCTGACATACAGGAGGAAAAGGGGAAACTGTTAGTGATGCTGCTTCTCTAGACTGGTGTGAACAGGCTGTGAATGCACCTCAAAAATTTAGGCTACCTCCAGAAGAACTGGAGAAATGAGGCTGTTTCCACAAGATTGGGCCATGAGAAGGTGCCTTAGCATACGTACCACTCCTGTGCTTTGTGTAAATTAATTTAGGACGTATATGCAAAGTTGAGGGAGGGCCAGGGTTTCTTAATACTGAGTACAGCCATCTTAGTCCCAGTTTCTAGAATTAAATGTGAGCCAGTAATAACGTGATTTCTCTAAGAGATTATCTCTCCCACACCGAGGAATTTATCAAGGCATAGTCCAGCTCCTAGAAAATAAACCACAGGGAAACAGGCAAAAGCAATGTATTACCTAGGCCATTTGAGACCAGGGACAGTAGAGTGCTGCTGTCCGTGAGGTAGTATCACAGACTGTCAGTGTGCTGGTCATCTTTCTCTTCCGCTGATGGGGGAGGCTAGGGCGTCCTGAGAACCTCTCACCTCATGCTGTCCCCTGTGAGACAGGGCAGCACAGCCTCTAGTGTGATCTTCCAGAAAGGTGGTGGCATGGGCAGTGCTAGGCTTGAATCCTCTTTAGGTGTCCCAAGGGATGTGTCACTTAGGCTGGCAGAGAGGAGATGCAAAGCCTACACTTTGCTTCTGTGCTTCCATCTCCCAGCTCTCACCTCCAGATCCATGCTACTCTGGCCCAATTTTCCAGCTTCAGTTTGCACCGTGTCCAATCTGCCCTGGCATGTTTTCTTGGCTCCTTTTCCTCCTGCTGTAAAGATTTAGTAAATGGCATGCTGTTAGCAACTCACAGTAATAAGTTAATTCCACTTCAAGTTTCGTGGCTGTGGAAAGCAGTAAGATACTATGTAATTCAGATTTTGGGGAGAATCCAGGTGGCACAATGCTCTGTGTCACAGGAAGGCAAACCCCAGCTCTTCTACCTCATGGTGCGTTACTACACTTGGTCTTTGCCTCCTCTACCCTTGCAGCTCTATACCTGCTTATTATACATGATTTACTGTGCAGTGCCATTCAAAACACTACATTGCAGCTTGTGTACTTCAGATATTTTTCCTCTGTGAGCTCCCCAGGGGGTTTAGGAGAAGGAAAAGGGGCGGATTTCAGAATGGAGGCACTGCCTCTTTAATCTGAAATTTAAACTACCTGAACAGCAAACAAATTCTTCCTTTCACCTTCCGCTGTATTCCCAGCGCCAGCCCAAAGATGGGGCATTCACAGGCAAACCCACGTAGCAAGTGCCGCTGCATGTGATGCCGAAACATACTGGTAGCTGCTAATAAGTGTGTCTAATACGGGTTGAAGTGGATGGCTCCTCTAGCCGGATTCTAGGCATGCTATGTAAAAGAAGTGATTGAGCCTTTTATGGGTTAAACAAGCTAACACAATGGAGGCCACCTGCCAAAGCGTTGGCCATATGAAATGCCAGTGCAAAAATTATCATGAAGAAGGGAGGCTTTCCCAGGAATTTGAATGCTAACACAGGGCTGAGATGTTGAGCGGTTTCAGACGTAGAAAGCAGTGAGGACATATGGCCTGAATGGAAGCTAAAAGATAAAAACTGAACTCTAGTTCTGGGTAGACAACTGAATGGGGTGGAACTGTGCAGAACAAAATAGTCTCTGTTTTTCTTTTTCCTGTTTTATTGCAGAAAAGGGTCTTTAAGTGTGTCATGATTTAACCCCAGCTGGCAACTAAGCACGACACAGCTGCCTGCTTACTTCCATCCCTCTCTCCCCCACTGTGGTGGGATGGGGGAGAGAAGAATCAGAATGGTAAAACTCTTTAATAGGTAAGGCAAAAGCTGTGTGCACAAGCAAAGCAAGATAAGGAATTCATTCCCCACTCCCCATGGGCAGGCAAGATGTTTAGTCATCTCCAGGGAAGCTGGGATCTGTTATGTGTAACAGTGACTCTGGAAGACAAACGCCATCATTCTGACACTCTCCCCTTTTCTCCTTCTCCCCCCAGCTCTATATGCTGAGCATGACATCATACGCTGTGGGATATTCCTTTGGTCAGCTGGGGTCAGCTGTCCCAGCTGTGTCCCCTCCCAACTCCTTGTGCACCCCCAGCCCACTTGCTGGTGGGGTGGTGTGAGAAGCAGAGAAGGCCTTGGCTCTGTGCAGCACTGCTCAGCAATGGCTGAAACACCCCTGTGCTGTCAATGCTGTTTTCAGCACAGATCCAAAACACAGCCCCACACCAGCTACTGTGGAGTAAATTAACTCCGTCCTGGCCAAAACCAGCACAAAGTGCACAGTAAGTAAACTGGAATGCAATGAAGAAATAACTAGCATATATCTTCATTTTGTAAATGAAACAAGCTGTGATTCTCTGTGTTTTCAACTCATTGCTAAAATCATGCAGGTGATTTCTAAGGGAGAAACACAGAAGCCCAGAAGAAAACAACAGTCAAGATGTAATTGCATTGAAAAAACTCCTGAATCAGTGCTCTTGTTTTGCTTGCAAAACTCAGATATTGATTAATTTATTTAAAATTGAAACTGAACTTGTCAAAAGCAATGAAAATAGCAGCCTGAAGCATTCCAAGAACTCACAAAGGATGATGTTTCATGCAAGAGAAGAGCTCTGATGCAAAGACTTTGTTGGGTATGAGAAGTCAGAGCAGATTGTTCTCTGAGCTCCAGATGCCAAAGTGGACTGGCAATTGGTAGGGACATGGCTGATTTTTTGAGGAAATTTATGCCAGGCAAACTTTGGTGACTCTGAAATTTCTTAATGACGATGATCTTCTGCAGGTTTTACAGAACTGACAAATCAGCCTCAGAAAGAAATTAAAATGACATAGGAGATAGAATCCAGAGGTGAACCATCTAGATAAAGTGGATTAAATATAGCATTGTCATCTGTTCCTAGCCTTTTTTTTTAATCCATGGAAAGCAGGAGCAGAAAGGTCAGATGATCCTAGCTTGTGGGATACAAACCAACATTTTCTCAGAAGGGAAAAATCCAAAGCTCACTTCTCTGGAACAGTAAGACTTATCTGTCCCAGATGAATGACCAGGAAGGTAGAGGAGAGAAGGGCATTTCCCATACCCACATGGTATGGTCCAGCTCTGATGATGCTGTAGAATTTACCCAAAGACAAATTAGCTGAAACTAACACAGACCACTCACAGGCAGTTTGGATGCAGCCATCTATCAGAGTGGGCTAAAATAAAGCTAAGAATTAATAACTAAGAATTAATAAAAACACGGAACACTTCCAAATATCAACAGGGAATTTAAGGACGAACTACTAAAGGGCATGGCTGTTTGCCTTGACCTAAGACTTGCAGAATTAGATCAAGAAAAGAATGCCAAGGATCCTCTCGTCAATTTGGAGTGTGGATTTTTCGCAGTGGCAGTAGCATGGTGGAAAGCAAAATATATGTGGAAGCTGGAAGCTGGTGTTCATCCACCTGGTAAGTACAGCTTGCTGTCTAGTGACAAGTAGTGGAAAGGCAGGGAGGGAGGGGAGACACATGAGGGACAGTAATCCTGGTTCATCTACTTGATGAGAGACTGGAAACAAAAGACTGTTTTGCTGTATGAAACAAGAAAATGGAACTTGCAGCAATGCAGTCTTTATTGGTAAACCCTCCCCGCCAGCCCCCAGCTTTGCCATTCTTTTAAGGGAGCTATGAGAGAGCATGGGGAAGGCTCTCTTAGGCAGCATTCAGGCCACTATGGCAAGAGAATAACCTGATGCCTCGGTTTTGGATGTAGGGTGAGATCACTCAAACTTTGCCCTCAGCCTCATCCATAAGCCAATTTGTGGCAACAACTAGGGGGTGTAGGGAAAGGTTATGAGCTGGGTCAAAAATCACAGTAGTAGGAGCATTTGTGTTCTTTCTGTGCCAGGTATTACAGACACCCCTCCCTGCACCACGACAGCATCTTTGGCAACGGCTTTTGAAAATACACTCCAAATTCATCTCAGGTGGTTTGGAAAGCCACTAGTTTTTGTATGTAAGTTAAAAGTACATTTCTGGTGTTTATTAACAGCACATGTAATATTAAAACCTGGGTTCAAGATACGGATATTCAGTTTCCGTAGATATCTCTTTGTAGACACCTTTGAGAGACATGCTTTGTCCCGGGCACCATTCATGTAACAATTGTGCCTGTATTCATACAGCCATTAGAAACTGAAATGCAAAATATCAAAGCACCAAAAATAGTGATGGAAGATGCCAATGAGTTAATAGTCAGGGACACAGCTCCTGGACAAGCGTGACCACAAGTAAATCTTAGTCTTGTTGTTTTCTTCTATACCTTCTGAGATGGTGATTTGCCCTGCACAGCAGAACAGATCTTGGCCTTTCTTTTTCACTTACTAGAGGATTTGCAGAGCAGGAAAAGAGGATTACAATTCCTCTCAGCAGAAAGTAATCCTTTTAAGTTAGGTATGTCACCATTCATTGAGAAGTGTGGGAAAGTGCGTGCTACTTAAAATGCCTGACAGGTCTCAGAGAAATGTGGTGGCAGGAAGATGGGAGCAAAGCCCCCAGTCGTGATTACAATGGCCCCCAAATTGGAGACTGTTGGAGGATGCAGTGAAAACGGAGCTCAGGAACAAGGACTGATTTTAATGTTTATCCAGCTTGGTAAATTCATGGCATTTAAGTCCAGAATGATAACCTCAGGTGGTGTTTGTTTATTGGAAACTAATGTCAAACAGATACAAAGCCACTTCAGAGAGATGGCGGTCCCATCCTGCAACTGTACTGCTCATCAGCATGTTAGGGAGGTGGTCTACATAAAACAGATGGATCTGCTAAACCTGACACATGTTCCGAGCAGCTCATAATTCCTTCAGTACACCTTTGTTCTGTTTAGAAAGTTTAGTCTGATGGGAATGGTCACATTGAGTCCAAGACAGAACTTATTGCTAGGAGTTTTACTATATAGTTTTGGAGTCCAAACACCCAGACTGAGATGTTATCAGCAACACTCTCACAGGATGATCAGCAAGGTCGAAAGCTATTCTGGACATAGCAATTGCAAAATAATTCAGGCTTAATATGTAAGTGTGAAGTTGAAGAGTACCTGGAATCCAGCTGAACCTCATCTGAGCAGCTGATGAGATCCTACTGATAAGGGAATTAAAAAAAAAGCTATTGGGGATTAGAAAAACAGACTTTGTAGTAATATGAAAAGAGATAAAGGGGCAGGAATTCAGCAATGGAAGATCCACACTGAGAAGTATTTGAGGTATAACTGCAGACAAATTAAATGAAGGAAATTTAAAAAACCTTGCTTCTAATAAAGCAACATAAAGAGCAATAACTGACATGAAGGACTAGAAAATGCTGGGAAGGAGAAGGATTGTGAAAGTACAAAATGTAGTGCAAAGTTAACAGAAAAAAAGATAAACAAAGCAACAAATTGCATAAAATAGCACAAGATATTACAGGGCGGTTCATAATGTATTTGTAACAGCATAATAGCTGCACATCTCTATTGTAACAGAATGCAATTTTATTCACTCTCATTTAGCACAGGACAGTCAACATAATCATTTCAAATCTGTTGTTCACAATCCAAGATAGCATCTTGACAGCTCTTAACAAAGTGCTTCATAACGTAGGCTGTTGGGGACAAGTGAAAGGACCAAACCCAGGGTCAGCAATGGAATACATAAAACACATGACCTTCAGGAACGTTGTCGCACAAGAGATTTTTCTTCTTTCCTATTTGGAAAGTCCACGTTTCAATTTTGTGGATGTTACACATAATTCCTGCATTTTGTCTTCCACTCAGTTCCGCCCTCCCCACCTCACCCCCAGAGCTGCTTATTCCTGCAGCCTGAGTGACAACCACAGGTGGCTCTATAGCAGATATTGCAAACCAGTATTTAAATGGCCTGCGTTGACTAAACAGTTCTTTGTTTGCGTGTAACTACTTTCCTCACATTCCCTTCTAACAAATACTCTCCATATGGCAGGAATATAAAGGCTTGGGAGTACTCAGACAGGAAGTCCACCTTGTGTTATGCTGGGGATCAGATACTATGGCACTCAGAGAGGCTCTTCTTCCAGGGGTGGCTGTTCAGAGAGGGGTAAAAGTCCATTTCTCATCTCTCCTTCACTCTCCTACACAAATGTTACTTTCCTCTCACTTTTAAGTCAGGATTTACAGTACAGTATTTAAAATACTTAGTCAGGCTTGGGAACTCATCAGAGCAGGCAGACTGCACAAAGCATTTGGGAGCTCTTCCTTAAATTGAAACATAAAGATGACATTTAATTCAACGGCATATGGAAAGTATTAAAATAGTAGAAAAAAAAAACTGAATTAAATTTTTAGCGTGGCAATTCACAATTGGGTTTGAAGGCAAGCTATGGAGGAACATGGTTTGTCTGATTTCCTTTTAGCAATGCAAGAATTATAAATATGGTTATTATACAAATGGGCTTATTTCAGCCAGTTTACATGGGCAAGTGAGCTTCTTGCTCTTGTGGTCCAGCTCTCCAGAGGGGAGTTTGTGGAAGCTGATAAACAGAAACCTCAATGTGGAACACGCCCATCAGGCCTTATCCTGGCATCCACGGATTCAGTCATAGCCATCAGCTGTTCCCCGATTTTCTTAGGTCACAGAGAGAGAGATGGTAAGACACACATTTATTTCATAGCACTGCAGACACTGACAGTACGTCAGCACCGATCCCAGGAGGGCTCTTTACCAGTGGGCCATCCCGTTGAGACGGATGAAGAGTTGCAGGCACTCATCAGCCCCATCAGAGGAGGCATGAGCCTGCAATACTGCCAAGACAGAGGACGCTTCTCAGGCCCACCAGGGGAGAAATGTTCAGATGCAAGAATGGGAAAAGGGAGTGGAACTGTATAAAGTGTGCCCTGATCATAAGAGTTAATTACAATCATATTGGGAAATGCACCTTCCCGTTACGAAAGCTGCAGTGGGAAAATACCATCTCAATCGGCTTCTGACAGACCTGCTCCACGTTGCATCGGGCAAGCAAAGATTCAGTGTTGGTGGGATGGGGGAAGCTGTGCATGGACCTCTGTGGGAGCGCGTCCCCGCTCAGAGGGGTGCTTTTCTCACTGAAGGATTACAAGATAGAAGTGTCTGATCTAGTACCACCCCCACTTAAATAAAGGGACACATGTAAAGTTGTAAGGTTTTAATAAAAATGGCATGTCTTAGTTGAGGCACGCTGGTCATCCAGAGGAAAGCAGAGAGACAGTTTCCATTTCTTTGTGTTCATCTTTCTCCCTGCTAGCTGAAGTGTGGAAGAGCATAACAACTCCCCGTACATTCCTTGGGAGGGAAAGTGCTTTAAAAATCACATATTCCCATTTATTTTTTTTCCCAATTTGCCTTCTGTAATTTGATTGGCTTTCTCCCATTCGCGGTATTTTGAAATTTGAACTCTTCTTGACTGGCAGTGGAAAGAGAACAACCCACAGCCTCGCTCCCCATGGTGTTACCAGGAAGTTAAGGGCACTTTACTGGGGAAGCTGGGAAACGCTCACACGAAGCGTTTCAGGCTATATCACCCCCATTCCCTCACACCCTTCCCCCCCCCCTTTTTTTTTAAATTTGAGGGTCTCTGAAAGTCTTACACTTCGTACCTGCACGGCAGAAGTAAACATTTCAATTTATTTGGAAGGTGAGAGCGTTCCCCCCTCCCCTTCCCCCCCCCCGTGCAAGACGGCTCCTTGCAGAGCTGCTGCCAATGGGTGGGGGGGGGGGGCGGGGGGACGGGACAGGGGAAAGGCGGGAACACCCACACCCGTTTCACCCACCCGCCCCGGAGGACCTGGGGCTCGGCAGATTTATCCGGCCTGCTTTTACCCATCCCAAGCCACGCGGGATGCCCCTGGCCCCATCCAGCCGTTCCCGCCGCCGCCGGGCGGCTCCACCCCGCCACCGCCCCCCGCTCCTCCTTCCTCCTCCCCCCCCTCTCCTCCTCCCGCGGCAGCGCGGGCTGCTCCTTGCGCCATGGTGCGGCGCGGTTGGCGGCGGCGGCGGAGGAGGCGGCAAGCGGTGGCGGCAGCGGCAGCGGAGCCGAGCCCCGGCAAGGTGAGACGACCCGCAGGCTGAGCGGAGCGGCCGGGTAAAGCCGGGCCACGGGGGAAAGGGCCGGAACGGTTGTTTTGTGCTTTTCCGGCGGCCTTTGTCCGCTCCCCCGCGGGGACTGAGGCGGCGGCGGGGGGTCGGAAGAGCAGCCCGGCGCTGGCGGCAGCGACCGGCGCTGCTCTTCGGACCCCGCCGCCGCCACGGTCCCAGCCCGGTATCCACCGGCCCGCCGTCTCGTTTCCCTCCCCCCTCCACGTGGCGCGGCGGCTGCGGGCTTGCAAAGCGCCGGGGTGAAAGGTGGCAGCAGCCTTCGGAGCGGCCCCAAGCGTTCGGCGAACGGCGTGGGGTCCTGCAGCGTCCCTAATAAAGGCCGGCGGGCCGCGCGTAGCTTCGTTGGGGGGGAGGAGCTTTGTTAATTAATCAGCCTCTGCCAAGCCCGAGGATGCCGGTTCTGAAATAGATCATTATTTACCGGTTTGGGGGGTTGTTTTGTTTTGTATTTTCCTTTTAATTATGTCCCCTTTCGTTGAAACACTGCGATGCTGCAGAGGCGTGTTTTGGGTTGCCCAGGGACATGTAAGTATTGGTGAGGCTGGGGGCAGGAGACAGCCTGCTTGGATCTGAGCACCCAACTGGGGTCTGGTCCAATCCCAACACTTGCTTGGATGATGATGCATTAGGCTGCTTCTGTGGTTTCAGGTCTTGAGAGGTGGTATGGGAAGTCTGAGAGGTGGTGGATGGGTTGGAGGGAGGAGCAAGTAAACATCTCTGTCAGTTTTTAGGTCTTGAGAGGTGGTATGGTAAGTCTAAGAGGTGGTATGGTGAGTCTCTGAGGCGTTGGGAGGGAGGGAGGGAGAGAGAGAGAGAGAGAGAGAGGGAGGAGAAGGTAAACATCTCTGTCAGCTCTTGGCTGGTGGAAGTTTAGGTCTTTGCATGTGTTTCTGTGGAACGGGAGGGCTACAGAAACACCAAAACATTTGTTAGGACCTCTGTCCTCTAAGGGGCTTTGTAAACCTGCCTCTACATCTTCAGGCTCTCCATCAGCAGAGTGGCGATGAGGGCACTGTAAAACAATTTAGGAGAAACATGATTTGACAGGCTACAAACAGAAGCAAATGGCACTTACCTCTCACCTCTGGTGCTGTAGCAGGAGGCTTGTTCTCTGTGCTAGTCACCCTCCTACCATGCAGCTAAGAGTGTACATCGTGTTTGTTTTAAGGCCCAGGAAAGGGGAGAGGGGTGCAATCCATTCTCAGAGCTTTCCTGTTTCTCATGGGACTTTGTTTTTTGGCCGTGCAAGGACTTTGGCTGACTCTTGCTCCTTGTGGCATGCCAGCGAGCAATGGGTTCGGTCCTGGCTGAGACAGAACGATGCGGTGGTGGAGGTTTCCCTGTCTCTGAAGTCATGGGTCATCTGCTGACTGGTGAATTGGCTTCTAAGTACGTTGAAGGTGGTTGCCAAGGAAGTCAGCAGTACAAAACTGGTTTGAATTGTGAGACCTGCAGTTCCACTGCCCTTGCCAGGGTGTGATTTTTAAGGTCCTTTCACAGTAGTTTCAGGACACGGAGCTTGTTGAAGGAGTAATGCACCCAGAAAGACTGGATGCTGTCAGTCTAGGCATGAAGAGCAGGTATGTGGCGTCCCTGTCTCTGGTGGTGTACTGAAGTGTTGTGCTTGCAACGCTGGGGCTCAGAAGAGCAGTGAGACACCACCACACATGAAAATGGTGATCTTGAGTTATGCAGAACTAATTAAGAATAGCTCTTGCTACCGTTTGGGTTAGTGAAAGATTAGATATATTACAAAGGAGGAGCTAGTAGCAGTTGACAGGGCATTTGGGCTGTGTTTATATGCTGGTATGCACGTTACCATCAGCGTTTTTGAAAAGTAGGGGATAGTTTCCAGGTAGATGTTGCTTGTGGAATGTAATGTTCTAAATGACTTACCATGTCATCGTCGTCATGGGGCATTCTTTCTTTGAGTGTAAAGTGTCAGGATTGGTTTTAGCTTCCTGCATTACCAGTTTAAATGAGTGATGTAGAAGCTGTGCTCTGCTGTTCTGAAAACAGCTGAATTCACTGCTTGTGCTTAGCAGTAGGTTGGTTGGGGTGAAAATTGCCATAACTTTTCACGGGGCCAAGGGGAACCACCCTGAAAGTTACAGGAGCTGTTGCTGTGACAGATTTGCAGTTTCAGGCATAACCCATCTTCACCTTTGGGGGAATCAAAGTATCCGGGTGAAGATTGTAAAGCTGTGTGATGACTGCTTGTTCCTTATGTTCCATTTGTCTTTCACCCTGTGGCCACTTGTGCCAGAAATGCACTTCACTGCTCAGAAGGTTTCAGGTTTTTGTGCTCTGATGCTGTTGAGAAATTACTCAGATCATCTGGGATCTTCCTTGTCTTCCTAGATTTTTTTATATTAGGGGGAGGGTTGCTGCCTTTGAGTCTGTGGTGTTGAATGTGTGTCTAGTTGTGTCAGTCTTCTGTGCTGTAATATGTGACTTTGCCCCTCTCTGCCTTCCATGTTTTTCACACACGTTTTTTACGATGTTTAAAGTTTTCATACAATGCTATTCACTGTTGTGATTCCAGCGGAAAGACCAGGATCTTGACTTCTAAATAATTTTGGGTTTTTGGTTTGGCACCTCTCAGCATTCTGAGGCCCTTGATTCTGGTAGCGTTGCCCATAATTGTCAGCCTTGGAGTGTTTCCCTGTTCAGTTGTTATTTCGGGCTGAGAGCCAAATGCAGTGCCTGTAAGCCTTGGGTGACGTGCCTTGGGCTTGCCACCCCACTAAGCCTGGGAGAAGTCAAGAAGTTTTCCAGTGTAAGTTAAAGGTGTGATTTTGCATTGGTTTGCATTTGAGGTTAAGCTGGTTTCTGTTTGAAACGCATAAGCGGCAAGTTGGAACATTGCTGAAATCACCTGTTCTCTGCTTCAAATAGAAACGTCCATACATTGTGTAAGCTTGAATGCAGGGAGGACACCCTGACTGATTTTTTTATAAAAACTTTTTTTTCATGGTAGGAGCAAAAATAATGACACCTATCCCTGCTTTCTCACACATTATGTTCTCCTGCTACATTGTTGTCAGAGAAGACCGCTCTAGTGTGACAATTGGCAGTGGAAGCAATAGGTACAAATACCTCTTAAAAAATGTAATACAGTTGACACTGGCATGGAAGTAACCCTGATGCTTCCCACCGAAGCTGTAGGTGTGCATGCATGCAGGTGTTCTCTCCTTGCAGCCTGCCAGGGCACTGCCTTTTGGCCTTGGGAAACCTGCTTTTTCACTTGAGACGTGAGACTTCTGGAAAGTAAAACATCTCGCCCCAGGTGTTGCTCTTTCTCCTCACCTAACATGGTGGGTGGAGTGAGTGGAGATGGCACTTGGAAAAATGTTATTTTGACCAGTGAGTATATCGGGTGCTTACTATCCCCTCCTGCCAAAACAGGTCTGACATCCATTCCCACCTTCTTTTCTGTCTCTGTCACCCTTGGCGAAGGCATCTGCCAGCCTCCACAGGCATGAAAGAGCTGCCTGCTCCCACTTCTGCAGGAGTGGTGCCTCAACTCCGCACAGCTTGACAAATCTGGGTGCACTCCTGGGTGTGCTGATGGTATTTCGTCAGATTTGCAGAAGGGGAAACTGAGAGATAGGGATGTTCTTTGATCAACATTGTTCTTTGATCTTTTGTTGAAAAAAGCATAGTTAGGGTTGGTTATTCTGGCAACGGTTGGATTGTATGCTGGTTTTAGCAGGGAATGTTTTCTGCTGCTTTTGAAAAGCACCTTGCAGGTGTTTTAACTGAGTTCAACAGGTATAAAATCTCCTGCTACAGACTTGACTTTTTCAGCAGCTCTGAACTATTTCCAGTTTTCACTAGAGTTTCAGTACTAAACTTTTTGTAACTGGTATCTTTAAAAGACAGTATTTCTCCCATCTCTGCAGCATTTCCGTAGAACATTGTGTCTGAACCTGTGGGCTGTTTATGTTGAAGTGTTTCCCTTGAGCAAGTGTGAAGTGTTCATCACCTCTCTGTCTTCCATCCTTTTTTAGGGATGTAGTAACAAAATGATCCTCTCTTGAGGTGCCTGTATCTTTCAAGTGCTTGGAAAAGATGAGTATTTCTACATGTGTTTAGGTAAAAATTTTCTTTCTTGGTGTCAGTAAATGTTTTCTTTCTTGGTCTTTAACTTTGTTGGCCAAGTTAAAATGCTAGGCTTTGATAATGAGTATAAAGCAGTTTCTGAAGGTGTTTTAATTGCAGGTTAAAAACGAGAATGTCTGTATCTTTGAGGACTACACAATGGTTAATAGAGAACCAACCCATCATGGCAGAGTTGTTTGGTGCAAGCTCACCCAATGGCAATGGACCTAGGCTGAGAATGAGCTTGACTTGTGATACCAGGTGTGGAAATATAGGATTTCAGGTGTAGAAGAACCAGCAGTGAGCATGCTTGTCCATGAGGGTGCTCTTTTTAAACCCCTGGAGCATGTCTACTGTATATTTGTTTGGCGTTCTCTGTTACTAACCAGAGCCTTTCTGATTAAATGGGGGCTCATCGATGACTGAATGGGATCCTTCATAATCAGGCTGTGGGGAACAAGTCACGAGCTAAAAATCTTGGAAGTTCTGCAGTAAGTTACTTAAATCAGTACCTTAGTATTTGGGAATGCATAAAGATTAAAAAAGGGTCTTCTACTGGGAAAGCACTCCCCCCCAGCCTTGGTTCAAAATCAGCAATTACACCCCCGTAACTGCTCCTGTGGTGCAGATGCAGAAGTAATAGACAAAGAGGAAGAAATTAGTTAGGCATACAGTAATCACAGCAGTGACAAACTCAGCTGTACAATAGCACAAGAACTAAAGCAGCAGCTCCTGGAAGCGATTCATTCATACCAGCGAGGCTCATGGCTCCTGCTATGTTTTGCCATTAAAATGCATAACGCTTCTCTGTACTGAGTGAATCCCCTCACAGCAATGGAGCTGGATCCTGGCTGTTGGTTGTGAGGGGTGGGGGTTAGGGAATATGCAAAGGAGTTAAAATGTGGCCAGCATGACTTTGGCAGTGGTCTTCAGAAACTTGTCAGAGTGCCTCTGCTTTTCATGCTGGATCTGTTCATCCTGGATTTGTATCTAGCTTTAGGATTTGGAGAATCCTAGGTGGGAGCTGTCTGAAGGCTTCCTTGCTGGTCTGCTTCAAGGAAAGGTTTATTCCAAGCGCTTGGTGAAGTACATGGCCAGGGGGATTTGGTATTTTTAATGAGTCTCCTGTGCTGCGACTGGAGAGGGTACAAAGGAGGGCTGTGAAGATGATCAGAGGACTACAACATCTCTCATGAAGAGAGACTTGAGGGACTTTTAAGCCTGGAGAAGATTGAGGAGCAATCTTATCAATGCTTATAAATACTTGAGGGTTGGGTGTCAGAAGGATGGGGTCAGTCTTTTTTTCAGTGATGCCCAGTGAGAGGACAAGAGGCAATGGGTGCAAACTTGAATATAGGAAGTTCCACCTAGCCATGAGGAGGAACCTCTTTACTGTGAGGGTGGCAGAGCACTGGGACAGGCTGCCCAGAGAGGCTGTGGAGTTTCCATCTCTGGAGACATTCAAAACTGACCTGCATGCTGTCCTGCGCAGTCTGCTCTAGGTGATCCCGCTCTGGCAAGGGGGTTGGACTAGATGATCTCCAGAGACACCTTCCAACCCCTGTGATTCTGTAACCGGGCTTCTTGAAGTTGTGACCTTGGTCACCTCAGAAAGTGCTGCTACCCGACTGGCGGGCTACTTGTGGGCTGCTAGCAAGCAAGAGATGTTCTTGGTAAAAATAGGTTTTCACTTTCTTACTAAGTGTTTTGGAAAAAGCTCTGCAGCTGTACTGATGAAGGAGAATGAGTTGCATTGGTTGCATTTTTGGAGCTAGTGAAGCATCTGTGTAACGGTGCTGCTAAGGGTTCTTTGTACTTGCGTAGCATTGTGTGACATTTGAAGGTGTGTTCCTCACCATCCTTCCTGAGCCATTGATGCCTGCAAGAAAGAGGAGTGGTGGTGGCTTTCACCACAGATAAAAGGTGCCCTTATCACGTGCTTGCAAAGGTGAGGCATGTACCTATTTTTGCACCTGAGAAGTGCTGTTGTGTGGAGCTGAACACCTTGCATATCGCATCCCCTCCCTAGCCCCAAATCTGGAGTCTGCAGGGATTGCAACCACCTGTACAGAATTTCCTGGAATTTAGCTAAATGAGGTTCAGTTTACCCATAGCATGTTTTGTGATAATGATTTGTACTTGCATAGTATAAAAATAAGTCGGACTGCTGCCAGTTTCAATTTTCCTTGTAAGCTGGTTTGTCTGACTCGGACCTTCTGTCTTGTTTTGCACCAGAAACAGATACCCAAGGAAGTGGCTGACATTTTGAATGCCCCCAGTGACACTGAAGATTTTCTGGGGTTCCAAGATGATGCGCCCAGACCGAGGTTGTTGTCAGAGGGCAGCAACAGCAATTCTGATTCCTCAGACTCAAGAAAAAAGGTAGGAACAGGTTGCAGCGACCTGATTCTGGTCTTTCAGTTCGGTAGCACTCTGAGCTTGTGTCAGTGCTGCATGAGCTGTAACTCGCAGCAAACCCCATAACTCGCGGTCCTCGCATTAAAAATAAACCCAAACAAGCTTGCTGTCCCTTTTAGAATCTGATTGCTTTTAAAAACTTCTGTAGTCTAAGGGAAATGGGTTTCATTAGAAGGTGAGTTGTATGTGAAGTAGGTACGTGAAGGAAATGGGGGAGAGAAAATTACCGTCCCGGGCTGGTGTGCTGTGGACACATAAGGCAGTGGAAATGCATGGTAATAGATGGGCTTTGTGACTGTGCACGCTATGAGGCATTTCTTCCAGAAATATTTATCAGTGCTATTCCTGCACTAATTTATATTGGCGCTTTTTTACACTAAAATTGCTGTTTTAGTGGTGGTGACCCACGGGAAACATCAGCTCTTGATTTCTTTGTGAGGTTTGCTAGCTCTCTGCTCTCTTTAACAGTGAGGCAGCTTAGATCACTGCAGTGATTTGATGTTTTTCATTCTATAACTTGGTAGCTGGAGGTACCAGCTGAATTAGCGACAAAGAAAGAGTACTGTTGTGTTGTCTTAGATGCCTGAAAATTTAATCTTTAGTCTTTTGGAAGCTTGTAATTATATACTTGAAAGATACAGGCTGATGTGATAAAAGATACCCTTATCAGCTGTGCTCTCAAAGGAGTCCTTCTGTTACACTAACAATTTATTCATCCCTCTCCTGTCCCTTTCCTTTTTCTTTTTCTTTCCTCCTTTTCCAGCAGGTCAGTACCTGGTAAAGAGCTGCTGAAGACAAGGAATATGACTAGTCATAGCAAGGGGAACAGAGAGAACAAGGCTTATATGAAAATGTGCTGTTTCTGAGCCTTTGTAGGTGAATGGCCTCAGAGGCCTGTGCAAAGTGCGGAAGCTCTTCGGGAGTAGAGCTAAAAGTCTGTGCTGTGGAGACAGACAATGGCTTAAAAGTCATGAAATATACTTGGTTCTGAGTTGGCTTTGTCATCTGTCAGCTTTTGCTCTTGTAACTGTGGCTTCGTGTGGAATGTGAAGAAGGATCAGTGAGCAGTGGTGGTGGTGATGGTGGTGGAGGGAGTCTGAGGGCCTGCAGGCACTTCCTTTCCTTCTCTCTGCCTCGATTTCCCATATTGTGAGATAGAGATTATGATAATGATCGTTGCTGCAAAGCATCTTAAAATCCTCTGATGAAAAACACTGTGGCAAAGCTAGGTACTGTTAATTCAACATGCATTAACTAGGAATCCCAGTGAGACTTGTTCCAAATTTACAGCTGCCGCTACAGCCTTCTTCACAATTCTTGTGTGTCCCTTGGGTGGAAAATTATTTTCAGTCTCCATCAGTATTGAGTTTAACTCCTTTACCACTAAATGGTACGATATATCAATGATTCCTTTTACTCTTGAGTTCCATCCATTTATGATGCCAAGCACCACTGTTGCTGAGAAGGCCCTTAGGCACTCATGCAGGAAACTGAAGAGGTTTTGGAGAAGAGCGAAATGATGGGAAATTGTTGGGAGAGGAGTCAAGGCACCTGCCCTGCCAGAGTGGTGAATGGGATGTTAGTACGTCAGGCGTTCCCTTGAATGCTGACGCAGTGACCTCTGCTTGTCTGCTTTTCCTCAGGGCTTTCTGCAGTCCTGCTTCCATAGTCTTTGTGCTTCTGCTGAGTTTCATCTGTTTCTCCTATAAGTATCCCTGACAGGCATTTTATCTTGTGTAGACCATTCTTCATAGGTGTAACAGCATTGCTCGAGGTGTGTTGTTTTAGTCACATTAGCTAACAAACAGCTTATTCCCCCCCAGCCCCCAAACCGACATTATGGAATTCAATGAAAACACAGAACGCATAAAAAACCTTCTGTTTCCCTCCAAGAAATGCAATTTAACTTTAAAGTAACTTCCCTATTGTGTTTGTTCCTTCCTCAAGCAGCTGCACTGCAGCTATCAAAAGAATAAAGTAATTTTGCTCAGAGAAAACTCATTCCAATTACCCGTAATAATTTGTAGATGTTTAAGTGTAAAGAAACAGCATATGCAGTAGCTCCCCCCTCCTATTCCCTTTTCAAGTTCTTCCACTCATCTATTGTATCTGTTTTTCACCAGATATTATCTTAATGCAAAGAAGTGTGCAGTTAAAGTCAGGGGAGGGAGGGAACTGAAAGGAAGAATAAAGATATATAGCAAGTGCATCATATGAAAGGTCATTTTTGTAACTCATGTGGGAGGGAGAAATGGAGGAAAATTGGGGAGACAAACTGGAGTGATCATTGGTGACTTTCAGGAGGCAGGTGTGGTGTGACCATCGGTTATGTTCCCACCATGAGCAAGTCTTTCAGGAGACTAAAAGGGACAAATGGTCAATTCTACTCATTCCAATCAGAAGTAGGGAAATATATTTCTAATTTAGTAAATGTGTTGTGCATAATTTGTATGCTATATGCATATCACAGTGTGTCTTTTAATGAGATCTTAGCTTATTTTTCGCAGGGTTTTTGCTTCCTAGCCTGCAGACAGGAATTTGGGATCTGTGTATCCTAGCACACAACACGTTTGAATGATAAACTGCACCACTGAAACAGTGCTGAGCAGTCAGAGGGGCTGGAGGGATGTTGGTCACGCAGTTCAAAGCTCTTTGGGCTTGTGTTGGTATCTGTCACTTCAGTGATGCAGTGACAGTGTGAGGGGGAGCAGACTCCATCTCTGGGAGCTGTGAGTACTGCTGCAGCAAGCCCAGAGCAGTGTTGTTTCCACTGCTACCTGAAAAAAAGAAGGGCTCTTGATGGGGTTGTGGTTTGGTTTTGGTCTTCAATACAAAGCCATTTAAGGCTTGTTTTTTTTCACCCAGAAGAAGCACAGACAGCAAGTTGATAATTTCCAAAGAAGGAAACAGATAGTTTATTTTTATTGGGTAGCAGTGAAAGAGAGGAGGAGGAAGGGGTGAAGAAGAAAGTTTTCCCTATAAGGAGCAGCTCAGCTAAAGTCCTGTGCTCAAAATGAGGAAAAAAAAAACCCAAAACAACCTGCTAAGTTAGAATAATTTGATGCTGAAACTCTGAATGTCGCCTGCTATTCTCTTTTGCCAGGCTCTGCCTGCAAAGTACTTTGCCATTACGTGCCATCTGGTTGGTACCTGCTACAACCTCAGAACCTGTTTGTTGTCAGTATGTGACTATTCCAAGTCTGACTGTCTCTCACAGCTACTGGCTGGTATTTTTACAGGACATCCCACTGCAGTCCAGGTGCCTCACTGAAGAACTGCAGAAGATTTTCACTGAAGACACTGACTCTGAAACAGAAGTGTTTGAAGGCTTTGCTTCAAGCGAGGTGGGTGTGAACAAGGAAGGGCTTCTGGTGAAGGCTATCACCTGTGTGCTAATGTATACACTGACTTCTTTTTTTTCCCTGTCTCTTCTGTGTAAAACTGATGTTCCTGTTAGGAGTGTTTCTGATTGACCATGATGTTGTTGTTTCTTCATGCTGAAGTAAAATAGGTGTTACCTTAAAATAGAAAAAAAAAATGTTTTCTTTAATGTAGCATCATATATCAGAAATGAGAACAACTTCCCCTGCTTGTCAACTGGCTGCTGGGCATGATTGTTCCTCTGAACATGCTGTGTCTGTATCCCAGATAATAATGTAGCTTTTGTGTTGATCTCTGCACAGGAAGAAGTTGAATACTTAGAACTTTTTAAAAGATTTGTTGATTTGGATGAATTTATGACAGTGCCTTTGGGTGGTGAGGCTGCTGCCTAAAATGAGTGATAGCAAAATGACCTTTCTCATGTCATAGCCAATAATGTAATGGGATTCTTCCTGCCTCTAGGCAATGGAGTTGGACCTGAGTGATGAAGAACGCGATAAGTTACTGGGTAGCGAGGAAGAAGAGGAGGAGGAAGAGGCAAAGAAGAGAGTTTCCCCCAAGAGAAGAAGCTTTGGCCTCCGTGTTGCCTTGCAGTTTCCCCCCAGAAGGTCATCTGAGAAGAAAGTGCCTGAACAGGGATTTTCTAATGAACCTCTAAAGGACAGTGAATCCCTCACACCTCTTTCAAAAGAAGTCAACTGCAAGAGATGGGACAAACTAGAGAGCTCTGCTTCGCAGTCTGAAGAAGATATTAAAGAAACACAGGAGGAAAGTTCCAGTGCTCTGCTTAAGAGAGCCATGAATATTAAAGAAAACAAAGCCATGGTAAGACCTATGAGCAGTGCTTTACTTCTCTGTCATTTACATCTGAATACTTACCTTAAGAACATTAGAATTTGGGGTCCCTGCTTGTGCTATGCTGGGACTTTGGGAAAATCTCATGGTGGTTTCTGTTTGAGTTTTCTACCTGGGAAAACCCTCCAGGACTATCAGCACTCAGGCCCTAAGCTAGCCACATGTAGGACTGGCCTGCTCAAGTTCAAAACCCGAGTTGACCCAAGAGGTCTTTTATGTGCATGTGAACATGGTTACAGATGCCCAAGTTGCAGTCTTACTTTCAGCATGTGTCAGAAAGTTGGCTGGTCCCTTCAGATCATTCATGGTGTCATTTGCACAATAGAGTTTCTGCTTGTCATTTGTGTTATGACAGATCTGCTGTGGTTACTGATTGGAAGACCAGCTAAACCACAGAATTAAAACTGATAAGAATGATAAATGTAATTTTTCACTTGTGTGGGATATGATGTTTACAGTTACATTTTTGGTGTGTGTATTTGTGTGTGTGTGTGTGTAGGTAAAGAGACGCTGATCATCCCCTAATTCTATTTCTTCTATTGGCCAAAGTGCCACCAGCTCTTAAATCTGAGTTGATGTGGAGTCCGTAGCAGGTCCTTCAGTTTTACTGTATTCCAGGGGAAATTGCAGCTTCCAAGCAGTCTTGGGACACAAGTGCACCTCTTCAATACGTGCATTGCAGCTGCAGCTCCCATAAAGAAACTTAGTTTAAATTTTTACCTGTGTTCCTAATCTCTCTTGTATCCTCACTGCTGTCGTGTTGATCTTGCTGCTCTTCCATCCTTCTCACCTTCCACTTCCTTCTAGCTCAACCACTGTGAAATGCATTGGCGTCCTAGTTGCAGTACTGTAATGACATTAAATAGCTCTTAATAAGTGCCACCCTGAAGTACTTACTGAGAAATGCTGCATCCAGCTTTTAACCTCATGATTGGTATGGCGGTCTCAGAGACAGCTAGCAGCCTGCTATTGCTGACTTTTCAGAAGATAGCCACATCCTGGCCTTCCAGAACAGAGCAGGTCACTTCTTGGTTGGGGTTTTTTTTGACCTGTTGAAATCCCTGCTGCTTTTAAAATGTACCTTCAGGACATCTATGTGGTGAAACAGATTGTCCTGCTGATGTGCTTCTCATGCCGTGATTAGGAGAACCACCAGTGAGGCTTAGTTGTTTCATGACTTTGCAAGTGAGTGTGTACCTGTGTCGCTGTGTGGCCTGCACAAAGTGATGAGTGTGCAGTGTTACTGACTGTGGTTTGCAGTGTTTGTGAAAGCAGCTGTGGCTGTCATGATTGAAAAAGGGAATCTCTGAGTGGGAAGCTGCTGAGGACCACTGGAAAACGAGAGGCAGTTTCCCTGCTGCAGTTCCCTGACAAAACAGGGTTCTGTTCTCAGGAACGCTGAGTTCTCTAGAAAAAACAAAAGGTATATCAGCAGTCATTCAGTACAATAGTCCACAGGGAACATCTTACAGCCTTCTGGCCAAGGGCACCCGGTCTTCCTTTTCTCTCTCCTCCTGTGGTATGAACTGTCACTTTCACGTTATCAGTCAGAGATGTTGTAACCATGGTGTAAATGCTCTTCTTCAATGGTGTTTTCCCAAGATTGGAATTAGTTGCAGCTAATCCTCATTCCCACTAAGAATGTACTGTGAAAGTACAGCTGCCTGCGGAGTTTTGCTCACTCAAGGGTAAATGAACCCCTTTTATGAGACCCACTTAAAGTGTCTCCAGAAAACTCTGATGTGCTGAAACTTCATATGTTTAGATAATTCAGAGTGGGTGTGAAGAGTGGATGCTAGGTGTTGCTTGTTTACTGGTTTGCAGTGAGTTTTCAATGCTGCCTTGCTGTTGATTTCAGCTTGCCCAGTTGCTGGCAGAACTGAATTCCATACCTGAGCTGTTCCCAGTGAAAACGCCCACCTCCACTCCTTCGGTAAGTCTCTGGTACTGGTTAGAGGTGACAGTTGCTTTTGCTGGACTTGGGATTAATGTGTTACCTGATGAAATGCTCTCACCAAGATTGTTCGTGTTCTTGTTGGTTTTGGTCACTTTATTTATATAGATTTGCTATTGGTTGGTATTTTAAGTACTGGAGGTTATGTGACGAAATGGAATTTTATAAGATAATTTATGAAGCAGTATGGAGACTGAGGTGAGATACTTCTTTATTATTTTTTTTCCCAGAAATACTATTAAGATGCTAGACAAATGCCTCTGTAGGTGGGAATAATGAAGAGAAGTTTCTTTCCTTTTGGTTTATATCCTGTGATACCCCTGTTAATTTCTCTCTTCAGTGGATGGTTTAGGTTGGAAAGGGATCTCAAAGACCATCTAGTCCCAACCCCCCTGCCATGGGCAGGGACCACCCTCCACTAGCACGGGTTGCCCAAAGCCCCATCCAACCTGGCCTTGAACACTGCCAGGGAGGAGGCAGCCACAGTTTCTGTGGGCAGCCTGTGCCAAGGCCTCGCCACCCTCACAGGGAAGAATTTCTTCCTAATATCTAATGTATGTCTACCCTCTTTGAGTTTAAACCTGTCTTGCAGGCTTTGCTTTTTAAGTCCGTATTTCCCAGTAGAGTTGTGCTGATAAATTTCAACCACTTCAACATGAACCTGGAATGATACTGTAATTATTTCCACTAACTTTTCTTGGCTAGAAGCAGAGAACTGCCAATAGAGTAATGCTTTTCCACACATATTATAAAGCAAAGAGATTCAAGGGAAAAATGATGGGCCGTGTCTTTGGGAAGCCCTTGTAGGAAAGCTGGTGTGGTGGTTGCCTGGTGAAAAGGTGATGCCAAATTATACAGTCTGGAACTGTAGTAAGGCTGGAACCTTACTAGCTCTAGTTAAATGCTATATAAATTTAAACACCCTTTGCATGCATACACAAGCTTGCTGCTTTTATTCAGTATCTTTACCTGAGAAAGCGGGGGAGGACATCAGGCATATTCTACTTAACTCTTCTGCTTGGTTTTTTACTTTTAACTTTTATTTCTTATAATGTGCTGTTCACTTCTTTTGAAGGAAGAGAGTAAAAAGTATGGTAGAAAGCAGAGTTGTTTCTTTCCTATGTCTTGTTTATGCAGTCAGATTTAGTAGCTCCCTTTATCACAGAATCACAGAATCTTAGGGGTTGGAAGGGACCTCAAGAGATCATCGGGTCCAACCCCCCTGCCAAAGCAGCTCCCTATCTCATATTACATAGATAGGCGTCCAGACGAGACTTGAATATCTCCAGAGAAGGAGACTCCACCACCTCCCTGGGCAGCCTGTCCCAGGGCTCTGTCACCCTCAGTGTGAAAAAGTTCCTCCGTATGTTGGTGCGGAACTTCCTCTGTTCTAACTTGCACCCATTGCCCCTTGTCCTGTCTTCACTAACCACTGAAAAGGGGCTGGCCAATTCCCCCTGCATCCCATGCTTAAGATAATTATAAACACCAATTAGGTCTCCCCTTAGTCTTCTTTTCTCTAGACTGAACAGTCCCAGCTTATTCAGCCTCCTCATAGGGGAGATGCTCCAGGCCCTTAATCATCTTCGTAGCCCTCCTCTGGACTCTCTCCAGGAGATCCCTGTCCTTTTTATACCAGGGAGCCCAGAACTGGACACAATACTCCAGGTGGGGCCTGACCAGGACCCCACGCTAACTGGCATAGAATTTGGCCATGAAAGTATGGTGTTTTACAGATATAGTGTGTAGAGAGAACACTTTTAAGGTCTGATAAGACTTGGTGTTTGGTTTGAAAAGTAAGGAGTAGGAAGAGAAGAACAAGTTAAGTCCCAAGTGTACAGACATGGAACAAACATTTTGGGATCATTTCTGGTGTTTAACCCTACAAACATAACTGAAAGGACATTTAACTGGAATCTTCTTCTCTTTCTAGAAACAGAAGAAAAACCCAAGGAGGACATTTACTAAAGGCCAGATAACACGTCGCATGAACCCAACCAGAAATGCTCGTCCGCCAGAGAAATTTGCCGTGGAAAAATTTACTGTGTCGACTGTGAAATTTGCAGAACAAGTCTGTAGTTATAGACAGCAAAACCTCTTGAAGAAGAGACTCAGTGTGGTATTTGCCAGGCTTTGATATCTCTAGTAGGCAGGGATTAGGAAACATGTAAATTGTCGCCGGGCAATTAAAGCAGACATCACATCCTACAGAAAGTTAATGAGAACCTTTGGTTTGGGAATAACTACAGAAGAAGTTATGTTCAGGCCTTCCTGCTTCATCTTTCATCCATTAACTGGGCTCTATTTGGGGTCTGCGTTGTCCAAACATATCAAGGCAATTTACTCATGGTCTATTAATTATTAATTACTTGAAAATTACTAGAGCCCAAGATGTAGAAGGCTTTTGAGTGTCAAGGCTCTTGGGATAGTGCAGGTGACAAAGCAGATCATTTCTATCTTCAGGCTCAGGAAATAACAGAGGGAAGATAGAGAAGAGTGATGTAGCTGACCTGAGAATGAGTGAGGGGAATCTGCACCAACAGACTGCCAACCTACTGTGTAGCCCTTCAAAAGTCGCAGGTTTTATTCTTTCCCATTTCTTCAAGGCCTTGGCTTATGGTGGTCATTTGCCTTGGTTATATTTACTGTGTAGTTTTTATGAGGAAGACTCTTGAAGTTTGTATCTGCACAGGCTGGATCTCAGTTCTGCTTACAGAAATAAGTGCTTGGCATAGTCAAAGCATTATGGGAGGAACTTGACTACTGGAAAAGGTGGGAGTATGAGAACCTGGGCTGGTAAATGACTGTTTTGGAGAGATCAGAGCTGATTTAGGCTGAAGGGCAGATTAGGTGTTAAGAGCGGGATAGGTAAGAGAGATTGTCATTGGAGAAAGCAGTTAGCTTTCTAGAAGATTGAAGCAGCTAAGCACAGGAAGGCAGATGGTTACAGTTACTGATTTTGAGAAGAGAGAAATGGAGTATCAAGAGTTGCAGTGGAGGTGTGCAGGGGTCACAGTGAAAAGGAGGTAGCAGAAAACATGTTAGGAATTTGTGGTAATAGATGTAGCAGTGATAGGAAGACTACATATACAGAATAAATAATTGATGGAGCAGAGAAAAGATTAGGGAGGAGGAGGAGAGAAAGAGGCAGCAATGATTTGGAAGATATTCCCTGTTCTTCAAGTGGTCCTTGAGCTTGTAGTCTGCCCCCTCTAGACTGAATTATAAATGAAAGAGTTTGTCACTGAGTGTGGTGACAGAGTCTTCATGACCCCAAACAAAAGGTGCTGAGACGAGTTTATTTAGCAGGGGAGTCGTGGAGTGTGCAGAAGGAGGAGATCATCAAAGTATTCACCTTACCGTCAAGTAGAAGATATTACTGAGGAGGACTTGGACAACATTGCAATCACTGTTAAAGACAAAATCTATGACAAAGTTCTAGTAAGTGGCTGCTGTTTTGTGTGTCCATTTGCTTGAAATTGAAAGGTCTCCTAACAGGTCAGCTGGCATTTGCTAAAAGGTACACTGTTCTGAGGTTCTGGAGAGTGCAGAATTTGTGTAGTTACATTATTTATATAGTAAGTTTGGAAGCTTTGCCAGGCTTTTGTGGGCTTGCCCATGCTGGTTGATACACCCCACCAACTTTTTGCTTCTGCAAAGAGGTGCTTTCTTACCACAGAGCTATTAAGTGGAATTTGCTGTAGCTATGAGTCACCGCTGGTAAGAGCTGACATCCCTTTTAACTCTCATTCTCACCTAATATAAATGTTGTGGTGGTTGTGGTTGTACCATTAAATAATAGTGATCTCTGCTGCTCCTTGTAGCCCCTGGAAACAACATTCCTTTATGGGTTGGGTAGTTTCCAGAGATCTTGATGGAACTCTTCTTTCCTTTGCCAGATTTAGCTATTGTCATAGAGATCTAGAGGCTCAGCTTACTACGTATGTCATGCTTCATTCTATTTGCAGAGATAAGTCAGAAGGTTATTTTCTGAATAATTTTACCTCTGTCCTAGATAGAGGAAAAGATCAGAACTGTAAAATAAAGTTCATGTAGTTTGAGACTCTCAGTTCAACTGAGGCTGGACACTGTCTCTAAAATCCCTAGCATCTCTCCAGTTAACTTTTACTATAATGCATCACAGTAACAGAACTTAAAATTCTTTCAAAGGTTTTCACTGCTGAATTTGACTTTGGTTTCAAGTTTGTTCTCTGTTATCAGCAAATATATTGGGAAAGTTCAGCAACAAGTGTTGAAGATGACCTTCATACATATATCTGTCTCCTCCTTTCCAACTTTAGGGTAGTAGTTGCCACCAGTGTCGTCAAAAGACAATTGATACAAAGACAGTCTGTCGCAGCCAGGGCTGTGTAGGAGTAAGGGGGCAGTTTTGTGGACCCTGTCTTCGAAATCGTTATGGGGAAGATGTGAAATCAGCACTGCTTGATCCAGTAAGTATCATTTTGTGGGCTCATAAAGAAAGTGTAGTGAATGTGGGGGTTTTTTTTAGTAAGCTGTGGTGAGTACATGCTCATGCTAAAGTGGTGCTCAAAGCTTTCTGCCATGAGAAGATACGTAGTACTGTTAGAACTGACACTCATCTTGTTGGAACTCAAGTTGGAAGGTTCTGAGCCAGGGTTACAATCCATCCAGCTTCATGCTTTGAAGTTCCATTGCTTACCAGATAGTGGAGGGAAAGTACAAGAGTTTATAAGAAAAGCAGTCTGCCCCCCTTTCAGAAAAATGTCAACTTGTACCTTTTTTTAATGCTTACAGCAATGTAAGCATCCAAAGCAGGTTCAAATATGAGAAAAAAAGGAGAAGGATGCCTGAAAGTCTTTTGGTTGGTTCCCTTTTCTCTGTTGCCCCCTGAGGCACTGAGCAAGGAGAGAGCACAACCTGCTTCCAGAGCATGAGGCATGTGGCCATGCAGACCTCTTGGCAGAATAGCTTAACTTGTTTTGGGGACCACCTGTCCTCCACCTCTGCTTTAGAGATGGGCTTCTGGGCTCTTCTGAAGGACAGTGAAGAACTGATGACTCTGGCGTGCTGGGCCAGTGTGGCAGTGGCTGCTATACTGCAGTACAGACTGTCAGCACCTGCGCTGCTGCGTTCAGTTGCGGAGCAGCTGGGAGATGTTTCACTTGATGTATGTGCTGGGGTCAGTCAGTCTGGGCAATCAGGCTGTGCCAGCAGGCAGAGCCAAAGAGACTCATTACAGTGGGTACTCCTCTTTTTCTGAGGAGTCCACTATGGTCAGCCTAATATAGGATGAGTTGTCATTAGGCATTACAGATGCCTTTAGTCTATTTTAAATTAATACTGAACAAATCAGAGAGCCTGAGTCTTCGGAGTGGGAAGTACTCAAGCACACAGGGTAAGAGTTAATAATTTCTGCAGTCTGGCAGAATTGGGAGAGTGTTAGCATGGCTGGTTGGTTGCCTGATTCAGGCTTTTGATACCTTGCTCTGAACAGTCATGCTGTAAGGAAGCCATGCTTTTGTCTGAGCAACGGGAAGGCGAATATAATCTTACTCGTGGCATGCCATCAAACACTGCCTCCCTTCCCCCCCATCCTTCCCTCCCTCACAGGCCTGGATCTGTCCTCCTTGTCGCGGGGTGTGCAACTGCAGCTACTGCCGCCGGCAGGACGGGCGCTGTGCCACGGGCGTGCTCATCCACTTGGCCAAGTTCTACGGTTATAACAACGTCAAGGAGTACCTGGAAAGGTGAGGGCCGTGCTCTGCAGTCACTCCTTCTCAAACTGTTGTAGCCCTTTAAATCATAACTTGACTTTTGTGGCCTGGGGCAGATCCTGCACCTATGCAGAAGAGGTCTCCTGGACTTGAGATTTCTCCCTAGGCTGAAATCAGCTTCATTAAAGCGAGGCATGTTGTCTGTGTAAACAACACATTTGCTTAAGAAGTTGAAATGCTTTTCCATGTTTTTAAATCGGCACTGAGTGCTTCAAGCATGTAGAAGTGCTGTTTTGGAAGTCATCATCTTCAGAAATGGAAACTGGCTGTTTATGGGGAATGGGAGTTTCCTGAAAAAAAAACACCCCACTAACACTGTTTTCTCACATGTCTTCTAGTTTACAAAAACAACTGGTGGATGACAATTGAAAATGCTGAACTCAAGCTGTGCCTGCAACTGGTTGATGTTGACAAGTTTTGACTTCAAAAGGTTATTACTGTGTTTTATATAAGATAGAATTGTAGAGTATAGTATATGCATTTCTCTGTTGGGAATTTTTTGACTGATGTGGTCTTAGCAAAAGATCTTGCTTGGGAAATGTTGCAGTAGAGGAATCTACATGCACAGACCTAGAAGTTAAGTGAAATAGCACTCTGGAACCTTGAGTGGTTAATTTTTTTTTAATAGAGCCACACAACCACATGGTGAAGAATTTGGTCAATTCGAGCAATATTTTTATTTAGATCGTAGTGTAAGTTTGCAGAAAGGGTGTTTAACAACTATATGTCAAGCAAAACCCACCTTTAAATAAACAAACCCAAAGCCTAAAAAAAGCCCTCGTGTTCCAAATTGACCAGAAAGATTCAATTTTCCATCCCTTACTTTTTGAACCTATCCCTCTACCTTTAGCTTACAGAACTTGTCCCTGCTAAGAAGGGAGGGGTACTTTAATCTTCATGCCATTGTATTCCAGCCAAAGCTGATGCAACCTACCTGTGGGAGGATGATGATTCTCCTATATTCCGAAGTGCAATTAATCACTAAAACATGTAAGTGGAAGAGTGTTTTGTAAAAATTTTCTAAAAAATAATAAAAAAAACCCAAAAAAACCCACCATCATCCTGATTAAGACAAAGAAGTTTTTGTGTGATGCACCTGCTGCCTGAACCAACTACCTTACAGCAATCATAACTGGTTAACTGGTTTGAAACACAAAGTTTTGGGATTATTTTTTTTATAAAATCCAGTTCATACTTACATGTTTTTTCATATGTAGGACCAAGTCTTCAAACAACTCTGTTTAAATGCAACGTTCATATTGCAGTGTGATTGTGTTAAAATTCCTGTAAAATATGCATTCCATTTTATGTTGAGAGAATAAAGAATAATTAAGAGGTGTATTTTTTGTGAGTTGAGCCAAACTACACCCTGGATGCTGATGTTTCCCATTTACTTTGCCAAAGTTGGTGAAATGGAAGGATACTTGCAGTTTGGTACGTGCTGTGTGGAGAAACACATGAATGCAACACTTGAGGGATGAGGAGATAACAACATAGAGCACATTAAGTGTTAGGCTAAGGATTGTGTTTTTGTGAGGCAGCTCTGCTCCAGCTGACAGAGAAAAATTACCTCCTTTTGCTTTACCTCCAAGGCAGACTGAGAAAGCAGCACATACTAGTGAAAGCTTAGTACTAAGTTGTCAGGAGTAAAGCTAGCAGCATCAGCTTAGCTGGTTTCTCCTGGCTTTTCAGGTTGAAAGTCCAAATGTAAGTCAGCCTTCTGCTTTTGCTTTTAGAATCTGGACCTTCCTAAACATTCTGATTTTTCCCTTTTAATCCACTGGAATATCCCTTGCTGGATGTCCCATCTGGCACCTGCAATAAACGTAGGCACATGGTTTACGTGGTGTTCTGAAGGAATGAAGAGTTCAGGGTTGTTTAGATCTGTTTATTTATAAGTGACAACTTTTTACCAAGGCAGAGGAAAAACAAGAGAAAGATGATTTTCAAATGACTTTTTTTTGGTGGGTTTTTTTTTTGGGGTGGGGGCGTTAGGGTTTTTTTTATACTACAACTGTATAGATGGCTTGATCCAGATTACCAGCGTCTGGTAACTACTAACCTTAACTACTGCCCCTATTCTCTACCTCTAGAGCTGCAGAAAATTTCTAGGTGATCAATATTGGTGTGAAATTTAGTGTCCGTAGTAGTTTTAAGCTTCTGAATCTCAACTTGATTAGAACTGCTGCTTCACTACAGTGCAGACCTGTTCAGACTCAGTGAACAGCTATTTAAATGCATGAAGTATCTAGTCAGTGGTTGGGATGTCAAGCTGGTATGAAACTGAAAGCCACAGTGGACCAGCACCAACAATCCACCACCATTCCTAAACTTCTCGGTGTTGTTCATAGGATCATAACACTTTACTCCAAGTCCTGATGGAACTTAACTACCTAATGAATGATAGAATCATAGAATGGTCTGGGTTGGAAGGGACCCCAGGGAGCTCCAACCCCCCTGCCACAGGCAGGGCCACCAACCTCCAGGTCTAGATCTACACAAGGTTGCCCAGGGCCCCATCCAACCTGGCCTTGAACACTTCCAGGGATGGGGCATCCACCACCTCTCTGGGCAGCCTGTTCCAGCACCTCACCACTCTCTGGAGTGAAGATAGAGTCCTTGAACTAGGTTATTGAAGCCAAACAGTTTAAGTTTCATACCTTTGATGAAAAGCCCACAGATGGAGGATCCTTTGTGGGTGACCATAATCATCTGGTCTTTCTGGTAACATCTAGAGTCAAGCACACCTTATATAAAGGACAGTAGTAATACAGTGCATGTCACACAAGAAGAGCTTTAAAAAGATTTTCAATAATTAAATATCTAGAGTAATTTTAATGTCAGAACTATTATCATGCCCCTCTTGAGCCTGTTGTGCACAATTCTGAGACAAACCAGTCCCCTCCCTAGCAGGGCAGCAAGACTCTTGCTGTCTGCACTCAATCACCCCTTCTCCCCAGCCTGGTCCCTGTTCAGAACAAGTCCATGTGAACATCTACTCTAGCCTGCATGGTCCTTACATCCCTCAGCCCTTGATAGGAACAAGCACCTAGAAGAGCAAGCTTGGAAAAGGCATGTAAAAGTGAAAAAAATACAGTGGAGTTTCTCTGCCTGTGGCACAAAATAAGCATCTTTCGGGGACCTTGACATGAGCAGCAGAGAGAGGAGGATCTTCCTGCCAGCATTCATGCTGCCATCTCCTGCTTCTAAGTACAGGGAGAAGAGCTTCAGTGTCTGGGCTGCAAATGCTTCCTGGGCCCCCCTGCTGCCCATCTTCTCCAGGGAACAGTGGCAGCCCAGCCAAAGTGTCCTGTTCAGAGTTCCTGGCGATTTTTCTGCTAGGCTACTGGATTATTTGAGTACCTTTGGTGGCAGAATTTGAGGTACCATTTTACGGGGTTGTCACATGGCTTTGGTGTGTTGTGATCATGGCAAGAATTGAGCCATCAACATCCTGCTGAAGATTTTTTTCCATCCCATACTGTGGCAAAAACTACACAAAGAGGACTGGAAGACTGAATTATTTTTTCCTAGCTGGCCTGGTAATTATGACAATAATAAGAAATAAACCAGAATGATACCATGATGTGTGGTTAAATAATAGCAGGAAAATTTGCACTCAACATTTTTTTTGAACTATGAAATTCAGCATTTATTTGCTTAGCTGTTTTGTCTTCACATTTCTGAGGAGACAGTTTGGATTTTCTTCCCCCCTGCTTTCAAGAGGGTACTGTTCTGGTAATTTGGCTGATTTTTATCTTTTTATTTAAACGACCTAACTCTCCAAAGAGCATCACAAATATAAATAACACCAATGGTAAAAAGTAAATGTCTGCCAATGAGACAATGTGCCTGGTTCCTTACAGCCATCACTGCTTACCTGTGAAGCAAGGTAAGCTTACCTTGAACAAGCTGGAAAGCCACACAGCTGCTGGTGGCACAAGGTCCTGTGCTTGGATCTCAGGTTCTCCATATTGCATGAGAAGATGCACAATCCTAAAAGAGCAGCAGCAACAGCTTCTGTCTTAAACTGCATTACATTTTTAAACAAAGTAAATTACAGACTGTCGGGGTTTAGTCCCTGCCAGCAATTAAGCACCACGCAGCTGCTCACTCACTCCTTCCCCCCTCCCTCCCAGCCCCCCCCAGCAAGATGGGGGAGAGAATTGGAAGTGTGAAAGTGGATTGAGATAAAAACAGCTTTGTAGGACACAAACACACAAAAAAAAGAATATATACACAAAACAAGAGAGAACAGTGCAATTTCTCTCCACCCACGGTCAGTGCTGCACAAGCCCGCCAGCTGCCGGGCAAGACCCCTAAACTGCCCAGCCTCTCAGTCCCACACACAAGCAAAGCAGAACAAGGAATTAATTCACCACTTCCCATCTGCATTCAGCCATCATCCTGAAGGCAATGCTGCACCAGTCCCCCCAGCTGCTGCACCAGCCCCTCAGCCCACCCCCAGTAATAAACGGAACACGATGTTGTATGGTGTGGAATATCCCTTTGGCCAGTTTGGGTCCTGGCTGTGTCCCCTCTCAGCTTCTTGGGCATGCCACCTTCCACTTAGCAGGGCAGCATGAGAAGCTGAAAAGTCCCTGACTGCTTGGCAACAACTGAAAACAGCAGTGTGCTATCAACATTGCTCTCATCCTCAATCCCAAACACAGCACTACACCAGCTGCTAGAAAGAAAATTAACTCTCTGCTCGCCAAACCCAGGACACAGACTTGGATCAAAAGAGTCCCTTTGCTGACAGGGTGAAGTAGCCAGAAAGTACATGTTTATGTAAGCATAAGATCATAGCTTTAGTAGAAATGGTTCTTTCCTTGATGTGGGTATGTTCAAAGTTAATTGCAGAAGGTGATCAGCATGAGACAGATGCTGGCAACAGAGAGTGTGGGTATGCTCAGGCATGTAAAGTTTGTCTTGGGGAGAAACCTGAACATCACTGTAAATCATGTTAATACACCTTCAGAAACCACTAAAAACTGGTAACAACGGTTAATAGCTGTTGAAATGCAAATTGCCCAATGCCATCTTCAGTGATGCATTTAAACTCTTAGTAGGCCAGAGCAAAGTGCAAATCAGGACCACAAGAGTCTGACAGAGACTCTGAGAAACCGCAGCACAGATCGCTGTGAGTTATCATCAGCAGGATTTCCAAAACCCAAACCTGAAAGCACTGCCTATTTTTTCCATATCCTGCAACTGGGTATTACCAGTGGCAGGGCAGAGGAAAAGGAATCCTGCAGGATGCTGAAAACCCCATTACTCATTGACCAGGGAAGCGATGGAGTCTTTGCTTTAGCAGAGCACTTAACATTTCTGAAAAACTCACTTTAGAGTAAAACTGACTTCCATTAAGACAAATTTTGGCCCAAAAAACCCTATAAATGGAACAAAGCTGCTGGTTTTATATCATTGGAATAGCTTTTTGCATAGTAGCTAAATCCTGTTACTGTTCAGCCTGGGAAAGGCTGTACATGGGTGGGTGTGCTAGTTGAGTCCATGTGTCTGGCACAGCATCAGAGAAGAGTGCGGATTGCAGCGCTTCCGTGTGAGGAGAAAACATCAACTCCTCTTTTGTTCAGAGAACAATAAAGAGCATACTGGCATCCTAAAGAATTTCCAAAAAAGCAACAGAAAGCCCCAAAATACGTACAAGAGCAATGGTACTGTTAACAGTATGTCACTTGCCTTCAGACTGATGTCCAGCTGTTTGAGACTTTTGGATCTCTGAAAGGAGGAGGTTCATCCTCACGCATGCTGGAAGGCCAACAAGGGCACAGGGACCTGAGGCAATAATCACCTGTGGTGTTTCTGCCACGTTAAACTCATTGGGAAGCTTCTTCAGAAAATCATCTGGGACATTCTTAACCTGGCCAGGTCAATACAAACTGAGCCATTAGAAATCACTACAACCAACTCTTCTTGTCTCTTCTACTTTCAAGTCTGATGTCTTCAGGAGAGCACAAACATCCCATTTTCTTAGGCAGATGAAAAGCAGAGATGCAGCCCCCGCCTTTGCTGTCTGGCAATGGTCGAGAGAAAGGGATGCAAACAAGTTTAACAGCAGCTCCTATTTAGCTTCTGAATTACATTTAACCTTGCAAATTACATTTTCAAGTAACATTGACCTCCACAGCCCACCAACACATTGTCTCTAGGCTTGGGATCACTACTGTTACAAGGATGCACCTTGAGATTGATTTGGGTTTTAGTCAAGCTTGATTAGTAGTCTGTATTTCTATAGTCCCTTATAGCTTCCATCTCCCCCTCTACCTCCCACAGGCCTTACTTCCTCAGTCATTAAGCAAAATACAGTGCAGGCACACGTGCAAGCACATCTCACCCCCAAGAAGAGCCTCTCTCCCTTCCTGCAGGCCTGCTCTGGGAGTGAAACAGAACACAAACGAAAACCAATTCATAACATTACTAATGAGCAGGAACTGAAACCACAATGTTAATGCAGCTCAGCCTCCAGTTCAGCCCTAGCTTTGGCAGAGCAAACAGTGAATGCCATATATAATTGTCCACAATCGCTAAAGTGGACGAGAACCAAACATGAAGAGCACAAGCACCACCCACCACCCCATCCCCCCAGGAAATGAAGCGCTGTTTGGCTACTTGCATGCACAGCTGTCATACTCACTTCTGCAAAACCCCCATGAACTAGTAGTGATAAAAGAGGAAAAAACACAAACACGGCAGTGCCCAGGGGACAAGGAAAGAGGAAAGAAAAGAACAAGAGTGACAGAACAAAAGTGGCAGTCATGGGATGATATGCCAGTTTTTGGGGCATCTGGACATAGTTTCTCAGGTTTACACTCAGAAAGGAAGGTGTAGAAGACAGCAGGGTCTCAGAACTAGCTGAAATTTTTGATTACATTTTCCTTTCCTGCTCATCCTGTATTAATTTAATCTATTAAGGGCAGCACCAGTGCTGTTCCATGCTTAAATATATTTTTGTAGAATCAGTTTAGCTGCAGTAAGATATCTGGGTATCTGAGATACCTTGTGAACAGAACTACAGTGCTCCAGTTAACTCCATATTTAGTGACAAATCTTATCTTTTTATTAGGGTTAGTCCCTTCAACACAGCATCTGCCAGCTTAGAAATATTAATGTTACTTTCCTGCTCAACTCCAGGTTTAGTACCAAAGAGGTGCTGAGGCTAAGAGATGGTCAGACACACTCCTTAGCCACATGTAATTTCTTTAGACTAATCTAAAAATCTTTACACTAGTCAAAAAACGAATAATCTCTGAAAACCACTTGCTCAGCTGCTGTTTGCAAGGAGGAATCTCTTTGACCAGCTGCATAGCTCCTGCTCAGATCAAGGGCCCAGGAAGGGGAATGGTGGGACAGTGCTGTGCTTGGGCTGCTCTCCCTGGCATGGGGACCCTACACATCACTGCTGGGCTTCGCTGTGAACGTGGCAGAATGAAGCCAGGACCATGGGCTACACACGGGAGATGGGAACAAAGCACAGAGGTGAAGAATAGACTCACAAACAAGCTAGATCGATTAACCCCATGTTTCTCACCCCATATTAAATTCAAATTAAAAAAGAAAGTCTGCATAACAGGTTATATGTTCCTCTTGTCCAAATTCCTCCCTAGTTGTCATAGGCTCAGCACTACTATTAGCACTCAGCTGATCTTTGCTAGTTTGCTGAACCTTTTTTCCACTAAAACCAAAATCTCTCGCTGAGGTAACACAGTAAAGATGTGTGCTCCACATGTCATTAACAGCCCTGAAATGCACCAGATGAAGAATTTTACCTTTACCTCTGCAAACCGTCTTGATCCTTCTGCAAATGAATTCACAGGTTGCATTTCCAAGAGAGTTCTGAAGACATTATCTGATGTCACTGTTGAGTATCCCATTTCAGCATTGGGGTGCAGTCCGTAGAGTACAGGTCTTTCAGATGGAAGCATTTAATTATGTATTTATGGTATCCAGCATAATCCAGATTTGATGCGGCCAAGCAACCTGGAGGCAGAGTCAGTTCCCCTTCAAGCCTCAGTAAAAGAATCAATAATATTGATAGTGCTGTGAATCAGTTCTTGAAACATTCTTCTGCATCTACAGAGTTTCAGAGAATTGTTGGGAATCTATGAAAATGAATCTTGTATGTTCTGATGTAGCAGCATAGGGTTACCAAGCTATTTTTAGCACAGTTGCTATCTGCACACTTTTCTGATGTTCCCATTTTGCAGTACTGAAATACTGTTGCTGCTTCGTTTTCCTTCAGGAGGATGCTCTGAGTTTAAGGCCACTGCTGAGGTGAGTGTATTTTAAGTATTGAATTTCTGCCACAAGAATTTGTAGACAAGCAAGGTTTATACGCCATTTTGCAGGTGAGAGTCTGACACACACAGGACACTTGTGGGAGAGGCAGGATTTTGCAGACACCAAGGCCAGTGAAGAAGGAGGGACAGGAGGTTCTCCAGGTGCCAGAGCTGAGATTCCTCTGCAACCCAAGAAGACTGTGGTGATCCAGACTGTCCCCCCACAGCCCATGGAGGTGAATGGTGGAGGACTCCATGCTGGAGTATGTGGATGCCCAAAGGCTGTGACCCTGTGGGAAGCCTGCACTGGAGCAGGCTCCTAGTAGGACTTGTGACCCCCATGGGTGACCCACAGCAGTCTGGTCTTGAAGGTCTGCACCCATGGAAGTGACCCAGGCTGGAGCAGTTCATGAAGAACTGCAGCCCATGGGATGGACTCATATTGGAGAAGTTTGTGGAGGACTGTCTCCTGTGGGAGGGACCCTATGCTGGAGCAGGGGAAGAGTGTGAAGAGTCCTCCCCTGAGGCGGAACAAGTAGATACGTGATGACCTGACCACAAACCCCCATTCTCTCTCCCTCAGTAGCACAGGGGGACAGGAAGGAGAGATAAGTGGGAGTGAAGCTGAGCCCAGAAAGAAAGAAGGGGTGGGGGATGTGTTTTTAAGATGTGGTTTTATTTCTCATTATTTACTCTGCTTTGATTGGGAATTAAATTAGATTAATTATTTTTTTTTTAGGTCGAGTCTGTTTTGCCCATGACAGTAATTGGTGAGTGATCTCTCTCTGTCCTTATCTTGACCCACAAGCCTTTCATTATATTTCCTCTCCCCTGTCCAGCTGAGGAGGGGAGGGACAGGGCAGCTTTGGTGGGCACCTGGTCTCCAGCCAGGGTCAACCTGCACCAGCATGTAAAAAATAAGACTCAGGACTTCGGAGTGGTCAAGAATTAAGTAGGTAGATAGAAGGCTCTGGTGAGATGCACTCTCAGTGAGCTGCTCTCCTACTGATGGCAGGACAGGATGAAAGCTGTAGCAATCACATTTGTTTTCCAGACTTCCCCAGCTCCTGCACTGTACGGACTTCACTGGGTTTGAAGAGTTTTGTTGAACTTATTGTCATGGAACTGTCTGAGATTTAGACCAGACTTGAAAGTTGTTTTTGCTGAAAAATATTTCTGGCTCTAAGTGGTACTTTTCACAGGAGCTATTTCTTTGTAATGCAAGGTCCACTCCACAAAACCACAATAAAATTTAACAGCTTTTGGCATTTAGAACAGTCAACAGCAAGCTGCTGCTCACAATAACACCAGTAAGCACTTATTTCTGAAGTAATTTTGGTTCTGCAACCAGCCATTTACCTGCACCTGAACCTGCACCACTAACCTCACCCACAATAAACTACGTCTTAAGGCACCATTTTGAAGTAGTGCTGTGGCTTTGCAGAAAAAGCCCTGTTATTCACCTCAAGTGGAAGATCAATTCTGTCAGACAGTCTGTACTTACCAGTCTCTCTGCTGGCTCTTAAAATGGGTTTTACTCTATTCTTGTGAGCCATGTGCACAGAGGGAGGCTGCAGGTTATAGGGGTTCATAGCAGGCACTTGGCACCCCTCTGTCCTTATGGCAGATCCCAGGCACAGTGTAGCAAAGCTGATGTACAGAGGTTTATTCTAATGCACCTCGTGGAATGAATTTATAACTAACAGAACTCATGGGCAATGTGAATGGGTAAACGAGAAGGTAATGTCTCCAGGGAACACAAGGCACCAGCCCTGATGAAAGACATTACTATCCTGTTTGCATTCACTTGGCTGCCAGTCAGTGAATAATTTTCTGTTTTCATTGGTAACGTGGGGCTCTAATATTTTACAATTACAGCAGAAATCTCAGAAAGATGTCGCACTGTTTAAAATACCAGGAGATCCACGCTCGGGGTTGGGTCCCTAAACTTTCCAAAGGCCATACAAATAGCAGTGATTCTCCTCAGGTTTCACCACCTATACTTATTTTACAATTATTTGAATGAAAGTTCAGGCTTGTGAAGGTTAATGGACTGCCTAAACTGGAAGCAGTAATTCTTTACTTATCCATAGGCTAGAGGCAGAGCCATAGCCGGCAGGATGAGCTTCCCACCATGCCCCCGTGACCTCAGCTGTCATTTGGAGAAATCAGCCTCTGCTGAGGTCAGGTGTACAGTGGTGTTTAGCCTTTCCATCTCCATGGTAACTTACTCTTGGGCATCTTCTTCTGAGCAGTTACTTCCAATTGCCTTCATCTGAGTGTGGCTCTTTGACATATGAAAACCCACTTGTTAGGGACCGAGGAGACACCAGCAAGATCATCTCGCAGCCAAAATGCAGGCTTCAGCTGCGTCGCCAAGGGTGAAAAGTGCATTTTCCCCAAGTTAGCCAGGCTCTACAAATGGCCTGCTCACACAGGACATGCTAATTTTTATTTATTTTTCTCCCAAATTAGCTTTTTACCTTTGGCCAATGAAAAATAACAGGTCTGGAAAGGGCACTTGAAAAATCTCCTGGCTGTTTTTAGCAAATTGTGTGCAGTGAGTTCTCTAATGAGACACCTTTAGCAGCTTAGGAGAAGCATGCAGTTGATTTTTAAAAATTGTTTTATATATGTGCATATACACATACACATTTTATATAAATGTATGTGTACAAACCCAGATTTGCTTCCATGTGAGAGTTTAGAATGGATATTATAACAACATTTACTTTTTACATCCATAAAATTTCTGACATTTGTTCCTGATTAGACACAACTTTGGTTAGTCTCATGGATGCTCCACATATGCTGCTGTCAAGAAGCAAAACTCAATACCAAAATTGGAATAATTCAGTATATATATATAAGATATTTTGACAAAAGCTACAGAAACAGATGCATGAGAGGGTAGTGGAAAATGAGAGACAGTCCTGAAAACTGCTTTTCCTGTTTTGGAAACAAGAAAATCCAAGGAAATGTGTAACATTTCCACTCTAGTATTTATCTGAAGAAGAAAACATACAAATAGTAAATGCAAGTTTTGGGGGTTTTGCTGCTTCGAACTGCTCTAACTGGTGAGTCTGTCATTTATGCTTGTTAAAGTGCAGCTTCATGAAGCATCTTTTCCTGTGCCCACCCAGACCTTTCTAATTGGCAGCACTTTGAAAGAGAATGGGTTTGTTAGGAAAATGGAAACCTAAATGAGCTATCCCCTAATGTCTATAAGCTGGCTATACCAGCAATGTTACACAACAACATGTAATTCAAGTTCTCAGGTAAGGGGGCTTACAAAAGTATTTAAACAAGCAACATGCCAAGTCACAAACCTCTGCAGAAAACATGTGCTTGTGGTGAATCATCGAACTCCTTAAAAGTTGGATAATTTATTCCTCCTCAAGACCTTGCTACAGGTCTTGAGGCCACATAGATAAGAAAGCTTGTGGTCTTCCTCACAAAGCTCCAGATCTGAAAGGTGATTTTCTCTTAGGTTCAGCTTACCATATACGTGTTCAAGAACTTTAGGCACATACAGGTGGGATGAATTCTTGCAGATATACAAAGTAAAGCCTGTGGTCCCAGGCATCGATGATGAGTCCACCAGACATGGTCTCATTGAAGAGATAAGGCAGGTTTTCCCATGGAACTTGCCCAGGGGAACAGGATGTATCTCTGGGAACAGAAAGCATCACTGGATAAATCAAGTCAGCTTTCTAAAAGACAAGGCAAAGCTGCTCATAATAAACACTGCTAAGAGAAACAAAAGAAATTCAAACACTTCCTTTCAGAAAGCTTCAATGGTTATGTATTTGCATTGCTGGGGTTGGTTTGTTTAGAAAATAACCACATGGAAATACAGATTTATTTTATGTCAATCCAGAGAGAAGTATATATAAATACCTGAGTAAAAATATCAAGTTTGTGACTAAAATTCAGTAATGGTCTAAAGTATATCATCTGAGCCGTATGTCATGTGTTCTACCTTATCCCTTATAAAAGCTTTTAAGAGAAAAGTACATTTTCAAAACACCACATGATGTAAGAGAACATAACTCATTAACAAATGCATGCATTTTCCCATACAGACCTTTAAAAACATAATCCTCATGAGTGACAGGAAGGTAACCCACTGTGCCTTTCTTGGAGGAGAAATAAAAAACTTGTATCTGATTGCAGTCTTTTATATCTCCTCACTAGGAAACACTCAGTAACTGAAATCCTACGTTATTTGAATTTGGGATGTATTCAAGAACTTCAGTAAAAATTGAATTAATATTAATCCCATTACTACCACATCACATAAGCATTATGTTTATTGTAGAACTCTGGTCATAATGCCACTGCTACAGCGTGTGATTAACAGTGGTAACACATTTTATTCAAGGAACTACTGTCTTCTTTATTTGGCTTCACAGAGTTTGAAGCTTCTTTTTGCTACCCTTTGGTTTGCAAAATAGGCCAGTTTGTGATGAAGCCTTTCCAGACAGGAACTTTTACGCCCTTGGGGGCAGTATTTGCCTCCCAATGGTTCAAGTAAAAAACTTAATTATAGGCTTTAAATACTGCATGATGTGACAGAACACAACAAGTAAAATAGCTGCAGCTATTCCAGCCTGCTTGCTGCAAGTTTATTTCATTTTAAGTATATGAAATTCTAATTCATCACTCATTTAAACTTGTTTGAAGGGAATGAAGAAAGAACTAAAAAACCAGCCAAACAAAAAACCCACTGGAATATAATAAGCAGTGCTGCCTGCTGGTGATGAGAAGCCTGAACAGAGAATCCCTGAGAAAAATGCCAGCAACTTGGATTTAGAATGAAACAGTCTCACAGTTAGAATAAACCAGCTTTTCTCTTTGTTGGTAAAAGAAGCACATTCAGTGTTTTTCTAATTTCATATATATTTATGTCAAGAAATAGCTTTTTCCTTTATCTTTTAGAAGAGCATATCAATATTCTAATTCTACTCAAGCTCATTCAGCTGTGCACTTCTGGGGACACCGATTACTGATGATCAATGCTGATGGTATTAAAGGGATATATTTGCTAGTGTAAGAAAACTGAAGACTTTGCCTTGGAAGTATTTTGGGCTGTCAGGTTTGCATAATTGCCATTGTACTTTATAGAAAACTCATCTGCTATGCTCAAAACCCCACTGCTCAGTGGATGGATATGGTGAGGCAGGAGTCCACGTCCCCCTCACAACATTGGATGACAGCTCCAGGAACATGCGCATGGGGATCAGAAGGCAGAAGGGAAGAGTGGGACAATGAGGTAGGATTAGACCTTCACTAGCAGAGGTTACTGTGGTGGAGTTCATCTTAGCAACAGGAAAATGTGTTAAGTCAAACTGAGATGCAAGAAGATTAATTATTCACAGGGAAGCACCACAAACTGGTACAAATGAGAATGGAGTTTGGGCAGTTTCCACCAGCCTACAGACTGCCTCAAGTTTTCCTGTTTATGCTTTCTGGTCAATCCCTTATTGTTTTAAACAAGGTTGTCCTTAAAGGCTATTGGGTATTACTTTCTTATATTGCATATGTGTGTATATATATAAATATATATGCAAAGTCAAATTTTAAAAAACCTAGTCTGTTTTCTCTCTACAATACCTGTGTTAAAGGGTGCTTATAAAGCCACAGGGTAATGAATCACTAGCCAATACAAAGAAAAGGGCCAGAAAGCAGTATTAGCAAGAGGAGAGAGGAAATAACTCTTGCTCTTACAGACCTTTCCAGACCTCCCTGCCATCAGAACCCTCCCTCTCATTAATTAGAAAAATTAATTATCAAGCTTATGAATTGTGGTTTGAAAAGAACAGAGCTTAAAGCAACAAGATTTATTAGCAAGGAAAACTAAGGGTTGGAACAAGCTGATTTTATAGACTTGTTTTCTAAATGGGAAGCATTATTAAATCATCACTATAAAATTAAGCAATTATTTCAATATGACACCAAGTACCACAGAAAGGAAAACCAGTTTCCTGTCCTATTAGCTAAATAAAGGTCAGCAGGGGTAAAGAGAAAAATATAAAATAATTTCTAAGAGTAAATACAAGTTGGGAGATATGGAGACAACTGCATCTTCAAGAGATTATATTTCCCTTCTCTTTTTTAGTTTGCAAGTATCTCTTGCATTTCTTTAAATTATTGTAATAGGAGAAACTATTCAATACTTTCCTTTATCATTAGGTAGTGAATAATTATTGCTATTATTTTGGCATTGCATATACAGAATTTACACAAGTGACCTCAACCAAGTATTTAAACTATACAAGTGTGAAATACACTGTAGCTCAGAAATAAAGTCACTCATCTACTCTTAACTTTGACTCAAGGGGAACATTACTGAGAAAGTCACAACAAGGTGGCATCCTTAATACATAATAATGACACATGCAGGAAATGCACCATTATTTATACATGTGACGTGCTGTAAATTGCTTCCATCATCAGAACTAATTGTAGTGATTATTAATGCAGTGTTATGAACTGTCAGAATTGCTGTATGTAATTACATTTGTGCAAATGCTTCATTACCTGCCTAATGAATTTGGCATATATGCACATGTAAACCACTGTTTTTGTTAACATAATGAAGGGCATTTTTTTCCCCGTTAGCTACTGATGTGGAACTGGTTTGACCTATATTACAAAGTTCAAGCATCCACTGCCAGGAAAAAAGAAAAAATCCTACACCTTTGATCTGGTTTATTGTCATACTCAGCAGCAGCATCCTAGACTACCAGCTACTTCAGTAACTGCTTCAGAGAAGAATCGAGTCCCCCTCATGCAGTAGAAACAGGCGATTGAGTTGGAATGACCTTGGCCTGTCATTACCTGCCCGCTGCGTCCTACCTGGGTACCCATCTCTAAATAACCACAGAGAACACGGCCGCGGACTGTGACCCCTCCAGCGCAGAACAGGCACCTTCCATTCGAGCCCTGAGGGCCGAACTTCAGTCTCCCAGCAACGCAAGTCTGAAGATAGCACAGAGGGGGGAAAAAAAAAAAAAAGGATGCTTTGAAATTCCCCTTCTCCCGTACACAGTTCAAGGGTATCCATCCTGCCAAAGGAGAAAGGAACACGTTTCTCCAGGGAGCAGCCGGCAGCGCTATGGATAGCTGTGCCTGCCTCAGCTGCCGGCAGAGAGCGCTCACAAGCCCGGAGTTGGATGGAGAGCGAGAAACGGGTTTCTCAGTGATGACTGGCTGTCAGGCACTATTTTTGGCAGCGATTGCCAGGAGCAAAAGTGCGGATTGTTACCTCTTTATTTCCAAATAGCTCTTAGGCAAGAGACCTGTTGTATTACTGAAGCCAATAAAAATACTCTAACCAGAACCCTCTAAATGTCACTCAAATCACCGCTACAGTTTCTCAGCACAAATCACCCATAGACTTTATCCCAAGTAGAAAATTTGCCAGTTTAACATTTATTAAAAAGCATACTATTCCATCAAGTTTTAAACCGTTTCCCAAAGAGTCATGTTTGAAAGTGAAGTTTAATAATTTTCCCCCCCCCCCCCTGTTGTTTATAGTGTTTGTAAAGAACCTCATCAAAATGAGACACTGTGCAGGGCTTTAGATGGGTTTTAAATTACTGAGACAAACTATTTGCTATTTTCCTATAAAACCTGAAGAAAGTAATTCTTGGTTCTCTGATAGTTTTCTATATTCTCTCTTTCAGTTTAAGAAGTAATTGCCATAACAAAATGACTCCGGTTACTTATGAAAACATGGATGTGCCAAAGGAACTTCAGAGGGATAAACTCTTGGCTGTCAAAAGGGAATAAGTCATCCTGAACTGAATGACAGGTAGCAAAGTCTGAGCAAAGGTGAAGGATTTTATGTCTGACAAAAACCCTGACCTTAAATCAGAATCCTGAGTTTAACCATGAAAAATACAGCACAAGCTTCTATCCTGAAGAAAAACACAACACAAAGTTTACTCCACCTGGAACAGGCATATAGTTTTTTTTTAATTAAAAAAAATTAAAATATCTTAACCAGGAATTTAGTAAAGATATGTGGTGTTTTGGCCCGGGCCAGAGGCCAAATGCCCACCAAGCCGCTCGCTCACTCCCAGAGGGGAAACAGGCAGAGCCACCGTGGATTGGGATAAGGACAGTTTACTGCCAAATATCAAAGTGAATACAGAACAATAATGGCTTGTTACACGAACACCCAGTGCTAACACAGAGTACCTTATTGAACTGACGATTACAGCGGGCTGCCCGATGGCAAGAACCAACCGGCCCGACATCCCAGCCACACTCCAGCTGTCCTAGAGCAAAAACCCAGCCCCCACCCCTCCCCAACCAGCTGCTTTTATAGGCAAGTGGTGTCAGGTGGTATGGAAAACAGCTCCAGCTAACTCAGCTCACCTGGGCTGACTCAGCTCACCTGTGTTGGCTGATTGGGGAGGTCAACCCAGGCCTGGCCAGAACCAGGACAAGATAATATCTGGTCAGGAATTTGCAGTAAGCCTCAAACACCCAAGGCTCAGAATAATGGGGTTTGGAGGGAAAGTTTCTAAAGTACCAAGCTTAGAAAATAGCTAATTAAATACATACAATATATCTATTTTTTGAACAGGACATGGTCTGAAATAAGACAACAATACTTATGAATTGCCTATCTTAAAAACTTTTCCTAGCCTTTGCAGCTTTCTATTAAAAATATTATTATAATAAAGTTATTAAAAAAAGAAAACCACCCAGCTTAATAGTTGTCTGTTTAGCCACAAATCCAGGGCTGTTCTGCCTTTCTCACAAGAATCTTTCAGAATCACCTCATACTCTCAAATCTGATCCATCTGTAGCCAAGGTAGTTTTGATACTGCTCTTTTAGTGTGCAGTTCTTTTTCTGAGCACCGGTTAATGGAGTCCTTTAAAAGGAACCCGTACCCTTTTCACATCCAAGCTCTGCCTTCCTGTGTCCTGTGATCAAATAAAATCTTGCTGACACATTGCTGGCAGGCTAAAGTGTACAGTTATGGCTGCCTTTATGGTAGTCTGCCTTGCTGACCCAAATAAGCTTGCTGCTCCAGCACTCTCACAGCTGTGGGAAAGCTGACTTACACAGAGCTTGAATATCTGTCTACAAGTTCCTTGGGGTAACAGACCAGGATAACCAGGGATCCTGAGGGAAGGAGGCTATACATGTCTGGTGACATCCTGTCCTCCACATTCTCACATCATCTTTCTCCTACTTCTTCACACCCACCAAGCAGTTCTGCAGAACCTCAGGCAGGGAAAGAGTGGAAGACAAAATAACAATCAGCATATATAACTTGTTCACAAATTCATTTCTTTGTGCCTATCTAGAGGAATACTGAAGCACTGCCTGCACATATGGGTACATAAAGCCACTCTGTAGGAGAATGGTCATGGCCAAACCAAATTTAGAGCTGAGCAAAGTTAGAGAGTAGCATCAAATGAAAAAGCTCTGACTTTTGAGCACGGACAGTTTTTTTTCGTAAGACTGCAGAGATGGGTAAAGCTGCTGTGACAAATGCATTTATTTCTATATTTGTAAGCATACCTCTGCATGTCTGTATCTAGATATTTAATAATACAAGTGTAAACATTGCTGCCACATGTTTCCTCCTGTTTGACAGTAATGGGAAACATGGAGGCAGCACAGGGCACAGAGGGCTGGCACCCTGCAGCTGTGAGGTTAGCTTGAAAGCATGACGATCCCAAAGTTCTGCTCTCCTACAGAGTGGTCATCAATGTTATTACTTCTCCCTGTAGGGGAAGGAGTCATTAAAAGAAATTAATTGAAGAAAACCTCACATTTGGCTTTTACCTGGTCAGAACTGTAGAGTGCAGTGTGTAAATTACCCAACACCCCTGTAGGAGGCTCACTGGTAATTTTAATTGAGTTTTCTAGTATTCCTTGAGGAATTATGTGCTCTTCTAGGGTTGGAAGTGGTTCAGCAATAATAAAGACACAGAAATCAGGATGGCTTTCTTCATTTCTAGATGAATATTCTGTTGAAAAACAGCCAATATGTTTATTGTAAGATAACAAATAAATTTGTTATCCTTAAGACATTGCAATTGCGGCTTTAGAATAAAAAAATAGCTAAGTTGCTTAATTGAAAGCATTTATTATTAAAGAAAGTTATAATACAAAGGATAAACCAGAAGATTCGTAACTACTGTGCCAAACAATATGACACATCAGTCATGCTCTGGCTACTGCATCACATTTATGATGAGAGCTGCTGAAGGTCTCATTCCCAAATTGTCCCTCAACATGTGGGAAAAGAAATAGGGGAATGGAAAGAGAGGGAGATTCTCATATCATGTTACATGATAGCAGCCTGACAGTGTCTGCATTTTCGTATAGGCTACATCCATCCACTGCAATGTGAAAGTGTTTCAAGCTTTCATATAACAAAATAGCTATTTGATACATCAGATATCTCAGAAATGAATGGAAGAGTGACACAGGCCTTAATCATTTTACCAAAAGATTTCTAATCAGCTTTGTAACCTGTAAGCTGAATTTTTTCACTACCATTTTTCAGACCTTGCATTGTTTCCTCCACAATATACTTGTCCTACCTCTTGCTCTGTCACCTTCTGGATTTCCCTCAGCTTCACCTCCAGCAGGAGGTGAGCACTCAGAACTTGACCTACCTCTTGCTGATGTCAGTAAAAAATTTCCTTCCTGCTTCAAGGGCATAGGTTTTTATGTTTTTAAAAACATAAACCTACAGGAAATTGGGCCAAATCCCAGAGGACTGAACCTTGCGAAGGACTGAGTACATCCACATCTCACTAGCTCTATCTGGCCTAGCATCATTTCAGATTTTGTTCAAATTCTCTATTTAGTTTCCTTTTGGACTTTCCCTAGTCCTTCACTATCAAAAATCTTCACACCAAAATTGTCACCTCCCTCAGAAGCCAGGTGTAATGGGCTGGAAAACAGAGCAGGTCTGCAAGACCAGTAGCCTCTCAGATGTTCCCCATTTATCCCCGCGGTTTCAGATACACAATAGTGCTGGTTTAGGGCCTCTGCCATCTCCCATTTCCTCACTCTGTCCTTAGAGCAAGTCAGAACACCAAAATCCCCCTGAAAGCCAACTCTGCTCTTTCCTTCACAACATTTCTCCACTCATGAGCAGAAAACCAGTTATTTCAGATGAGTGCAACTGGCTTACTTGTGTGAAACCTGGTTAAAGAATTTTTTTGGTTTTAGTGTTGGTGAAGGGGTCGGTTTGTGCTTGCACAGTGCCTAGCACACCAAGGCCCTTCACAAATCCTGCCTTGATTTTCTTTCAGCCGGCGGATGGCACCTGGTCTAGCCCATGTCTTCATTTGTTGCAACCTGGTTGAGAGCCAAATGTGCATGTTGCTGAGGTTAAAACCAGAAGAGGAGGGAATTATCTCCTCCCCTTGACCTTCTTAATATCAAGGCCTGGAACATGCATTTCTTGTTTGGCTTCAGGGCAAAGGTGTTGTTACAAAAATCCATTTGCTATTTAGCATAAAACAATGTGAGGGAAGGACCTTCTTTCAGCAGCATTTACAATTGTGGTGCTCCTGTCAGCTCTGTCATGATGCTGGGAACCAGAGCTCCCTGGGGTATTGTACACATCTTTTTGTCTGCTGTAGAGTGGGTTCTTGGTCTATACAATGCTGGCCAAAGCAGCGGCTGCTATCTCTGAAGAGCAGCACTCCAGAGCTAATCATCTAGCTTCCCAAGGGGAGTCAGACCTGTTTTATTAAAGTCTCCATTAAGGCTCACTGAAGGGAAAAGGAGCTCTTAATTATGCAAGGGAAGTGTATGCCTGTGGGCTGTCCTACCTACCCACCAGAGACTTTATGTTTTATCTCTCCTGTTTCTTCCATGAGGAAGAATACACTCTATTAATATGATGTTTATCCTCTTACAATCAAATGCAAAAGCAAAAAGGAACAAGATTATTAGCTGTTTAAAATTTTTTGCTGTAATCTACCATACATTTTGTTTGTATTCTGGGAATACCCCTCCAAATAAGGTGACAGTCGCCACCGGAGGGGCTGCTTGACACTCACTTGGAGAAGAATGCCATGACCACATCTGGCAGCCTTCTTGAGTGCCTCCTCCGCAAACATCTCCTGCCCTTGTCCTGAAGAGATATTATGAAATCTTCCAGAGACCATAGTGAACCCAAGCTTTTTGCCTTTAAAAGAAATAATTGGGGAAGGGTGAGTGACAGAGTGGGAGGAGATAGGAAAATTAACAGGGCAGAAAGGAGAAAGAATGATAATGCCCCCATTAATTTCACTATCACTTGTGCAATGCATATTACTTCTTCTGAAGCACTTCACTAAACCCTTACAATTTCAACGAGCAAAATTGCGAGCTCTCAACAGTGGCCTTATTGCTGGTATTAGAAAAAGCCTGCAGAAATCTGTTCCCTTGGTTTTAAGATAATGAACCTTTTGACATTTTGATAGATGCTCGGCATTGTTACTGAGCTTTAGAAACTCTTACAGGGGGTACAGAGCAATTCCCTTATGAAAAAGTGAGCAACATGTGGTAGATATCACATCAGTTTTTTAACTGATTGGTTCAGTGGGTAAATGCACAAGCCTCTCACCTTGTGAGGCCCGAGTTTAAATTGAGCACAGTGAGGTCACAGCTGTATTAACCTGGTATTCTCACTATTGTCTGTGGGGAATAGTAATCCTAAGTATAAAGCCACAGAACCCTATACAATTGAATATAGTTTGTATAATGACCATTATTTAGTCACAGGGGGCACAAGATTACATGAGCATGGAGAAAATTGCCCTCTGGCCCTCATCTAGTCAAAAGGTAGAAAACAGTACAAAGGAAACCTGCATTATGCCAAGCAGAGGAATGCTTGGTCTAAAAATTTCTTCATACTGTAGTGCTTATGTCCTTACACTTTTCATCCACCCCATTTACCATGAATATGGTGGGGGTGGAAGAAACTTTAGAACTTGAATCTTTTGCTGAAAATAAACCATGCCCAACTTCCCCATAATAATGTGTGCTCCATTGTAGTGACAGATTATTCCAGAAGGCTTTGTTCTGTGCAGTAAAAATACACCCATACATGTATGTGTGTATGGGCACATACATACAAGCATATAATCATATATTGATTTATCTACCTTTCTAGCCTTGCCTGTGCCATTTCACTTCTGAGTTAAATTTTCTTTTCTAATGGGAGGACAGCTGAGTGATCCTTCTACCAGAAGTAAAGAAGCAGCTTACCTGTTTCAGTATCTTCAAATGGGTCTACTCCTGGAGACAGAATAAAATCACAGGATTGGCTGGGACTTCTCTCTTCATATGATTTTGATAAGTCCATCTTTGTCTTTTCCATGTATCTTGAACCAAGGTTTTCCTTCCCAAAGTTCCTGTACATACAGAAAACATGCACTGAACAAAATATGTTCTCTGACATGGGCTTCAAGCCTGCACCATTCTCAGACTTGAGTGGCTGACAGTGATGGTCTTAGTAGTCGTTTCATTAAAGGAAGTGTCTGAGAAGAGAACTGAAGGCAAGAAGGGAAGGCAGGTGGTGAAGCAAGACAGAAGATGATCATTCTCATTTCTCTGTGGGATAGGCACCACATGACAGAAAGCAGAAACTCCTGAATGACCTCTTTAATGACTGAGTCCAAGAAGCCATTATATTGCAGGCTCTACTGTCACGTAAAGCCAGGGCAGCTGGGCTCAGGACAGAAAAACTGCCTTCTCAGAAGGCATGTGAAAATGTAAAAGCCATGATGATGGGGTATGGAGGATCAGGTCTACGAGAGCATCACTGGAGTACAAAATATTAAAACAGTAAAACTGGAAAACAGCTGGGAGAAGATCGATAAGTATCCACAACCAAATCTTTCTTGGTATTGTAGAATTTAAAGAAGAGAGACCTGAAAATTTGTCATTCTGTTGTAGCTAACAACCCTAATACTATAATAAGAACTATCACTGAGAAATCCACTTTCAGCTATTAAATCACAACTTACTGTATTTCCATTTGTTAATGACCATTCCTCCCAGGATACCTGTATGCAGTCTAAAAGAAATCACAAGCATAGCTCTCTATGCTGTGAGTCTTGTCTCACCACACTACCTCTTCATAAACTTCACCAGTGGAACAGGCTGGGAAGAACCTCAGACATTGATTTTAAATTCTGATTGATCATCAAGTTATTTGCTTGTCTCTTAAGATCTTGAGTTTTCTTTGTGCTGACACATACTTGCCCCAAAAGACATACCTAAAGAATTTCATACCTAAAAGCATGTGTCATTCTGTCCAGATGGAGCACCCTCAGTACAATTAGTTTCTAAAGAGAGCTTTTGCCTGGGGGAGCTGTTATTTTTCTGGATGTTCTGGGTCCACTCCTTTCTTCTACCTCCTGTGGATCTTTCACGATCGTTATCTAACCCCCTGAACACATCCATCACTGCCATAGCCTGGAAGCATGCCCAAGACATAAATACTGATGATATGCGAAGACTGAAACAGGAAGACAAATACTGATACTTTTTAAAAAAAACCCATAGTTTAATTAGCAGCAAGAGACTCAGGACTTACCTTAAAATACTAAATCACAGACATATATATACACACATGAAAATAATATTATTGCTCAGTATTGCCATACTGTCTGCTTGCTGCTAAGCATCAAGATATGACAAACTGGAAACCCTATATGGGACATTTACTATAGTAAGGAGTGGTGTGAAGATTAAAATTGTATTTTTAAGTGACTGGACAAATTATGGTAACACAAAATTTCCTCACAAAGTACAGTAGATGATGTCTATAGAAAAATACACTCAAAAAGCAAAGACAACTCCCATTTGAAAGCATCACTACTCTACTGAAAATTATGGTGGAATGTAAGACTTTATCTGAAATTGTCTGGTTGTAGCATGCCTCCAGAAATAACATCAAAAAAAGATTTAGAACTGAAAAGCAATTTTCCCAACCTACTTTAATGGCACTCCATGACTGAGTAGTTAAGAAGTCAACAGGACTCTTGTAAGTGTGTTCAACTCTGAAGCGAAGAAGGAAATCCAATTCAAGGAATTCTATCTCTTTACTTCATAGAATAATCTTAACAGCATACAGAGCTGGAAAAGGTCATCAGACGTGTTTCATTCAGAGCCACTTCTGCCTTAAAGCATTCACTGTGCAAAGTATTACTGAGTTGGGAGCTCAAAGCAACAAGAATTGCTACAGCTGCATTTTTTAAAAACTCTGATATAAGAGTTTACATGGTTTTTAAAATTATATTTTAAAGTATTTATTTGAAATCTATTGTGATTGGAATTATGTTCTTAAATATCAGTCACTAAAACAATTCCTACACACAGAGAGAGATGAACTTTCCTTTACCTATTCAAAACCAAACACCATGAAAACCAAACACAATCTGTCAGTCAAAACATTTTGCAGAAAAATATAACTGCAATTTTTTAATATATGTATATATATTTGCACAATACAGTTATGTACTGAAGAACAAACTCACCCAAATCTTAAGATGAGGTAACTAACAGCAGCAGTTCTTTTCCTTAGCTTGTGGGAATATAAACATAAAATTGTATGTCTTGTACACACAAAATATTTTATAGCAATACTACTGAAAAAGTACATATTTCTGATTCCCATCTAATTATCTCTGATGTAACCTTGTCATCTCTTGGAAGACAGAGGGAAGAAATAGTGCCTAGTTATTTCTATCACCTTTCTAATTCCTCTTCAGACTGCAAGCTGGCACAAAGCTTTGGGAAATTTGGGAACCCTGAGTGTGTTTTGTTGTTGGGTTTTGTTTGGTGTTTTTTTGGGGGGTTGTTTTATACTGAATCAGTTCTGTCATACAAGCTGAATGTATACAGGAGAAAACTCCCCAGGCCCTACAGGGAGTTTTTCTAGTTCTTTTATCACTTTAACCAAACATAGTGGTTTTCCATGATGCCATAGAATCTTTTTTCTGACATAAACGCACCTTTCTTCCTATTTTAAAAGCTCCCTCTCTTTCCATCTAAATGCATACTTAAGTCAGAAGGGTGTTGTCCCCTTTACTCTATTTTCTGTCTACACTGTGATTGTCACAGAGTTTCTTTGTTGCCATACCAATTTCCATTCTTCATGATCCTTCTCAGTACCACTGCTACAGAAAAGACAAAAGTTAAGGAATATCAATGTCTGAGGGAACTGGGATTGTTAAGTTTGGAGAAGAGGAGATTGAAGTAAGATCTCTTACAACTACCTGAAAGGAGGTTGTGGAGGGGTGGGGGGCTGACCTATTCTCCCTAGTGACAAGTAATAGGACAAGAGGAAATGGCATCAAGTTATGCCAGGGGAGGTTTAGATTGGGTGTTAGGAAAAACTTCCCAGAGAGGGTGGTTAGGCATTGGAAAGGGCTGCCCAGGGAAGTGGTGGAGTCTCCGTCCCTGGAGGTATTTAAAAGATGGTTAGATGTGGTACTGAGTGACATGGTTTAGTAGTGGATGGCAGGTTAGGGTGATGGTTGGACTTGATCTAAAGGGTCCCTTCCAACCAAGACAATTCTATGATTCTATGAATAAACTCATCTGCACCATGATGCAGAGAAATCACCATCAGCTTTCCTTCTGTCATTTTCTTTCCTTTTTCTTCCAGGCATTTCTGTCTGCTTTTAACTCCTATTTATACACTGTATGGCATGATTCATTTTTTCCTACTGTTCCCTAAATTTATAAATTTTACCTTCTTACCAAATTGTTGGTTTCTAGTTTAATTCCCACCTCTGTTACTGATCAGCTCTGTGATACAACCCGGAACAAGCTCTTCAGGGAACAACCTGACACCCAGTACAACTGAGCCCTAATTTTTTCTAGGGCATACAGATACTAAAGTTAAAAGGAAAAATAACAGCCTGAATGTGATTCAGATATATCAGATTCTAACTTTATATTTCACATCTATTTCAGCCCAAATGACCCAATCACAAGCAGTTAAGTCAAGCTAATTATGCTCAGTGTAGTTTCGTAGCATCTCTGCAACATTTCAATTGAAAAGAATTGCATATAAGCATCTTTGGAATTTCTGCAGTTATTATTGATAATGAAGCAGCAGTCACACCATGTGAGAAACTGCACAGCCACAAGGTAACAAGACAACATGTTTGGGCAGAGGCATTGCTTTCTAGTGAAGAATCATCAAACCCAGTAAATACCAACATCGCTGATCTGAATATTTCTCCTTACCTGAAAAGACATTTGGGCCAAGAAAATAATTTTACCCTTTTCAAAAAGTCCTTGGCTTCTTGAAAATTCTGCTCCTTTGCTGTGGTACTCATAAAATAATAATTTTCTGTCTGTAGGCTTCCAAGAGCAGCTACAGTGCAGTCTAAAATGCAAAGCACTTTTGCCAAGCGGCTTCTGAGGAAACTTTGAGCAAGCCAGAGGTGAGGGCTGTGAATGGCAATACTCTGCTGCTTCCTTATTTAACTCAGCAGGCAGAACCGCTCACTTGAGCAAGCTGGTAATTTTGCAGTGGGAGATCTCCCTTCCTCATAGTATTAGATTATTTGCCATAGTGAATCCCTTAAAACTCTCCCTACCTGACCTCATGGGATGGCTTAACAAAAAGAATGTAAACTGTACAAGCACAGTCAGAAAACACCATCACAATGGAGACAGCTGACAGAGACCTGTGGGAACGCACCGTGTTCCAGACCAGCAGATCACACCATGTTCTCCTTCCTCAGACAACAGCCATGCAGAAGTAAACATCTGGTACAAGTAATAACTAATATATCTGACATTGCTGCTGGAGGCAGAATTCTGTTTCTTGCACTTTGAAACCGACTCAGCAAGATAAATGTACAGCTTCAGTGAAAACTGGTAGATGGGGATGAAGTTGCCCATACTATTGCAAACGAAATAAAGAATGGGCCTTCTTATGGCTGTTAGTCTGTAATGCTAATCTGAGCCTCATTTTCTTTGACTTCGGCTATCTGTGGGATGACAACTGTCTCCTTTATTTTTTTAATGTGTCATGATTACCCCAATTACCAAAATGTTCCTATCCATACACAAAAAGAATATTGATATACTCTAGAGAACTGACTGTTTCAGACAGTAGCAATATTTAAGGTGAGCAAGCTTCCTGTCTTAGACAAACATTATGGAATGACTGTTCTCTGCAGCAAGATGCCTGTTCATTTGTGGAAACATGGCAGTCGTGTGTGAAGACATCTGCACACGATTCATGCTGATGCTTCTTTTATGAGTACTAACTCAAGCACCTGAATCAAAAGGAAAAAAATGACTGACAACTACACACTGTAGATATGAAACTGTGAATATGTGGGTGGACAGCACTTGCTAGATAGACAGGAACTGTACTATTCCTAACGCTTAGCTATATTTCACTAATTAATAATATGTTTTACAGGTGACTTTAGGCTCTATTTTACCTTGAGCTGTAGTTCTACTGCAGTTGACTTTCTTGATTGAAATTTCTCTCCAAGTCCTTTGTCATCCAAGAAACTGCCCTGGGCAGCTGACAGGCTGAGCAGCATGACACCCTCCGGCTGCCTGAGCTGAATCTTGATATGGTTCTGCTGCTTGGCCAGGGTTGGCTAGCCAAAAGAAATATGGGTTGACTGTAGCAAGAAATAGGGATTTAATTTGTGAGCTATGTTTCTATGTAATTGCATTGTTTGATTTGATTTAATTTAAATTTTTGAAAAGACAGGTTATCTTCTGCCCCTGTACACTAGAACTAAGATTCTGGGACACTCAAAGCAGGAATGTCAAGGTCACCATGGACCAGAACTTTCTCTCAGCCTTCTTCCTCCTCAGACTATACAAAAGGATTGTGATCTTGCTGGAGATGGCAAGTGGTAATCTATGTGGCAGCTTAGAACCCCAAGAGTAGCACAAGACTGGAGACCCCCCACTTCAGCAGCAAGCAGTGTGGGAAAGCACGGTTGTAGCCTGCTTTGCTGGTTTGACCTTCTGACAGTGAAAGCGCTTGACTAATCCTACAGGGACCTCTCTATCAGAATCTGACCCTCAGACCAAAAAACCTTAGAAGATAGAGGTGTTGCAAGCATACAGCCCCATGTGGAGCAATGTGCAGATGCAGAGGAAAATCGCCAGCTGTTTTCGGATCGTGTTCCAAAGTATATTGCTTTCATTCTTCAAGGGGCAATTAAACTCTCTGACCCAGTTTGCCCTTGCACGAAGCAGCAGTACCTCAAAGAGGTGCAGCAAATCTTTGCGGTTGAAGTTAGTAAATGACCTGGGATAACTGGAAAGACACACTAGGGAAACAGGAAATATTAGTATTTATTTCCCACCCCTAAGTAGTTTTTAATTTGTTAGCTTCTAGAGCACAGCCTGCTCAGAGTCCTTTCTATAATCAGTTATAAAAATGTGTTTCTTCATAGGTTACTATACATTGGTATGACTACAGCAGCCACAGAACTGCACCTTTGCAGGAATAAAGTACAGTTTATTACCCAAATGCCCCAAGTCCTAACAGTGCCATTGTATCCTCTTATGGACTGGCATGAAGTTTTGTTTACACTTCTTGGCTCAGGATCACTGAAGCACAAAGCATTGCAGAGGGCTTTAACCCTGCACTGTAAATTAAATGCAATGTGAAGAACAAACTAAGTAGCAGAAAGAAGTGTGGGAACATGATCACAATAAATTTAATTTCTATCGGGGCTTTAGGTCAAGCCCAGCCCTCTGGGAGCGTGGATTTGTGCAGATCAGTAGAAGCATTTTCTACATTTTGCAGAACCTGACCCTTAAAATCTTTCTAATACATGGGTTACTAACAACTACTCTACAGCACATTCAGACAGACATATTAATGAAGGCTCAAAAATCTCAGAAGGGGCAAGGGAGAGATCAAAAGATAATCTTTACCTGACGTTTCTCTAAGCCTGGACTTTCAGCACTAACAACCTCAGCCAACAGCTGGTCTTTCAGCCCATCCTTGGTGACACTGAAATTAGTGAGGGTGGTCTGAGCCTGGAGTTCTGGCTTCTAGTGAGAGCTAGCCACTTTAGTGTGAAGGATGAGACGAGATTCTTCTTGAATTCACATTCCTTGTCTTCAGTCTTGATATATCTGGGAAGGAATAAAATGCATAAAAATGGGGATCTTAACTGAGTTTAAAAAAAAAAAATATACCAGATTGCAAAAGATGGGTACTACATGATCTTGGCAGCACAGAAAACAGGTGCAACCCAAACTTTAGGTGTTCACAGCTTAAGAAACAGAATGAGGATGATTGAACACACCAAAATTATATGAAGCATACACAAACCATTTTTTAATTGGCATAGTTTCATTTGCATGTGCAGCAGACAACAGTAGATTGCTCACTGTTGTACTGAAGAATCTGTGGCTTAGGGGTAAAATTCTAACTTGATGACCTACAACAAACTCATGAAGTTTTCAAACAACTTGTAATGAGATAGCTGTTAGTTTTTCCAGTAATTTCCTGAAATAGCTTTCACTTTTCCATCTTTTGAAATAGCAGTAAATCCTAAAAAACTAGGCAGATGGGTATGTTCATAGCAAACTGAGAGTGACCGGAGGAGAGGGAAGGGCTGATGTCTGAAATGACAAAACCAATTTTTTCAAGGTAAATGTTTTGTTCCAAGTTAGTTATGTGCTGGGTGAAAGAATGAGTTATACTAGGTTCACTTTTTATTCACTGAATAAGATCCCATACTGAAAGAAGTGTCATTTCCTTACCCCTTGCCTTCAACAGGAGGTGCCAGCCTGTCCCATTCAACAACACTACTACGTCTGAAGTAACATTTTGGAGCCCAGCAGCGAGGCAACATAAAGTTCATCTTCCTATTTCTATGGCACAGCACCAAAAAAAAATTGAAAGACTGTTTATAGATGGCAGTGTGTGCTGCACATCTGTTCTGGTGTGAGACAACTTGGTGTCACCTACTTGTATGGTGAGCACTATGCTGATCTTCAGCCATTGCCTGCCGCACGCTAGCATATTTTCTTGAATCTTCTCTGCCAAGAAAGGAATCTGATCATTGGTAACAAAACTCTGTTCAAAAAAGTCTGCAGAACATTTATATAATAGAACATGGGTAGACACAAACCCTTTTCAAAAAATTCAAAGTGACAATTGTTAAGTAAAGTCAATCTCAAAAGAGATTGCAGTAGTATAGATACTAAACAGTGAACCACAGTGAAAGTCGCATCAGAACATGAATTAAAACAAGACTTTTCTGCAAAATTTAAACATTGCATTCTTGTTAGGGTACCACAGGGCATTGCCAGGGATATTTCAGCTCTCAACATCCTTCCCTGTCTCTGATATCCCCTTAGCCAGAAGGCGTATGCTAAATGAACTGGTGGGCTAGAAGGCAGTTCTGTATTTCACCAAGGATCAGGAAGAACAGACAGTCACTAATGATATACAGCAAGTGAATTTCTAAAAATAACATAAAGTGTCTGATGCAAGGAAACCCATGACTCTACAAAGCTCAACATCAGATGTCTATGTTGTATTCTACTGCCATGCAAACTACTGAAGACGAGCTTTCCTGGCATATGCTTCTTTAACAGTGAAGTAATTGAGCCACACAGTCATGTTCTTCAGATAACCTTCCTCAGATGGACCTGAATTCACTTCTCTGTTCTGCAATGTGGGTTTCAATTCTGTCACTGTGGTCTCTCCGCAACCTCTGAAACTGGCTGGAGAGAACAAAAACACCAGTGCCTGACACATAGAGACTAATTTTGTTCTGTGTTCGATCCAGACACCACAGAGACAAAAGACAGAAACAGAGATCTGAAAGACAAATTTCTTCAGTTTGTTTTATCAGTGGAAAAACCTTTGCTAAGGGAGTCACACTATAATTTCAGAAGATCTGCGTGGCGATACAATAAGTTTTGGAGTTCTGCATTCAAGCACTTACTTCATAGGTTCTCAATGCACAGAAGCAATAAATTACCAATTTCTGTGATTATCATCTATGAAAGGCAAAAAACTACATAATGACTCAGTGGGTTTTATTACCACAGCTATTCTAGATTTTCTGTTAATTACAGATCTGGGAAAAATAAATGTTTTTGTTATTGCTCTCACAGGATTCAAGGAGTTTAAGCAACAACGATAAACACAGAGGTGGGGAAACCCAGTAGAATTCCTTCCTCCCCCACCTATGAAATGTATCTGCTTGGAGGTAAATTTGGGATTCTGAAGAAATGTAGTAGATACAGGTGCTATTTATGAATGTCCATGATAGAAGACGTAACAAAAATAAAAGATCGGCAAAGAAATTACTAAAGACAAATTCTACCTTTCTTAATGTTTGTCTTCATAATCTCTTGCTCTACCCGCAAATACAGACAGAATGGACTGAATTAATGCACCATTCTACCCAGGAATAGACAGAACATCTGTCATGTGAACTCCAGTTCCCTGTTATTAAAGAACATACAAAGTAAATAAAGACATTGCTTGCCAGCTATATTTTTTTCCCATTGAAATTCTCACAGATCTTGAAATAAAGTAGATTAAGGATTCAAAAGCAGATTCTTAGCAGATACATTAATGCAATTCAAAATTTAAAAGAGTACCTTTCAGGGCAGATGTTCTCCAAAACATGTAATGACTCCAAATGGCAGGAAGTAGGATAGTTTCCTATAGCTAAATGTTTTGGACCAGCTCAGCGAGAATGAAAAGATGTGATAAATTTTTGGACATGAAAGAAAAGGGAAACAATATTTTTCAGCATGAAGCAGGGGGATAAACACATTTTTCCAAAGGAGCCTTTTTTTCAGTTCCTGCTGCTTAAAATGAAAAGCTTCTGGAACCAACTTGCAAACTCCAACAAGTAATGCAGAGAATGAAGTTGAATAAATCAGGTGAAAACAAGTGCAGAATGGAGCTGTTACTAGGCAATCTCAGTAGGCAAACTGTGCAAGTTGGTCAAACTAGTTCAGTGGGAAAAGCGCTGCCTTAAAGTTACACAGCTGGCAAGACGTTCAAGGCAAGGAAACCTTCTTCCTGTGGAGAAACTGAGCGAATTGTCTTGCTGTTTCATGAATAATAGCTGTGCCTCATAAGAATGGAAACTTGTTCATACAAACTACATTTGCACATAAATCAAATTTCAAGACATCTTAAAGAATTTTGTAATAACCTAATCTTGCAACTGAAGAGACGCAACTACAACTACGCGAATGTGCAAAGGATTTGAGCAGGTGTAACAGCCCCACGTGAATGCAAATAGGGGCCTTATGAACGATAAATGTATTCCTCTATCTTCTCTCCTATAAGTCAAAATGACATTGATCTGTTAGAGCTAATGCTTATATCCAGAGATCTCCAAACAACGGTGCTGGGGACATGGGATAGGAAACGCACAGATAAAACTCAAATGTTAAAGCCTATCCAGACCAAGCCTATTCAATGACATCACTTCCCTTGTAGCAGGCCAGGATGGAAAAACCCAACACTGTATAGAATTGGCAGCTACTTACTTTTATGCCTCGATTTAAACGTAAGTACATGCATTTTTGAATAATTTTTCTGTACATGGCTAATATGCTACACCCAACTCTATTTACTTTTCTTTCTTGTGCCTTTCATGCTTACATAAAGCCATGTAACACCACTAATTTTCTCCCTTTTCTTAAAGCAAATATCCTAAAATATTTTAATAAAGATCACAGCATTTTAAAGCCATATCCAACATAAGGTCACAGTCTAATGTGCTCAGACCCATTGTGCCGCTTTGCAGCTCCAAAGTTAGAATAAATTAAAATGAAATAAAATATCCAAAAATGTACATCTAAAACTTGTTAGGCTTCTAAATATACACCAAAGCACTTGAGCAAGAAGTTTGATTTTCAGAGACAACAGGTATCTGTAGTTCACCCTGAAATCACCCACATTTTGATGCAAATAGACATTTATACGTATATTTGAAGTTCTCTGAAGCTGAGAATTTCTTTTGCAGGCTTCATTCAGAAACAACACCAAGAGTGCAACACAAGTACAATCTCAGCAAATAAGGAAGGGGAGATACACTTTTATGAAGCTGCTTCACAGATCAGCAAGTTCTCTAATATGCAGGCCAGTAAATTTGCTTTGGAAGGAGTACAAGTTGATAAATCTGCCTTGCTATGCTTTCTGTCGATTGATATGATAAGATATATTTTACTTAAAATTAGGATTGTCTGAAGCTCGGTGGATTTAATTATTTGCAATTATCCAGTTGTTGTCAGTATGTGGCCATTTTATGACAGTGGTATCTACTGTGTGGGTCAGGTTCAACTGTATATCTTTTCAAACACAGAATTAATGTACTATTGACGAAACCATTACTAGAACCAAATTAAAGTCTGGACTGATGTATTGGTCCACAGGGTGCTGTCAGACATGAAAGGAGTAATTAGTATTCATTACTTCATACTCTGCAACATTCCAATTATTAATGAACTTCAACTGCTGGACTACACCATATCTATCACAAATACCTTTCGAGTCTTTCTTTATTAGGAAAAAAAAAATCAAAGTGCCTGACACAACTACTAAAATAAACAAATAATGGAAATGAATTCAGAATGAGGAAAACTCTGCTTATTTGGTAATAAAGGGGTATATATATTACCAGTGCCCCACAAAGGAGACCTGATGCATTTTCCATGAGACACGGAACGTTAGGTCACGTAATGCTGCTAAAATATTCCCCAGAAGAACATATATTTGAATAGCTTCATATATTTCTGTTTGTGCCTGTGTACATGTGCAGAACTCTCTTGTGCTGCATGGAAGCCTTTGCTAAATAAATGCAAACCAGTATTGCTGTGACCCTTTTCTTCTTCAATCCAACTTCTCTCTAGTGTTTTACATCCTTCTGTCTCATGCCTTAGGCCTCATTAGACTTTGCAATTTCTTATCTGTCTTCAGACCAGTGCAATTCTAATTTTCAGTAGAGTTTCTCCACTATAGAGTCTAAAAAGCAAGCTCTATGATGCTCTATGGTGCTTAGATTTACCGTGCAGGTACCAGTGCCTGAAATATAGGGGTGGGAAGAGGGTTAAAAAAAAAAAAGATACCTTTTTTAATTAACCTATCTTGCATATTTTCTAACAATCTGAAGCTGTGCATGTAATCTAAATACGCTGAGAAACATTTGAGACCCATCCAGAAATGCTTCAGGGGTGTTTCTGGCTTTCTATCAGAGTAAATATCATATCCTCCAACATTAATAATCTAGCTTGTTGATGTGTTGTTTGATAACAGGAATAAGAGAAGAACAATTTCAGGCTTAAAAATAAATTCACATTTGAGCAGAGACTATAACACAGCATTTCATTTTATCAGATGAAACATTTAATGACGTTTACCAAGTTTACTCTCGTGCAACCACAAATGAACATTAGCTGCCTTGAAGAGTCAACAATCATGTTGGAACGTTTCATGAAAAGTGATGGAATATAGAACAGTCCGAAATTCTCTTGCACCAAGGACTCAAGTACAAGCTCCTTTACTTTTCTTATTATTATCTTGAAAATGTACATCTAAGGGCCACTTAATTACATCTTAGGAAATAATTTTGATTCTATTTACTAAATTTGACAACAACTTTTCAAAAACTGTGGTGGGGGCGGGGGAGGGGAGGGGGCACAGGAAGGAAAGGCGAGATTCACAGACATTGCCCACAGAAGGGTCAGAACATGAGGTTCCCCTGCCTTGTACTACCCACCACTCCTACCACAGCAGCATCAGAACATGGAGGACACATTGACACAGACCTGTGTTTCCTGAATCAAATAGGGCATGTGAGTTTTCACTTCCTGAGAAGTGGTGCATGTGAGTTTCAGTGCTAGCAGCCTAGATTTCTGGGTATCGCTGGAGAGAGAGCAGCACCACTGCTACATCTGCCTCGATGGACCTGTGAACACTATTGACTGGACTAGTTTGACGCATGTGACCTTGACAACTATACCTCCGCTGCCACCCCTACCCTGCAGTGTTGCATACAAGTTTTTCCTCATCAGCCTTACTTTTTCCCCCTGCAACACCTTCCTAAGGCAGTTCATGGATTTGTTTCATGGGGTGGCCCAACAAACATCTATGGCAACACACTGTGATGTGGAGGCATGGCTTTCTTATGCTGCAGCTGGAAATCCCTACACTGTTAAATCCAAATTTGGCATTTCCAATGCTTTCCCTTTTGCTATAGATGCCTAACATGGAAATGAAACATTTTTTTCTTTTGAGACAAATTATAATTTATGTTCCACCTTGCTTTGTTCCTTGTATGAAATTAAAAAAGGCAAAGATTTTCACCACGTGTTGAAAAACTCATGTCTGTGTTGTATTTTGAGTCCAGTTTGTGAATGGAGAAGAGAATTTTGCTATCTAATCAGACGCAGATACTCACATTTTGATATGCATTCATCACCAGTTTTTAGCCATTGCATTTTAAAAATAAATAAATAAATTAATGAAGGGTTATGAAATAGTGAGCATAATGTGGTATTCAAAGTATTATAGATCCATTTGTAACAGAAAAATTCTGGTTAATCAAGTATACTTACTTTTCCAACTGTAAGTCTTCCAAACAAGGATCAAGTATGGGATGTTTACAATTTGTACAGTCCTTCCACAAGCCAACGCTCTTACAATGATCTTCAGAAGACTTAACATGTAAAATTAAAAAACCCCAAACCCTCAAATATTACATAAATGCTGGTCATAGAAAGATTTCTCTCATATAACAGAATTAAGAGAAGTTTTTCTAAGGCAGCAGGGTTAAACCATACAAAACTGTTCACAAAGAATATCCCAGTGGTTAAGAGCTTGACAGTTTTGAGTTCAGCATCTTTACACCTATGGTCTTGCCAGTCCTCTTTCTAAATAAAATAAAGCTGGGAGCTTTTCTTATAGGCAATTTAGAGGATAAAGCCCCCCACTGAATACATTAGAATTGACATAGATAAGTTGGGGTACACACACATATATCTTTTAGCCTTTGTTATTTTTTTAATTATATATTTTGCTGTTACAGCTTTGGGAATACCCTCATCCACACTACAAATGCTTTCTTGAAGTCACTGCATCTGAATGATTTGAAAGAACTCTGTTTAAACAGACATTGAGAAGAGAGTAGATAATCATGGAAGGGTAAGTAAAAAGAAAATATAGCTTCATGCAGAAGGGTACTGCAGGGTACAAATGAAAATCACAATTATTTGTGATTAAGAAGAATTAAAAAACCCCCAAAAATCAGGACAGGTGAAGGAAAACAGTTTGTTCTGAGAAGACCAGATAAATGATTAACACTTATTTAAGAACAAGGCATTACTGTGACTATTTACTGTGCTGTGTAATTGTGTGTTGTATCTGAAATACAGTAAAATAAACTCAGATAGCCCTTTGAAATGGAGCAGTTAAATCTTACCTAGCTGTCTCCCTAAATCAAAGTACACATGAGAAAAGATGTGAACAGATCAATTACACGCAAGTGCCATCAGCTTACATATAAGTCTGTAATAATGAGAATGAAAAACATGTTTATCAGCAAAAGACTGACAAGGCTGCAAATGCAGCACATTGGATCAAACCTTCCCCTCTATAAAGAGCCTGTGCTGTGTTCTGCTTACTAAACTGTACAGTGTAAGCAACGTCTTATCATCAGGATTTGTACCTTACCTATTGAAAAAGTGATTTGCTCCTCGCAAGCAGTGCACCACTTTGTTTCATCCTCGACACTTGGACACAGCATAAACAAGGTCCTGTTTTCAAGGCACCATTGTAAATGGAAAACGATGCTAAGGATAAAATAAGTGGCATTGATGTAATATTTCAAATCTTTAAGTAAGTGCATTCCAAGAACCACCAATCCCTTGCAAAAATTAGGGCAACTTCAGGGCAGTAAACATATGAAAGCCAATCCGTCAGCATGCACATACCCTTTCTGTCCTAGACATATGACTTTAAGGTCAGCTCCATATTTATTCTTTATCCATTTAATTCCCTCTTTCTGGGAATCTATCATCAGAGGCCGGCACATGCAGTTTGTGAGAATAGTGACATTTCCTGTTGACATCCTATCACCGGGCAGTCCCTTGTTACTCCATGCTGCAGCCGTAGCATCATCCGTCAATGTGGCAATTGGGTCCGAGCTCTCCGTCACAGGGATAGGAACCTCTGAATCAGAGTGGAATATAATCATCCAGCAAGGTTACCAAGCAGCAGGCAAGACATGACTCAGTGCAACGCACAAGATAACTGGGCTGATATAAATTAAGGCTTGCTAGGCAGCAAAGTAAGGAGGAACCCTGTGGACTTTCAGATGCAAAAGAATATGCTAGGAAATGTGATGAGAAGCAGGTTTTAATATTTATAACAGATTTAAAAAACATGTATTTTCATTTAAGGTGTTTACTTCATAAAAATATTTATAGTTTGATAGTTAAAACCCCGCCATATATTATAAATTTCAGTGTGTGTGGATTCTGATATTGGAAATTCAATGCTTGTGTACGCTTCTTGAGCAGGCATTTCTGGAACATAAATCAGCATCTATCTACACGAAAAATGATAAAACCAGGATTCCCGTGGTATGTTATTAATATAGTTCAGCTATATGTTAACAAGGTCAAAAGCCAGATGGGACCATCTCCAGGGGCAGAAGCATCCGTGGAGCTCCCTGCCTGTCACCAGCTGTGGCAATGCTCTCTTGAGTGCCTGTCTGAAGAGAAGGAAGCTGCGACCTCCACATACACAAGAGCAGACAGCAGGCAGCCACGCTTGCTGGGTACCATCTTGTCGCAGGCATTGACAAGGAGATGAAATCGAAATGAAATGGAACATCTGAAACCAGTACTTACCAAACAAGAAGGGAAATACTTAACACAACACAACAGAATAAGAGAGAGTGAATAACTAAGTTATTTGGAACAAAAAAGTGGCTAGTGGAAGCATAAAAGAAGATCTATAGTTGATGCCTGTAATTAATTTTTTCCTTGCTGAAGCAAAGGGGAATTCCCCCACCAATTCTGTCACAATGTTATTCCAGGCTTCCTTATTTGTGATTTCTGTGTTGAATCCTAAACCCATAAAGGAAAGCGCAGCATCACCAGTGTTCAGCCTGAACTACACATTCAGAAGTGTTTTAAAAACTTTCCCATCAAAACTTTCCTCCTTTCTAGAAATACATAGAACTTAGTGCTTGCTTGTAGAATAGAGATTCTTTTAAAAGTGCACAGTGAAATAAAAAACCCCTCATGTCAATCTGGTTAAATTCTTTTTATTTATAAAGAAAATCATTACATATCATTAAATAGAGCCAAATTTGCAAAGTTATTATTAAGAATAGCACTGTGTCCCTAGTGCAATTTCTGTGGCACAATGTCATAGTTACTGTACTGCTACAAAATAGATGCCACCTTAAAATTGTCAGAGTAATCACAGAGCCCAAAATTAACCAAACTTTTGACAAACTTTCTGGAAACACAAGCACAAAAGGATCAACAGACATACACTCCCATCTACAAGCTTGCAACTTATCTATCTCCCTTGTGTAACAAACACATTTGTCTGAATACATCAGAAGACAGGAAACATGAATTGTTTTATCTCTGGACTGGAAGGCAAGCCATATAATAATTTCCATGAGCTGAAATACTTCCTTGTAGAAAACACTACCATTGGGGTATTATACCAGGGTAATGTAAATTTTCACCCAGTATTTTAATATATAGATATATCTGTTGTCCCTATGTCTGCATCAAACTGATGCTTCACGGCACATAACTACTTGTTGTTCCTCCTAAAGAGGACTATTAACACAGATGTATTTTTAATATCACTTCCCAAATTAATTTCCCTCCTCTTTTCCAGTCTTCCCCACTTGCAGGGAAACAAACAAAACTGAAATGAGTATTTTATCTCACTGCTGTTCAGCAAAAACCTCTTAAAAAGTAAAAAGCTGCAGCACACATTACCTTAGTTTATAAAAATGTTCACTCCATTTCAGAGAATTCTTAAACGAGTTAGGAATGACATTTATTTCCAGGGTCACACTATTGAAAACAAACATACAGGGATTTTTTTTATATACCTATCAGCATTGGGCTGCAAGGTAGAAGGAGGTTTTGAGAAAGAGCTTTATCTGCAGAGAGATTTCTGGTGGAAAAGGACAAGGAGATGTCCTGGGCAAAACAAAGCTCTGCACAAATTAGTGGCTGTTAAACACTTGCCCAAAGCAAACGTCTACAAAAAGATGCACCGACAGTTCAGAGTTGGGAAGCTCAGATTTGGCTTTAATAATATTTCCAGAGTATCCTCAAGCAACTCAGCTCCCTTACTGTGCCTTAGCTTTGTGATTCAAAATGGGATAAAAATTTAATACATCACATATTTCTGAGAATAAACATTAATTGTGATATAATTTAGTGATTTGTGGCATGTGGGAAAGAGGATACAAGAGGTGAGGAGCATTTGCAGCAGGAAGGAAGGAAGGAAGGAACTGCTCAAAGCTTCACAAAGAATGATGAAGAAAGCTTTACAGGGTCAGCTCTTGGGGTTAGAGCTTCTATGCATTTGCTGAGTACTATCAGGGTTTCCTCTCTGTAAATTGGGATTATCATAGCTACACGCTCTTCCTAGAGCTGGAAAGCTAAGTAGGATAGGTGTCTCTACCTAGCCCTATCACTGTTTACAGCATTTGCCATTACAGAGGTGTCATAAAAGAGAGATTTGGGCACCGAGAATTGAAAGGGAAGGGATTTCTTTTGTCAAAGAGAACTTGACCTCTCCCATTCCACTCCAAATGTACTTGTAATCTGAGGCAAGTATATGTGTGTCTGTGTGAATATAGATATAGATATATATCTACTGGAAAACTGACACCCGCAAAGACCCACTTTTAACTGCAGATCTGTGCTTCAAATTTTTGAAAGGCAACAGCTTTAACAAACCAGAGTCCTTCACTGGACACTACCATTTTATACAGTAAATTTTACCTTTTGTGACATTAGAAAACAAATCCAGAAAAACTCCATAAGTTTCTGGCAATACTGTTTTGTGAAGGATACAAAGACACAAATGCTGCTATTAATAAGATGTCACTGCGTGAAGTTTCCTTTTGTGCTTTGAGGTTTTCAACAGACTGGCTCCAATGCATGTTTTCAAACTGCAAAGCAGAATTAGAAAATGTTATCTCCTGAACAATGTGGAAATGACAGAATGTTTAATCTCCACGTTAAAAAAAACCAAAGCACACAAAAATACAACGGGAGAGGTACTCTGTTAGCAAGAGATACACTTCCTAAGACTGCAAGGCTAGAAGCAAACCACGCTTTTCGGTGGTGATTTGAAGCCTTTGAAGCAGAAAAAAAATACAATGGAGCTCTCCATCAATTGTTTTATGTCCTTACCTTGTCTGATTTTTTTCTGTAATAATACTGGCAACATCTGCTTTACTACTGCCAGGTACAGTAGTAAAGAAAGGAGAAAAAGCAGTTTCAATTCTAGAAAGATGTGACTTGTGACTTACACGTTTTCTCTCATGCTTTTTTCCAAATGAAGGGGCAAGGCAGAAGAGTCGCAGTTTTTTTTGTTTTTTTGTTTTTTTTTTCTTTTATTTGTCTGGTTTGCTATACCAACTAGCTACAGAGGTTTTATGGAGTTAAGAGGTGTAACGGTTTGGAATTTTGATAGGAGGAAAGATGAGGGATGGTCAGAATCATAGGCTGCCCAGAGAATTTGTGGAGGTTCCATCCTGAGAGATACTCAAAACCTGACTGGACATGGGTCTGGGCAATCTGGTCTAACCAATCCAGTTTGAGCAAGGGAGTAGGACTACATGGTCTCAGAAGGTTTGCTTCAGCTTCAATGATTCTGTTGAAGTTTAACTCTAGAAATAGTTTTCTTCAATTTCACCCCTGAAGAGAGCCTGGATTTCTGGAATCCCTCATACAGTTTGCAGAGTTCATCTTAACTGTGCTTACCCTGGGATATTTTGGATGAACAGTCAGGAACAACCTCAGATAATAATGACTTCTTATCAGTACCTATATGGAAAGTTGTTATTTCATTCCAGTTACCTTGTAAAGACTGCCTATCTATTAAAATTGTTGAAATGGTGCCTTAAGAATTTTAGAGAAGTTAAAGTATCTTCTTTGAAGAAAGTTAGTATTTAAGATACGGATCAAATCACCATCTCCTTTTCAATTGGACTTTATGACACAGTCTAAAAGCCAAACCAGCAGTATTTGGCACATTATACTTTCATCATTCTGTGTATACAATTCTCAGCAAGGGAGTAAATGTATGCATGAATGTATGCTCAAATATTTTCAGCATAGAAAGTCATCTTCAAACTGATGAGATTCTAGATGTAAAATTGGAATAGACTGCCTCATAAAATAAAAGTGGTTTCACAGTTTGTTCACTTGCATCAGGGAAACGTCAGGAAATCATTCTCCAGTGAGCAGAGGGTCTGAAGCAAAGGAAGGCCCAGCGTGAAAGAAGGAAAACACACTGCTGAATAACTTAGAATAACTTTCCTTTACTTACTGTCCATACAGACATTTATTTTTCAGAACAATGACAGTAACTAAAACATATTTTTCCAGTCCTTTATATGGTGTAACCAAAATAGCTGAAAACCACTGAATAGAAAATATCCTCCAAACTTCAAATAATTTAATGTAAAATGCTTCTATTTTGCTGGCTCTAGCTGCTTAAAGCTTAAAAGAATACTCTCGGATGTGCTCATTCTCAAAAGCCTTTGAATGTATAAAATGATCCTCAAAAACCAACTTTCATTTAAAAAATAAATTTCTATGTGTACAAACCCAAAGTAACAAAATAATTGTTAAATTTTATATTAATTAAATATTTTCTATCTATTTTTTTCAGAAAAAAACCAGAAATATTTACTGAAGTGGTTAATCATCCTAAGACAGACACAGAATTTGATGACAATAGACCAAATCCCTTTTGTTATAAAATGGGAATATAAAATATTCAATAAGAAAATGGAAGTACCTTTAATCAAAGTACCTTACCGTGGTTGAAAGAGTTAGCATTTACATTTTTCACAGTGTAAAACCAGGAACTTAGTGTCTGAAGGCCTCCTTAACTCCAGCTGCATTCATAAGAGATGCCCCACAAATGACAAGTAAAGGACTTTTCCCATTGAAAGCTCTAACACTGATCTCTGTAATATAGCAGTTTTGTTTTGAAGTATTTTGGACATCCATTTTTGCCTACAGAACTCATTGGATTCTTCTTAAACCATTAACTGAAGGCAAGAAGACAATAAATCCATTAATCTACAAGCGGGCTTTTTGATTTATCCATTGTCTCTTCTTGTTGTCACTGACTGGTAAGTCATAAACAATAAAGAGCACCCACCTCATTCTCCAAAATAGCTGTGAAATTTGAAGATTTACTAAACATAGAATGATTGTCTATTTAAATCTTCAGTAATTTTACCATACCACCCAAGCACCATAAATCACTAGTGACATTGGCTAACAAGGGTTTAAGAGTTGGAACATGCAGTGTAATAAATTTCCAGACAGTTAAAAATCACTATAATTTTATTCTAATGCATTATAGATTGCCTGTAATGTCATCCTGGCCGGGGTGACCCATTTCTAATTTTGAACAGCTGTTCAGCTCGGGAGTTAGTTAATGATTAAATATAAATTGCCTGATTTATTAGTCTGAATGGTTGAGCTTCCAGGTCAATGCTATATAGACAAAATCATCAGTCTTGATGCTTTTCAGAAGTTAACTGTCTCCTGTTCTAGTCAAAAAGAATTTATTTTCAGAGGAAAAGACTTGACGTTCTCAATTAATCCTTTTAAATATTTCCCCCCTTAGCTTACACAATAAGATCACTAAGAAAAAACTCAAATCTTGGAGAAAAAATACTTTTTACTATGTACAAACCTTCATATCCAAGACTTGGAGACAAGCTATGGGCAAAGGCCATTGGTTTCCACAGAGCTGCCAAAGGCTTTAGAGATCTGTGGGGTCAGGCCAACAGTAACCGTCTTAGGTGTCTTGCACAAAAGAAGAGTTTGCATATGCAGATAGTAACATCAATGTCACTGTTTTTCTACCAAAGCAAAGAATATTTACACATTTTATATTCCTAGGCATATTAATTTCAGAATCGGGTATCAAAAAAGGGTCTATTTTAATTGCACTTGCTTTTTGATTAGTTCTGCTCTCTCACAATGTTGTGGATCGGTTTAATCTTCTTGATTGCCAGTCTCTGCTGAGAGATTTGCAGAAACAAAAATATTCACTCTGTGATCTTAGAAAGCAAGGTCACGGGGATTTTATGAAATCTAACCTAAAATACTTATCCAAGATTCCTTTGGGAACTCACGTAGTAGTGTAAATATTCTGGGTACTTTTTATTTCCTGTTATTTACACTTATTTGTCAAAAAGGAATGGTTAAAATTCTAGATGTTAAATTGAGTTTACAATTTCATGTCTTAGAAGATGCTGCACAGCAAACTGGCAGACTTGAATGGTTACTGACCATTAAATAGGCACGTGTAGTGTTAACGATGTTTGCCTGCAAATAAAGTTAATAACCACCCTGACATATATATAATTTTAACATAAACACATTTCATTCTTATTTAAAAATTAATAGTTTCTGCAAAAGAAAAAAAACAAACCCAAAAGCAAACAGCAAATATCTGATTGGCGCCTTCCACTTATTTATAATCTAAAGTGCAATGGGGGCAGATGCAGGGTGACTCCATCCTGACCTAGAGGATTATTCAGTCTTTCTGCTCATTAACTAGAGGCTGCCCAGCCTGTCACAATGTGTTCGCAGTTGTGTATAGATGTGGTGACTTAGTTATCGAGGCTCTTCTCCAGCAATCATGGTGCAACCAGGCACTCAGTAATACTAGGTAATGCAGCCGTGGTGCAGCACATCGTACTTCTCAGGATTTGATTATGGGTTTGTTTGTGCTTTGGTGTTTTGTTGATTGTTTGGGTTTGTGGGTTGGGTTTTTTTAATGATTTATTGAAATGATTTCTAACAAGGATCACCTTGCACCCATTTCCTCCCCCCCTCAGCCTTTTTTCCCCCCCCCACTAACCTCAAAAATTTAACATTAACCTCATGCTCAACAAAACATTCCAAGTATTTCAAAACTCACACTGGCACAAACATTCAGACAAAATCTTCTTACCTCAAGTCCCTTGACACATCCTCTTGGCCCACTCAATCGTTTTACTTGTTCAGTTTACATCATCTAGGCATTGGACTTTGCAGCTGCTTTCTCGAGCGGAGCTGTGAGCTTACTCAGATTGCTGCCCAGAACCTATTTTGAAAAGTGGTGGGTAAATACTATAGTTTAAGGTTTCTTGGTTTGGGTTTTCTTTGTTGTTGTTGTTTTGTTTTTATTTTTGTTTAAATAAGATATTTTAATTATAATAATTGTAGATATTACAATTAAGTCTGAAAGAAGCAAACTTTAGAGGAAGTGGTACATGAGGAAATGCTCTTTGTACAGCTTCTGGAACAGCATAAATACACTAACAACAACTTATAACAAATCCATCACTCAAAAAAAAACCCCTGACCTGCAGAAATCAGGTGCTTGGAGACAGTAATAGGAGAAGAAATGTTTTTGTTTGATGACAGTGCCCTGTATTGCAGTAGGATCTAGACATCCCAGACAAAACTGCAATTTTATTACTCTAGATTCAGAAACAAACATTCCACGCCATGGTAACTGTGTCCTACACATTCTAGAGCATTTAAAATTTTGCCAGAGGGAAAAAAAAAACCCAGAACAATTGCTATTATTATTTTGTAAATAAAAATAATGCCTTCTTATGCCTGGTGGCATAAGAAGATCCTGCAATTTCCTCTTGGGCAGACAGGGTGGTGTCAGTGGTGGTGGAAAACAAGCAGTTCTCTTTATATCAGTCCATACCTTCACCAAAGACTTTTAACTACACTTATATGCACTCTGCTCATACAACATGCCCTCCCTCTGTTTTCAGGTATTTCATACTGAATGTAGCTCAATTCAGTAGCAGCCACCACCCACCCCCAGTGAACACCCTGCAAATTTCCTCTCAGACCCCATATTTTCTTCAATCTTTGTCACTTCTGTCATACAACTTGTAATTCACTGAGCTGCCAGCATCTTCTCCAGCTTCTCTTAACTGAGCAGCTAGGATGACATAGGATTTGTAGGTAGAATCATGTAAAACTGTTTCTGGTGATGCCTACTTAACTAAAACAGTTGAAAGACACTTGGGTGAGGAGCTATCTTGTAATCATTGTTGAAGATGTGACATCCTGTCTTTCCAAAAAAAGTCTAAGAAATACAGTAATAATCAGTTCAAGAATAGTAATAAAAACAGGAGAGGAAAAATTACAAGTTCTTTGTTTGCAAAAATAAAAACTCCAAACTACTCCATTTTTTCACCAAATAGAACCAAAAGGAGGAAAACCACCCACAATATATTAATCTCAGTTTTTCCTTTCATCAGGAAGATAAACACTTACAGCCTTTCCTAAGCAACAGGGAAAAAAAGAGAATCCTTTCCAGCTCTGCAAACAAAGACAACCTAACAAAAAGGAAGGTGTTAAAAAAGTCAGATTAGTGGAGTGATAAAAGCTCAGGGGTTATCACCTTGAGATGTACTATTTTTACAAATAATCAGGTGAGGCAAAAACTGAATACAGGAACCCAGTTTGAAAGATTATTTTGAAAGAAGAAAACAGAAGACAAGACAATAAAGGCAAGTTGCCTGAAACTGTTGGGTTTTTTTCTCTAGAGTAACTATAGAACTAACAACAGTGAGTCCCACTTCAGAAAAAAATAAAATTCCTATTTCAGGTTTAATGGAAAAAAAGCAATAGAAGCAAGGAGTACACACTTCCACAAAAAGCTCAGTGGTTTGGCAGGATCAAAGAGTTAGAACTCATCTGCCAAAGTTTAGTGCTTGAACTTAAAAAATAATATATAAATTAAACATAAAAAATGAATCTGTGAAGGGGGAAATATGAAATTACAAGTTAGAGCTTAATAAAGAAGGTTGTCTTGGTTTCTGAAGGATAATGAGGCAGATGATCCACTTTTTTATGGCAATGGATCTTTAAATTGAGAGCCTAATGAGAACTTCAGCTCATAAGGCATCTTACAGAGATGGGCTATAAGTAAAATTTCACCTGTTTCATTGCATGCAAGGTATAAGGAGAATGAACACAGAAACCATTCTCTGTCTTTTTTTAGAGACTTACTTCCAGGAATCTGAAGTTTGCCTGGATGATAACATAGACCTGACTGCAGTTCAGGTACATTCATCCATCAAAGCCTGAGGTGGTAAAGATGGCAAGAACATTCTTCTGCACTGGGACAAACAGTAAGGAATGCCCCAACACCTCCTTGGGTTGGTTTTTTTTTTTTTCATATATAATAGCCTCCTTTATCAGACCACTACCTACCTCATGACTTTTAACTAGGAAAAGTGTCACTACAAAACACGCCATTCCCTTTTGTCCTGAGCAACAGCAGGGTTGCACATTGCATTTCATATCCCAGTACTCTCCCAGTACTCTAAATTCTATGGGGTAATTCACACATTTTATTGCTGAGAAAGGTAATGTTAGGGAACTATGCTCCACAAGTCACAGCAGAGCACCATTACTCTCCATAGCAAGCCTCCTAGACTGCACCCCTGTATAATCCTTTTCAGGCATGGAGTATTTAAGTGGTCTAATGACTGTAATGATAGCTAATACGAATTGCACTGCCAAATAACTTAGCCCAACTTTAGCTGTAACACTAATAAACATAGCACCTTTCCTTCTCTCTCTGTTCTTTGTTGTTGTGTATAATGGGTTGTAATATATATCTATGAATGTAAACATCAGAATTTTCACAAGTATCTTTAGCAGATAACTGTAGTTTCTTTAAATGTGGAATTTTAACTTAAATTAACTGAAAATACTTAAAATCATTTTGCTGGTGAAGAAATAAATCCTTTTTTTTCCTATTTCCAGACCTGCTCTTCTCATTTACTGTAAATACATAGCACTTCATTGCCTGGATGGACAGACATATGTGCTTGTATATTACAACTTTTTCACACAAGAAAGAATCAGTAGGCATCACCATCCACAGAGTATTTTAAAATTATCTTTAAACCCCTGTAAATGTTTAAAATGACATACTGTATTAGGACCAGTTTCCATATATCTGACATTTCAAAAAAACCCTATTTTTGACAATATTCCCCATAATATTGGCCATGTTTTATAAGAATTTAATTCCTCATTTCAGGTATGTTCTGGAAGCCATGAAAAGTGAAAGGAGGTTAGTTTAGCTGTGCTGTCTAGGCTGAAGATATATTATTGGTTATCATCACTGAAAATGGCTGGCCACAACAAATTCCATCTGAAAAATATGTACAACTGTCCTTCTCTCTTTCTTTGTCAACAGAAAGATGCTGGATGATGAGTTGGGAAGCACCAAACATCCATGGATGCAAGAGCAGAGATTGCTAACAGCTGACATTCTGCCCTCCTCTCTATGCTTTAGAAAATGGAACAAAGTGAGATGGGAAAGAGACAGGCAAATATATGACCAGGAGGGAAAAGGGCAAAAAATTAATTGAAGGATAGCAGGTAACTCAGCCTGTGGATTAAAGATCAGATGATTACAAGAAAAACCCTAATGCTACTTTAAAGGCATTTAAAAGAGATTAAGCAGAAGAGCAACTGCTTCATTACTATTCACAGAATCACAGAATCTTAGGGGTTGGAAGGGACCTCAAGAGATCTTCGGGTCCAACCCCCCTGCCAAAGCAGGCTCCCTATCTCATATTACATAGATAGGCGTCCAGACGAGACTTGAATCTCTCCAGAGAAGGAGACTCCACCACCTCCCTGGGCAGCCTATTCCACTGCTCTGTCACCCTCACTGTGAAAAAGTTCTTCCGCATGTTGGTGCGGAACTTCCTGTGCTCCAGCTTACAGCCATTGCCCCTAGTCCTGTCCCCACTGACCACTGAAAAGGGGCTGGCCAATTCCCCCTGCCACCCATTGCTTTGTTCAGCTTCAGAATGGAGGACTACTAAAAGATAGCCTTCTTAAATGACATAAAAAATCTCTCTCTCATCTGTACTTCTTGATTTCATGCAAATCCAGATGAATTTGTGCTAGTGGAGTACCTTCTTGTGAGCTCTATCTTCTAGCCTTGTGCAAGTTTAAAAGAAATTTGGGTCCTCAGAGGATGATCAATAGAGCTGCAGAGCAGTGACCTTTCTTCAACATTAGAGGACTTTTTGGTTTTATGGACCATGGATGCATACAACTCAGGTAAGGAATAAGAGCTTTTTACAGGCTAATGGGATATAGGGTTATCAGCAGTGAAGGTGCTGGTCACTGAGAAGTGCCTGTATTGTTCATTTTTTCCAGAGGAAATACAAGTTTGCCTTCTTTTTTATACCCATTTCACAGATTCCTTTACAAATTGAATTGTACTTTTAAAAGGCATGACATAAACCAGCTGGACCAGGCTGCATAGGGCAGGGGTCCACTTTAAAAAATACTGAATGCAAACATTACATAAAGTACTTTTAGAAGTTTCCAACCATGTTTAGAAAAATGGAACTGTTGAAAGTTTGCTAGCTCTAAAATTGTCTGGAAAAGTGGAAGACAACTGGTGAATATTTGTACAGCACTTCGTTCTAACTCCAAAACTGGATGCTGTCAAAAAGCCAGTGTTTCACTCTGAATTTGCATCTTTTCATCAGCTAATCCTGGTTAATGCTCCTGTTGTACATACCAGTTTTCCCCCTGGGACATAACATTGAATATCATGTCCTTTAACATGTGGATTGATACAAATTTCCATCTGAGGAACTCAAACTGGTATTAAAAGTAAGATTCAACAGTGCAGTTCAGAATCATTGAATGGGAATGAAAAAAAAATATATATTTTTTTTTCCTTCTGCTTACCAGTCCTGGGGAAACTATCAATGGCTTTTATACTCATGATGTTGTGCACTACAGCTTTATAGACACCGTGTCCATTTCATCTGCCACATTGTTATTTGATAAGACGTAAGTTAGACATACAATTTAAACTGGGTTACTTCAATCACTTTCAAATTTTTTTCTTTAAATAACATTAAAAAAACTCTGAATGAACAAGAAATTGCATTCTTTCCTTTCTGTGAGTACAATAGATACATAAATCATTGTTAATCCAATCGTGTATAAGTTCATGCACAGTATAGCCTATTTGGATACAGCATATATGTTTATATATATATATATGTATGCAGTTCATGGAAACAAGTAAATTCAGTCACTTCACATATGGAAAAAGAGCACAAGTCAGATGAGAAACGCATTGCTAGCTGTAATTTGCAAGACAATTGAATGAACAACTTTTTGGTTTGGCCTGTGCAAAGAATTGCACTGTAACAGAAGCTTTTGAAGTGAAGGCTGCATAGAATACTTAAAAATGGAGACTGTACGTTCTTCTTGAGAGATGACATGCAACATGGACCAGGAGAAGCACACACAGAAATGTCCAAGAGGAATAATATGCCTTCAAACCAAAATGTTACCAACAGTCCTCAGTAATTAAATTATTTAGATGTGAATTATGGAGGTACATAAAATATTCAGCTTTTTTGATGTATAAAATCTGTATGCCTTTTTGATATCTTCAAATTTATGGACTGAGTCACAGCTCAGTTATGATAAACAAGCCAAAAGCAAGTTTTCCTGAATAAGATGCATGCAGCAGTTTTTATTATGTCATTATATACTCACCACTCACTCTCTTCACTGTTACAAATACACTTTAGCATACATAATATTCACACTGCAAAGACAAGTATTTCCTCTTTTTAATTCTTCAACTGAAGTTTATCATCTTCCAAAATGTTAGGTAATGAACCAAATTTCTTCCTTCTATCTTTGGAATCATGAGATGCTATAGGCTAGAAAGAGCTTTGGTGGTCATCCACCTAACTCGCAGCTCAAGACAAGGCTAACTTCAAAGTTTTCTTTGAACTAGGCACAGTCAGCCACAAGTCTTCCCAAAGATACTAGTAAATAAACAATAATCAAAAAGTATTAATAAAAAATTTAAATTTTTCATTTCTATATGCATTTTTTCACCAGCTATAGAGTTCTCCATTCAACAACCTCATGAGCTCTGGAGCTTATTATTGCTGTAATACCCACTGGAGAATCAAAAATTACAACTACAGCTCCTTAAAACATTTATCAGGTTGATTTGCTCTGGTATGAATAAATTACAAAAAGAATGGTTTTAACTGGATCCTCCCTTGTAAGAGGAAGTCTGATTGAACATGCAGTACAGATTTTACCAAGTGATTAGGAAAAATATTCATACTAAATGACAGTGTAACAACTGTTGGCCTCACACAGGAAAAAGAGAACTCCAGAGGGAACTGCAGCTTCATCTCTGGTGCAGAATTCTTCCTACTAGCAATTGAGCATAGCTGAGAGAAAAACTGCTTAAGAAAAAGTCATGAGGAAATGAAAGGGGAAGTAAATAAAAATAAAAAGATTGAACTAGATTCAAATTTGGAGGCCTATTGAACTGCAAGATCACCTAAACCAGAAGGTTATTTGAGATTGTCAGGCAAGGGACAGATATGAACTAGTGCTCTTCTCTGAGGAACACATTAAAGCAATGAAGGATTCCATGAGTTTCAGGTGTGACTGCTGTGTATTAAAAATAATTAAGAAAATAATTAAAATGCTATTTTTGTCCCAAAAGTAAGAATTTACATTTAATATATGTACATCAGTATAGATGTGTGAAATTAAAAATTTATTTATATATAAATAATTCTTCAGTAGAGCTATCTTTTAGTGCAGATTCAAACTTCACTAGGGCAGATGCACTTTGATCTGAATCAGCAGCTCCAAGGTCACAAGGTTAACATTGTATCATATGGAGTCAAAATACTTCCTGTATTAGCTGGTGGGATTTATGGGCAGTTGGGAGAGGGGACCAGAAGAGGAAGAGAGATAGTAAGATGCCTGTTTACCCATTAAATCTCCATTTCCTTCAGAGCAAAAAAAGCTGGTACTACAATAGCAGGAAATTCCTGAAATAAAGAATGAAATTCTGAGATACTCAGAAATTTTTGAGTTTCAGTAAAAATGAATCTTGCCCTGACTCTTTAATTGCTACCTTAAGAGAAAAAACAGTGAGAATAATTCCACACATTACACACTTTTCAATGTTCATATATTGCTCGATACCTTAAGTTGTGAGATTTCAAGTCTAAATATTATCAACAAAAAATGTCTCAAGCCAAGCCAAAGCCTTCTAAACCCAGTTAAACTCATGTCTTTTGAAACCTTTAAAGACTTCTTTGCTAAATCAGGGCAATTAGCTTTCAGTAGAGAAACTCCTTCAACCTATCATCTTCTAAAACACCATCCTTTTCTGTTTCAAGAGTGCTTTGCATTGCAGTTACTCCACTAAATGAATACTTAATAAACAACAAATAATCCCTCTCAAAAGTTCAATGGATACTTGGTGGTAAACATGGTCTTTGATTCAATCATCAACTCAACAGACATTTGTCAGTAAAAGACTGCAATCAAAGTTTTCACTTCTATGTGCATGGTGCATGTATGTACATATGTGATTGGAGGTCTTTTAAAAAAAATCAAAAGAGATTTGATGCCATTTTTATAATATGCTTAAAGAAAAACATAAGCATAGATGAACATTAGCTTCCAAAACTCTTTCTGGAAGTTGTTTTTCTATTTCAGTAGGTCATTATCCATATGAACACTTTGCACATATTCCTTGTAAAAAACACAGCCATTTATTTATATCAACTGTTATTTCAGTTCATTATAACAATGCCTAAATGGCTTTGTGGAAATTCAGTCATTTCTGATAAACAGCTTCATGTGCTACTACCTAAACTATGGAATATTCTTTAGTAGGTTTGTAGGAATAAAACCCAATCCCCTCCCAATACCCTAATAAAATTTAGTGCGCTCAAGATACTCATAGAATCATAGAGAGAAGGCATCCCCAGTAAGCATGGACATCTTCACTAGATCAGGTTGCTAAGAGTCCCATCAAGCCTGACCTTGAATATCTACAGGGATAGGGCCTTCACTACGGCTCTGGGGAACTTGTTCCAGTGATCCACCACCCTCATATTGATGAAATTCCTTATATCCCCTAAATCTCCCCTTTTCTAGTATAAAACCATTACCCCTCATCCTATTGCTACATACCCTTGTGAGCAGAGAAGAATGCTTATTAATCAAGCAGTATTTACAATAATCTTTTTCCTGATGTCTTCTGTTTTTTCTGTAGCTGCTGCTAATTCAGCATTTCTTTGGGCCAACGCACAATGTTCTGGCTCTACCTCACAATACACATTAAAAAAGGCATACAACACAGGTACATCAGACAAGAAGTTGCAAATGACTCCTGATAAAAGACTTTCAGATAATCCTAGTTAGCAGTTCCTCATTGCATGTTTTTGCTTTAGAGACATGTTTTTAGCCAGTAGTGAGGCTTAGAGGGATTTCTTTCAATATCAACCTAAGAACTACAAGAGACCTGATTATAGCTTATGTAAGGATACCTGAAGCAAAACTGAATGCATCCTTAGTTGGAAAGTAGGTCTACTCTTCAACTAAAATAATTTTTTATATATCACTTTCACAGTTTTAGAATACGGGTGGAAATCAGAAATACATTCAGCTTGAGCATATTTCAACTATATTTGATTAGGTTTTTTACTATTTTTAAATTAAATTACAACCTGCTATCATACTAGGATCAATGGAGGACATCCTGCTGCCAGGGGCTCAAGGGAATCACAAATTATAAACACACTCCAGACAGCCAGACTCAGATGGATATTTCAAGTGAAATATATACATCTGGAGTAAAAATATTTCCCAACTGTTGCATTGTAACAACAAGTGGGAAGTCCTGGATAGCCACATCTTTCTTACATCTTTCTACTAAATATAAATGTATGTGCGCATACTGTTATGCACTGAATACTTCCCACCGTGCCTGTGGCTGCTGTTATGTTGTCCTCAGAACACTAAGCTGAGCTTACTAAAATAGTAACTTAAATAACAAAAATACCCCCCAACATGGCTAGTCAAGAGAGCAAATATACCTCATTGAATTTTACCACATTGATGACCCAGGCACAGAGACCAGTTGCTGCAAAGAATTTTGTACCAACATGATCTGGATCCTTCAAGTATTGTTCCTTGATGACTTTCAGACAATTCTGTTGAATACGCTCCTTATCATAGTTGATTAAATCTTGAAGAAGTCATCAGCCTGCAAGAAGTTCCATTGCACACATCCTTTTCCTCTGCAGAGAATCAGAAGCTAACTTTCATCACAAATGCAAAGCTGGAATCCCACGCTAGCTTATTGTTTTGACAACATAATGCAGTACAAAGCAAAAGTAATATTTTCCCCAAAAGACTGAAGTATCCACCCTCACAAACACATTTTATGATCTTATGATTCACATGAGGCATTTGGAAGAGATGAGAGAAATATAACGAAATGCTCTTCCTTTGACTTTTATTTTTGCAATTAATAAATACTGTGGCCCTGGAAACATTCAAGGTCAGGTTGGAGAGGGGTCTCAGCAACCTGATCAGTTGAAGATGTCACTGCTCTTTGCAGGGGGGTTAGACTAGATGACTTTAAAGGTTCTTTCCAACCAAAACCATAATGTGATTCTAAGAGCTGGTGGGTTGGAGCCTCAGTGACAGCTGAGTTTTGCAGTGCCAGGAGCCCCATAGTGCAGCCACTGCTCACTTCAGTAAAGTGCCTATATGCTCTATATTAGCTAGCAGTGCAGCTGCCCAGGCGTGAAGACTTGTACATAGTGAGGACAAAGTGATAAAGAGCTGAAGCCAGAGGGATGCGCTGACAAATCAGCTGTCTGCAATCATTAGAAGTTAACAGTTCTCATGACCTCAGTGACTTACAGCCTCATGTTGTATCTGCTATTTCTATTAAAGCAGTAGTTTAACCCCTGGAGAGCTAGATCACATTTATTCTCAATGCTCCAGAGTGAAAATTTCATATACAAAGTTCCTTTCTTCCCTGCTGCTCTGAATCATGAAGCTTCCCTGCGTGTTGCTCTGCCCTTTTAAGGACGATAGCATGATATAGGCAACCCGCTGACTACCTCCTTTGTGTGGAAAATATACTGAGACTCAAAGAGTTTAATAGAAAACAGAATAGCTTTGGTTTGGTGTACCAGAAGCCATTTTTGGTGATATTTATGTACAAATGTCTGTATCATCGCAAAAAATCTTTATCTGGGCTATTATAACAACCAGATAACAAACTGATTTGCAAACTGAAAACTAAGAACCAGGAACTGATGCTTTACCTGCTAAAAATGGTTTGTACTTGAATTATTCACTTTTCAAATTCTCTTCTTAACAGAGAAGATGCTGCTCTGATGATGGCCTCAACAACTTTGCCTCATTGTTATTGCCATCTTACACGTACATGTAGTTAATCTGATTAAAAAAACCCAAACAACCCACAATCAATACAGCTTTACATTTGACTTCTTAAAAAAAAATATGGCACTCAACATAATTTCAGTAGCACTTACCAGGTTGACAGTGAAAGGAATATGGGTCTCTCAAAGACAGTGTTTGTAAGACTAAACCTCTGAGGTTAACTAGCTAAGGATTACTTACTACAGCCTCCTCTCCTAGGGGGCAATGAAGGACAACACATTACCACACAATATTGCGAGAGGACTGTGTGATACCCAATTTCTTTCTTGTGTAGGACACTATAACACAAAATACTACAAGTAATGGTTTCTTACCATCTTGATATATAATGACATAAACCAGAGGTACAGTTGTAAGGAGTGTAATATATATTTATCTGCATATATTTTTTTCTCCTATATAAACTTTTAATATATCTAATGTTAATATTTTGCTGAGAAATTCCTGATATGAAGATTAGTTGATGTACTTCTCGGCCTGACAGTGATCAAGCATGTCTATAAAAACGTGAAATACTACCTCAGTGTATGGATGCTTTTGAAAAAAGAAGCCTGTAAGCTTCTGAGGACACATCAGATAGTGGATGCTCCTGGTTGCCAGCAAGAGCCTGAAGATCACTATGTAAGACACAAAAAATTGGAAGGATACCTGTTTAGGACTATATAATATTGCAGGATGAAATAAAGACTTAGTAATGAAGGAGAGTGAGTAACATATATGAAAGAAAAAGCTGGGGAATATTATGGCAGTCAGATACTTTTCAGGAGTTATCAAACACAGGAGAACTCTATGCAATTTCAGTAGGTAAGCTGCAAACATTTAATGATCTATCTTCAAATGCAGAAGCTAGGCCTAAGTAAGAGATGTTTCAAGGAGGCAACGTGAGATGGATCCTCACTAAAATTTTGAGAGGCACAACCTTTTCCCCCCCACACACTTCCATTTTTCCCCTTTAAAGCGCTCTGTTTAGTAGATCAGAGAAAATGCCAGGGAGCCAATGGTCATTTTTAGTGATGCACTTGGGGGTTACCTAACCAGTACCTCATTCATTGCATTTATGGCATACAGGTAAATATAAATATATCAGATTTTTCAAAACAGCCTCTACCTTATAGTAAAGGTGACTTTCTCTTTCTTTTTTTTCCCTCTCAGTCTCAAGCCTGAAACCATAGGCCTCAGCAAGGAAGAGAAGAGGAGAAAAGGAAATATCCTGTATGAAAACAGTGTACTTACTTAATTTCAGGTTTGGAAATTAAACAGATACCAATCTAAGCAGATTTGTGAAAACAATTATTTTGGTTTAACAGAGGCTTAGATCAGTGACTTTTCACTTAAGACTCATGCTAGCTGTTGTAATCGGAGCACCTCCACAGCTTTCTGCAATGATTTAATTATCTGCTTAAAAGCTGATTATGATTTCATCAGAGCAAATTTCTCTGGTAGAGTAACCCTGGAGGGTGTTCTGTATCCTCTGCAATTACATATTTAGAAGATTATCCTACACATTTTTAAGGATACATTGCCTGGGGTTGAAGTTAGTTAGATTTGGTTCATCTTTATCCTTGGCACCTCGTGCTCATCTCACAAGCTCATTTCCTGTCAGGTCTTGCTTAAACAAAGTCTAATTACAGAGAAAAAGGATATTGGCATGATCAAGACGTTAATACTTGGATCAAGCACTGTGCATTGGCAGTAACAAGCATCTGTAAGAATTTAATATCCTTGCAAAACGTGTTTCTACAATTGGTCAGGGGCACTTTCCATGTCTGCATTTATTTCATGAGATGCACACAGACACTGTTCGTGGAAATAACAAAGATTAAAAATCAATATGCATTACATTACAAGTGACAAGTTACTAATAAAGTTAAATCCTTCCCCCATCTCTTGTGAAAGAAAAGTGAGGAGCAGAACTGCTCTAGTATTTAGGATGAAATTCCTCGTGTTTATTGGTTTTCATGGGTCTGAGAACCATGGTACTGAAATTAACTTGAAGGGAAAAGTTTAGAACAGCCAAGTTGCTTCTTATGTTAACGTTTAAGGATGCAATGAGATGAACAAATATTACATTCACAGTACACAGTGCTTCTAGTATGCCACTGTATTCTTCATTAATGTGAACTGTTAATTTAAGTCACACAAGTTGGATTACAGGTCTCTCCTTTTTCTTATACTTAGTTATTCTTTGTTGATGCCCAAAGAAATATGGGACAGGATTTTATTTTTATTCTTTTAAGGGAGGAGAAATTCAACACAGCAGGTAGCAGATATGCCTTAGGACAGTGATTCTCAAATCTACTTCCCCTCATGAAGAGATGAAGGAGCTTTTCATCCCTGTCTCCAGAACTTTAGTCCCCTTCACATCAATAACTTCTATGCTATAGAGCTCTTCAATGATGGCTAAATTGTTAGAAAAGCTGGAAGAAGTGTGCCCTTAGCAATCAGACCGCAAGTAGAGTGGCTCAAATATATCATGTAAATAAAGAGTGCACTTCAGCTGAGGGAGGTAAATCAAAAAAGCCTGTCAGTCTGGATCCATCTTTGCCCCTAATCCTCAGATAGTGTCACTATCACCCATACACCTACACTATGCTCTGCATCTTTTCTTCTTTTGAAGGGGTGGGTCCCATTTTAAACGGCAATGGCATATACATCTTCATTTGTAAACCACTCTGCCTGGCATCATTCAGAGCACACAAACAGCCAGAAAAATAGCAGCAGTGTTACTGCACATGGTTTTAAATCTTTAGCAGCGTAGCGTTCACAGTCAGCCCCTTGTTGATTACTATACAGATCTGCAGCTCTGCCACATTTATGGGGCATCCAGACTGATCCCACTTTTCCTGATGAGTCTGATGTGATTTCCACTTTTCACCTTTCCTTAGGTAATGCTTCACTTGAAGGTAATACCTCCAAGGTATTTAATGACTTAGTGTGATAAAACTCAAAACCCCCTTATAAACTCTAGTTTGAAATTTATAGAACAGGAAAGCCCAAATAATTTTTAAGGGTGAAAAATTTTAATTCATTTTTGAGAGTATTTAAAAATTACTTTGCTGGAAGAAGTATTCTCATTTGCTGGTTTGTTTTTAAAAAATCCACCAAAATTAGAGATGACTAATGTTTAGAAACCATCATTATCCTTATGGAATACTTATAGATTAATGTAGCACAAAATGACACTTTCATTTCCAATGAAAACATTTCAGAAGTGCAATGAACAGGGGAGTATGGTAATCACTAGTGTCACGCGCTGAACTCCATCCCTGAAACGAAGTGTCCCAGAGATGTGATTATCCTACAATAATCACTCTGTCCATTTCAACTACTTGCTTAATGAAGTAAATAGAATTGTGTTAAGGGTGCATTTTGATCATCCAAATCCATCAGAAGCATATGGAACCAGTACATGAAAAGGACCACTGAAAAGTGGTTGATAGGATCTTGAGCTACTGGATCCAATTTGTGTAAGATAATTAATTGCATCACTTGGACTTCAAACTTCACAGTAATTTTCAAGTCCTATATAAGATATGGATCAGCAAAAGGCTGAAGTCCACAATTAGCATGATCCAGAGAAATGTAGAGGTCCTGATTGGGTCATCATTTATGTCAGTTTCAAAGAGTACTTATCCTTCAATAAAATTAGGATGAGGCAAAAAATCATTGGAAAAATACCATCACATAATACTAAGGCGTCTTTAGGAAACAAGCCAGAAGAGACTGAAAGACCATTTTGATTTCTCAGACAGTATAGACTTCCCTGTTGATCAGTATCTAAAAACTGCTTACAAAGTTCTTGGCAACTTTAAGTTTTCAAAGCTCAAAATCAGGCATTAACAACTATTAGGAGCCAATTTTCTCTTTGAAGTATCGTGAAATGATGTATCATTCATCAAATTTTGTAGCAAAATGCCAGAATGAGCCCTTTGGACTTTAAGGACAGATGAACTTCATGTCACAGCATCCCACAGTGCTTCTGTTTTATTTAGAAAACCCTGCTTGTAACAGTAGATGGAAATTTTAGTCTACGTGAAATTATGCATTTCTGTTCATTCTGAGGGGAGGACTACTGCATGTAAACTTCTATGTTTCCAACAGCAATGTTGATAACTGATGTTAATAGGCTGAGCTGAGAGCAAAAAGAAGATTCAATACTGATGACACGTGTTATTAGGAACTCTATTATAATCTTAAAATTCGAGGTTTGCACCTTGTAATATTGCAAGATACTGGAATGAATTTCTGTATCAATTGAGTTGTTCAATTTACCTAGAGTCTCAAAGCCTTTAGAAATCTGAAGTGCTCAGAGATGACTCTCTGACCTTTACTGTATTACAAATAGGTCTGATTCTCAAGATCCACATCCATTAAATGCTTGAATGAGCTCAGTATTTATTGTTCTTTCATCACATTAAAACAGCTAAAAGGTTGGGAAAAGGCATAATGTAAAAAAGGTCAAGTGGTAATCACGGTGTGAAATGCTGTTACATGTGTAAGTATAATAATTCTTTAGACTGTGTGCTCCCTGGAGAGGAAGTTGTTCAAAACTGTTCACCTAAAAAGGTTTATTTTGTGCTAAATATAGCTCAACAGCACTAAATGGGGGAATTACACTGACCTTTTGCTCCTCTGCATCTGCAATGGCCTTCTCTTGGCTCACTTTCTCAGTCTGAAACCCTATCTTAACAATCAGAGCTTCAACATCTTGATTTCTCAGTTGCAGTTCTGCCCCTGGAGAAGCCAGCTCAGATTTTAGATCTTCTACCTACAGGGGAAAAGTGGATCTGTTATTCAGGAGCTAGGATCATGAGGTACAGTTATGGAGCAATTATACCACATGTGCCCCAAAAAGCTGACGCTAAAACCAAAATTCATGTCAAAACATGGGTCTCAGTACGAAAGTGTTATTTTGTTTCCTCTTCACAGTCCCATGTCTGTAGCTCACAGAATTTTGCTGACATAAATAAAATTAAATATATATATATGAACAGTTTAACTGCTCTCACTGGCACCCCAGAGCTCCTCTGCAACGCTCAGTTGTCTGTCCAGCTGCTGAGGTTGTATTTGTCAGCAGGTGTCTCCACGGCACAACAAGGCCCTGCTGCAGCAGCTAGCAAAGACGCTGATGTGAAAGCAAAGGGACATACTGGAAAATGATTAGTAATCACCCTGAGCGGATAATTCCAACAGATGTTTGCCAAGAGGTTAAGACAGACTGAGACTGACGAACAAACTACTACCTGTTAGTTTGCTGAAAGAGCAATTTATTGCCTGCCAGGCAAGAAACCCGTATCACAATACCCAGCGACGATATCTTTCCACATGGAAAGGAAATGCTTCAAATATCTGGTTGTTATTTTTCCCCTGTCCCTCCAAACGTTTTGTCTGACAGCTATTTGTGATGAAAGGCTATATATTGAACCAGAAGGGACTCTTGTTAACCTGATCTGGATAGGGGTGATAAGACAGAGGAAGACAAATATTTGAGGACTTAAAATTTTATCACATGAAAGGTCTTGAGACCTCTTCTTTGGTGGGCTTGTGAAATCTGTCACAAAACCTACAAAATTTACCTTTTCAAAATTTGTCCATTTTGCAATAAAAAGGCAAAACTGTAATAATAGTTGGAACAGGTAACTATTGAGATCCCAAATCTCTCCACTCTATTTTTCAATTTATTTGATCTGGCTTTATATATGTATATATACTTTTTGCTGGTTTTTTTTTTTTCCTGAAAAACTAAAAGGTGCTGCATTTTGTATTCTTGCACAGAGCTCCAGAGTTCAGGATAAAAATGTTTGAGTGTTAAAGTACCTGGCTAGATCAGAGCTGTGTCTCTGCCTGCTAGAACAGCAAGCACATGGCTCTTGAAAACATCAAATCACAGTGTGGTCATCATCAAATTAGATTTCAGAGAAAAAATGTTTCAGTCTTTTAGTAGCATAGAATAACTTATTAAAAACAGACTTTAAAAACCAGCCATCCTTTCCTGCTAACCATTTATTTTTTAAGGTATTCAGCTTGCAAAGTGAGAGTAAACTGAACAGCTCCCATTATTAATCTCATGCAGTAGCACAAAGATGCAGCACCATCCAAAGACTGCAACTGAGTATGTTATTTACAGGGTTTTTAAATAGAAACAATGCTTTTAAAAAAATTAATAAAGATATCGCTGGATTACAGCTTCCCTGTAACAGGGATTATGGAACACATGGCAGGGGGGCAGAGGGAAAGGCTTCAAAGCAGTTTCTCCTCCCTTCTGTCATCGTGGACTGACTAGCCACAGGTTGACTGCAGGCAGAAGCACTGACTGGGGGCACTACCCTCACAAGAAGTTGATGACAGCTGATGCAAAGGCTTCATGCTTGTTTCGTCTGCCTTCGTTACCCCTTTGCTGGTCTCTGGCCATGCTAACAATAGAGAGACCCTTTGCTGGTCTCTCTCCATGCTTTGGCTTTTACTGTGTCATTTCCTTCCTCTCCCACTCTTTCTCTGTGGTCTCATTACACTCCCTTTCCTTTTAGACTGTGTCCGTGCCCAAATAGATGGACTTCTCTTTCCAAAGATAGCTGAAGAGCACAAAGAGCTTCTGTTTGCAGAACAAAACCTGATTTCCAAAATCATGTCATTTCGAAGAAACAAAAAATGCCATCCCCACAACAAGTCAGTTTAATGAAAAGGTGCTGCAAAAATTTCATTATATTAACAATAAAATTATTGCTAATTATAAATATATAAAATTTATATAAAATAGAAATATATTTTTATTTTATACCCCTATATAAATATAATGATTATTTACAAAACATGAAAGAAAAGGTTGTGACTTTCACAGTTTACCTGGAAAGCTTCTGCCTTCAGCCTCTGCATGCCATTTCCCAAGTGCCCCATGTGTCCTTGACATGGTCTTTCTTTTTCTCCCTAGGAGGATCTTACAAAGGATAATCTGCTCTGGAAGACTCTTCAGAGTGGTGTAACTATATCGCCTCTCAGTACGATTGCATTTGGCCCTCAGTATATTCACACTGGTGTAGGCATAAGCCATGAAATCATAAATGGAGTCCTGGATAAGAAGCTGAACATACCCAAGGAACATTAGAAGAACAAATGTAAAAACAGGAACAAATAAATGTTTCAAAAAATTAAGCATATCTATGTAAGAAAAGATTACTTTTCTAAGGATGGCTTGTTCACAAAACTATTTTACAGTCTACTCCAAACATAATTTTGTCAGCATGTAAAAAACATCAAACCAAAATGAGCCTTCCCCAACATTTTTGCATGTAAATTAATTAATTCTGTGCTGGCATTCATTAAGTCTTCATCAACACAGAAGCTTGATGCTTCAACAGACATTTTTTTCTTCTTTTCTTCCCCCCCTCACATGCTTGTTACAGCTAAGACCAGAGATTAAACCAGTCACTATACTGGTTTATTTCTGCAGAATAATACTATGCCGATTTTCTATTTCACCTGTGGAAATCTTGCTTAAGAAAAATCATGGATAGGAGAAAGAAATACAACAGAATGATTATCACACCGATCCCCATGTACCCCATATATCATCACTTTCCTGTTCAAAGTGAAGCACATTTATGCCATACCTTCAGACAGATCTGAACTGGACTCCATTATTCATATTTCTGGGGTTGTACAAGTCCCTGCTTACCATTGCTTGTCAAACCCAGTGGTAAAATAACACAAACTGGTAAAAGGGCAGGACTGGACCACTGCAGAGTGCTTCTGAAAGCTGAGTCTCTACATACCATCAAATGTCAGAAGATCACCAACACTCCCATGCTGAAGAGACCTTCTACCAGTTTGATGGGGTAAGTTGATCAGAAAATTAGTTATGACTTCATGGAGTTCAGAGTCACCCTGACCCACGAGAGCTGATGCTCTTCCCTTCCCTATGTGCCACCCAGGCATCAAACCACCAAGTGCACCTGCAGCACTGAGCAAATCTCAGCACGCTGCAGAAAGGACGCCAGAGGGGTGACAGGGTGGCCTCAGGGGGCTGAGATGAGCGCCATGCAGCACTGCATGGGCTTTCCCTCTCATCACAGGGAGGAAAATAAAGCCATGAACCTGGAAAACTCTTTTTGCGTACTATATGATAACCCAAACAGGCTAGGTGTATTTCTAAGAACTCCAGATGGTCATTTAGTCACATATTTCGGAGCAAAATGCAGAGGTGAAATGCCTGTCTTTATTGCCCTCTCACAGCAAGCTGACAGACAGATGTGGGAGTGAAGCTCAGAGGTCCCTTTTCTAAATTTTTTTTGAAAACCAAACCAGCAAATACAATACACTGCCACCCTCCTGTGAATTAGAGTACACTTCCCTGGGATAAAGGTGAAATAAGCAACATCCAGAATTAATTGTTGTTGTTTTAAAGGGTGCTGTCTACCTGTATTACTATAATATATCCATATACATGTCTCACCAAGAGTACTGTATGCAAAATTAGCAGGGAAACACTAAGAAAACCTGTTTAACTCCACCACAGTAACTAACTTCCATTTTGTCCTCTATGACTTCTAGCATACTTAACTTTATAATTTGTGGAGTCACATCTCCCTCATTTTAATGATTATTTATTGCATTCTGTACAAGACGAACCCAGTTCAATTAATCAAGGGAAGCCTAAAAATCAATTAATATGAATTAAATGAGCTACACCAACTCTTAGGAAAGTCACACATAATTTACCAAAGCATTGTCAATAATGCTTAGGGAACTTTGGGAAAATTGCTCACGAGTGGCTGTTGATGCAGTTAAATGTTTTAAGCCTACATCATTAATATTACAATCAGGTTGATGCAGAAAGACTCACCATTTTTCTCAGTAAGAAACCTCATTATTTTCTTGTGACTTTTAAAAGCTAGTTTAGAAGAATACTTATTTCACCTATGATTACAAAAACAGAAATTAAAACAAGGACTAAATAAAGAATGATTTGCATTTAGGAAAAGCAGAAACAAATTGCTCTACAAATAAAAAAATTAGAACATCATTAAGTAGAGGCAACGCTAGCATAATTTAATCTTAAAAAAAAAATTATTTGTAAAAGCAAGGCGAGTCAGCAGGAATGGACATTTTATGCAGATTTGAGCGGCACTTGGCTTCCAACTGAAATGCCTTCCAGCCTTTTTCTCCTTTCCCCATTGTTTGTGGCACACACGCACCCCGCAGTACAGCTCTTCCTCGCGAAAGATGACGTCCTTCCACATACATGATCCTTATAAGAGGTCTCTACTCAGCAGCCCTGAAAAGCCCCCTAACAACAGTTTCATTTGTAAATCAGTGAGGGAAGAAGTGGGTTCCGGTAGAGCTGGAAGTGGCCCGAGACAACTTGTCTCAATGGGGCAAAATAACTATTGTTATCAAGCTTAACAAAATGGCACAGCATGGGAGGCACGCTGAGCCAGAGAGCAGCTGGTTGTAATTCACACTGGTTTTCAGAAAACACTAATCGTTCCCGAACAGACCTCTTTGAGGATTGGTCTTCCCTGCATTTTCAATTTGTCACTTTCTCTTATGATAAGGTCAGCGGTGACAGCACTTCCTGACATTAACAGCTGTGGCTTTTAAAAGGGTCATTGTGGAACTACTAATTGCAGTAATTTCATTAGCATAAATTATTTATTCTGCCATTCATTTATCTCCAGGTTGGGTTTTTTTAATACTACATTGTACTTCTCAATATATGCCCATTCAGGGCTGTAAGCAAAGGAAATTATTATTGCTAATTTAGCCTTCTTTATTAAAAAAAAGGGGGGGGGACGACAAAAAAGAGTTGATACAGTAACAAAATCTGATTTAACTGCAGTTCACTAGAAAGCATGAAGTAGCTCGAAGCCAATAATGAAGATTAAGCTGGTACAAATCAAACACATTCAAGAGTCCTAAAGACAACTGAGCAATAAGCCTATATACAGTCTGAAAGAAAATACAAGGGAAAAAAACCTGTTTGTTCTTATGCAGTCTCTCTAGGCTAGGCCTTGGCTGCCTGACTTTCAAGCTTGCAAAATAACCCCAGTGCAAGTTCTGAGCAGGAGTTTTGCCTGTATCATCTTTCCTCAGGATATGAAGTAGTCATTACTAAACTGATAAACCTTAATTCCTCGTAGTTAAGTTGAGCTGGCTGAAACATGCCAAACAAAGAGCTAAGAAGGATGATGGCACTAAACTTGAATGTATCCTGCAGGATGTTATCAAAACTGAGAACAAAACCCAGCTAGCATTCATCTGAAGGAAGAGGGGAGGGAGTGGGGAGTGTAAGAGGCAAGAGGAGAAGGCAAAAAATTACTTAAGGCATCTTCTTTGCCATACAATATATTGTAAAATACTTCAGAGTAAGATAAACTAAGAATATAATGAATTTATCCAGCACTGCATGCTGTTTGGTGATAAACACTGGAGAAGCAGCATACAAGACAGCAACAGCAAACTATTCAAAGAGGATGGCAGAGATGTACAGTGCTGTTGTTTTCAAGGGGATGGGTATTAAACAGTCCTGATCCTTTTATTCCGTACTCAGTGCTGATAGGTGAAACCAGCTGAAAGGAAGGGAGGTTGTGTGTCATATTGAACCTGGAGACAGACATACTTCAAAACACTGTAAGAACGTATCTTATGTCAAACGAGATACAAAGGCATTTTTGTAAGATTGTTAGTCTCAGTGTATGAATCTCAGATTTGCTGAACAGTGTTCTTGTGCTTTTCTAAAATGTAAGTTTACAGTCTGAGTACTAAACAGAAGAGGGCTCTCTTCCTTTCTTCTCTCCCAAGAAATCAAAGACTTGTCGACCGACTGAATTTCTGATACTGTCCATTTCCCTCCAAACACCCCTGAACTGACTGTCTCTTGTCCTTAACCCATGCACTGGCCAATGTCTTTCTAAGTGAGAAGGGGTGCGTGGGACCTGTTTTCAGCTGGCACCACAGTTAGGGAGGGTTGCTTGCTCTTTCTGTTTGGATACTTTCATGCAGGACAGAAGGGATGTTTACACCATCTGTCACAGCGCACACGGATGCTGCAGCTCGCCATCTCCCTGTCTACCCCCTCCTTCCCTAGTTAAACTGTACCTTCCAGAAAAGCATCTAGACTTGGTTTCAAGGTAGAGATGGAGAATCCAAGACTTACTTCCCAAGTCCCACAAGCAGTGCAAATGTTATGTGGTTTTCTCTTACCATATAAACCCAGATTTTTTCCGGGTACTGTTAAGGTCATCTAGATACGATGTCATACTTCTATTGAACTTTTAAGAAGGACAAAAAGAAATTAACTTCAAGCTACCTTAACTAAAACCATTCTGCGATATTGTTATACAGTGATACAGCAATTACTAGCATTTGGATTCTTTTTTTGAGACACTGAAACAGAACAATTAAGAGCTATGCATCAATTATGCCAAGATAGTCACAAGATAACCGCTTATCATAAGGGACAGCATGATTACGGTATGTTTGAGAAGTCCAGGCATACATGAGCCCTGGCCAACAAGATTTCTCTACTAAGAACAAACAAAAGGCTTTCCTGAAATATCTAAAATGGAGCAAGTGAAAGAACCTCTCACCCCGACAGCACTAGAGACAAGACCACCTATAAATCTTTGACAGAGGAGGGATGTCAGACTGCAGCTAAGATTCACACCGTTCTTCCGGGTGGTCCTTTTCCACCCCACCCCTCTCATTCTTTCACGATCCTAAAACACCTCCTCTCCTCCCTCCCTTTACTGACTATTTTTCTCTGGTCATTCTCCCTCCACTTTCCTTTTACTCCTTCTCAGACTCCTTGCTGCACATCTCTCCTCCCTTTTTCCTTCTTTTTTGCCTGACCATCCCTTCTCCACCCCCATAACACTGTCATAGTTTCTCTGTTATTTCAATGCCTCTGTTCTAGGTTCTATGACTTTCAAAGCTTTCCCCTGTCTCCTCCTAACAGCTTTTGCATTCTGATGTCTTGTCTGTTGGGCTGATCATCTAGTTGCACACACCGACATGACTCAGGCACCCAGCACTGCTTTACGTATGTTGGTGACACAGACACCTTAACTCATTGTCAATAAAGTGTCACATTATTTTGTTAGTTGCCACTTATTTCGCTTGCTGGGGGCTGAACAGGAAAGATATTTACTGGGAGCAGTTAACAACAGTGTGCAAAAAAGACTCAGAAGCAGTTGTTTGGATCAGTGAATTCTTTCCACAATATCTACAAAAGCAGCCATATAGGAACATAATCCTTAAGTTAAAAAAATTAACTCCCCCAAACAGTTTCAGTATTAAAAGCCAAAATTCTGACGACCAGGTGTCTTTTCAAAGCAGAAAACTATAACTAAGGATTGGGGTGGTGGCGGAAAGGCGGCATTAAATGCAAACCAAACCCTGTTGTGTTTTCTCCATGTAATTCCAGTAGTTTCTTTAAAATAAACGAGAATACGTGAACTGGTGTCACATTAAAAAAAAAAAAAAGAAAAAAACGGAAAAATAAAAGGGAAAAGGTAAAACACACACAGAGCCCAGCAGACCACAGACCAGCATCCTGACAGCAAACCTCTCACGAACCGTTGAAATGAAGCAGAAGTCGCTGACTGAAAAGCGACAAGGGCTCGCAAACACCTCCCTTTCCCTCGCAGCCCTATAGGAGGCATCCGTATGCCGCTGGAACGGGAAGAACCGGCAGGAGGGAGCCCCGGCCGCCGGCAGCCCGCACATCAGCGGCCCCTCTCCTCGCACAAGACCCTGGGAGGGGAAGGGACCGCGGGGTAGCCCTGGAAGCAGCCCCAGGCATCCCTGCTAACTTCCGCAGTTTCCTGGGGTTCATTTCACTAAAGTAAAGAAAATCTTTTCTAGATCTATGTGAATTAACCCACCAGCAAATACCTGAGCAATTTCAATGCCAGCATGACGGTGCTGTCCCACCCTAGGAAAGGACCACAGAGACAGCTTGTTAAAACTCTTAGAAGAATAGGAGAATATTCCTTTTCCCTGAAAGGAAACTCAGTGATGCATGGCTATTTTTCTGAAAACAAACAAGTCACAGTCCAGATCAAACAGGAAAAAAAGGAGAATAATTGCCCTGATATTAAAACTCTAAATGCATTTGCCAGGTGGTAACACAAGGGACATTTTCACCTACTTACACGATGAGCAGAGGTAAAATTCTTCTTTAGTTAGCCCAGACTGTGCAGTGCAGTACTTCAGCCTCACCTTTTATACCACTTGTGAATGCATTTACCTATATTGGAAAGGGTTAAATAAATTCTCTACCTATGAGATCCTGAAAAGCCTAGAGTTGAATGACTCTGCAAAGACTATGCTATGAATTACATGCCTCTCTTCCTTTCCCCTCACTTCTCAGCTGGTGCTGAAGGAACTGGGCACTGACACCAATAAAAATTCAGCTTTTAGCAGGGTTGAGCTTGAACAGCACCAAAGGCAAAAAGTATGCAAGAAGGAGTAAAAAAAAGCATTGTGGTGGGTTTTTTCCCCAGCTTATTCCGTTATTGATCTTTCAATGATCTCCGTCGCTTCCTTAGAAGGTTGATGAGCTTCAAACTCTGTACCTCCACCCTCTCAGCTTCCTCAATGAGCCTCCTGCTGACGGAGCACTGGGCCTCCTGTGGCCACTCATGAAACTAGTCAATAGCGGAGCAGTTAACTATGGCTGGGAACTTCCAAGCTCACACTCTCAGCGTGGCACCGGGGGGGATGGAAACACAGAGCGGTCTGCAGAGAGGAGGGAGGGAAAAGGGAGAGAAAAGAATCACACGACAAGTCGAGGCGACCAAAGAAAGCATGCAATGAACCATGGCCCAGCACCAGCCAGTGCAGAGCTGAGGCTTCAAAACCGATTTGGCAGCTAATAAACTTCTTCAGCTAGGATGCTACCTTGGGCAAATAGATTTTACTCCCTTTCCCCTGCACAAACATAGTGTATTTGCAGCTTCCTTGTTCTGCCTCCAAGGTGGTATCAGTTACTCGGTTTGATAGCTATAAATAATAGTGCAGCCACGGGGACTGGCTGGCATGCAGACAGCCAGAAGGCACACGTTCAGCTGCTGTCGGTGACACAGACCCAGTTCTTCGAGTTGCTAAATCTATTCAAGCCGCTTCCTGACATTTCAGTACGTGTTGTAACCGCATGAAAAGAACAGGAAGAAAAGGAGATCAGGGTCTTCGTCTGTATGTGAATTTTTAGGGACTATTTACAAAAGTGGAAAGGGATGTCCAAACCAGGGTAGGCTAAAATAGTTAAAGAAAAATAAATACAACTGGGATTGGCTGCTAATATAGAATAGAATCATAGAATGTCTTCAATAGGAAAAGATCTTCAAGGTCATCGAGTCCATCTATCCAGCCCTACTAGGTCCAACACTAGACCATGTCACCAAGTACAACATCTACTCTTCTTTTAAAAACCTCCAGGGATATCACCACGCCTACCCAAAGCAACTCACATTTGGGAAGGAAGGGTTATTCTAATCTCTCAGTTGTATATGTGGACCTATTTACAACTGTTAGCATGTATACTGGCCATTGTGTTTGTTTTTTAGTTGATTAGCAAAATGGCAGGCATCGAGCTGTTCAATCAGGACTGGAGTCTCTCTTATAGGCCGCTTATGAAAGAAGCTATTTTTGCTGTACAGAGCTTCTCAAACCATATGGTGTCAACATTGTTGATTCCAATAGAGAATTAGCCAAGTCTTATCAGAACAGGTTATCGCTTCCCCAACAGCCATAAGAGCCAGGCCAGAGCTCAGTTTGGCATGTTAGGGAAGTGCCAGGGTCATTGAGCCTCTGGACTAATCGGGAATTGACATTACCTATTAAAAGAAAACTGGATGAAAAAGCAAGAAGAGCAAAAAGCTGAAAGAAGAAGAAAAGGAATAAAGAAAGGAAGGGGTTGACCTGGGACAATACTTCACTGGGTTTTAAAGCAGTCAAGGAGAACAGAGAAAGCGATGAGTAGATAGCACAGTAGAGAAAACTTCTACGGTATTTGGAAAGAAGATTACACAGAAAATGGCAAAGACTTGCCACTATCTCATTATTCTTGAAAATACACCTCTGGACTGGCAAACATGACAACAATTTCTGCAATTAACCTTAAGTTATTACATTTCAGTAGAACTCAGTCAGAACAAGAAAATCTTTCCCCATTATTCAGAAAACCCTCTCGAAGAGAAACTGTTTCCTGGGACATTTATAAACTGTAAAATTTTGATTTTATGCTGAACCGTAGGATACGTCCTTTTGTCATTTCCACCCTTTTTAGCAAAAACAATTAAGAAATGGGCTCTAGTCACAAGCACTGATCAGGCTGTACCTCAAAAAACCCACTTCTTTCACATGGCTCCACTGAGTTGAATTTTCAGATTATGGAAGGCTTCAGATCAACGACACCATTTTCAGAAGGGTGTGACAAGGCCGAGTGTAACATCAAGAAAAGCACAAGTGGTCCCTTCTGTTGGGAGCCACGGTGGAAAGGCAGAAGACGCGTGAAACAATCTTAAAAGAAATATAAAAGGCCTTAAAAAGGGTAAGAGGAAGAAGCAAGGAAGGCAAACAGAAGCAATAATAGTCCCCCATGTTGTGAGAGACAGAAAGAGAAATGACACAGACTAAAATACTAAATGGGGCATAAAATAGAGAAGAATTCACTGAAATCTTTACTGGTAAGTGAACCATAAATATTTAATAAATTAAAGGCTCCAAGCTTGTGCTTTAGACTGCACTGTGAAATAACTTCATGTTCCACCATTTTAAAATCCATTTACTTATTTATATTTCTAAATGGAGGGTATTCACTAGAACCTATTCCATTTCCAGTATGTTTTCCAGTTTCCCAGAGCTACAAGGTCTCATAGTACTTTTTTTCCCCTCTATCTCACGGAATGGAATATATAGGATTATTTCACATAAAAATCGAATTTTGCACTGTTGTAGTTATTCTGGTCTCCTTGCTGATTTAGTTTATTGTCAAACAGAGGAAAATATATACAATTCTTCTAACTGAGGTGATTTGCACATTTGTCTAGGAAGTACTTGAGAATGTTCCAGCAAAAGAAACCGCTGGTTTTGGGTCACTTGTGACCTTTGACTCCTGAAAGAATTACAGACAGCAGTGCATGTTCTCATATTTGTAGGAAGATAAGGTTCTCCCCTGTCGTCAAGAATTCAGGCAGAAATGTAGACACTCATGCAAAAACACAACGGAGTCTAGGGATACTATGAAGACAGCATGATTGGTAAGTTGGTTTAAGGTACAGAAGAAAACATCATCTACTTTGAATGTGTTCAAAATGAAGAGGTAAATGACAGAAATGTTCATGTAGAAATGGATTCTAGCCAAGTGATGAGAAGTACACTAAAACTGTAAGAAGATCACAGAAAGGTCTAGGAGTTTTATTGGCAAAATTTTGTCAGGCTGATGAGAAAGAAGGGAAAACACTGAAGAAACTATCAAAATGATACAGGAATAAATGGTCTATACTCCAAAACTCTGAATCACACAAGAAAAGTACATGAAAAATCTGCTAGGTTTGTTTTGCAATTCTCAAAGGACTTAGACACTTATGAGTTTTCTGAAATGTTGTCTTTATTATTCTACATGTCTTTCAATTAGGTATTCTTTCTCCCTCTCATTCATGGCACCTCATTTTCTCATAAAATTCAGTATTCGGTTATAATATCACAGTCATGGAATGTTGATGCTTGAGGCACCTCGTGTTCTTCTCTCACTCCTCTAATAGCCACCTACTCAGATCTGCATACAATCCCTGCTATGGTAGCAGCAATAACGGTGAGCCTAGAGATACCTCTCTCCACTTTGATGTGCCCTTGCTATAGCACTGGTGCCAAATTGAGTCTATCACACCTCCAAAGCTGCAAACCCTACACAGGCTTGCTAGGAGTTACATCATCTACACCTTCCTACACTACTAACATTGCTCATATTTGGACTTAACTCTCTACTAAACTGCAAAAAGACTCCAAATCTAAATCTTGGACCCTTTACCAAACACAAATCAGGTTCAGTGTTGTCCCTAGTCTTGTACCTAATATTTTATCCTAAGTATTAAACAACTGTTTGTATGGAACGATTACTATTTATGCCCTATTTATATCAATCTCGTATTGAACTTTGGGGGATAAGATGCTTTCTCTGTCCAATGTAATTTAGTAGGAGAGATTTAAACTAGCTACTACCTAGGAGGAGCTGCATTAGTTTAGGAACTGCAGATCCCTGAGAAGATAATACTGACCTTTCAGTATTTACTTTTAACTTTATCCTGACATTTAAGTTCTGGATTTACTAAGTCCTACCTATACTTATCTGTTTTCCCCTTGTTCTTGGCTACCTTTACAAAAAAAATTCTGAAAGTTTTAAAGAGCACATTAAAGTAGAATGTGCTGATCTTTATTTTAATCTCATGTTTATCTAGCACAATACTATTGGTGCTCAAGTGGGTAACCACAGGGCGCAAAAGCATCTTAACTTTTAGTTTCCATAACAAATATGTACAGGAGAGGAGGTGAACAGTGACAGGTGAAGACAATCAGGAGAGAAATGGTCAGAGCACATCAACAGCACATCAAGCCCAAGTTGCTAAACATGGTAAGCGAGTCCTAGTGAAAGCCTTTGCAAGAAGTACCAGGCACAGACTAGTCCTACCAGGATTGTTCAGCTGGAAAGCCCAACCAAGGAAAGGAAATATAGGTAAGCATCCTGGACTGAACTGTCATAACATCCCTGAAAAGAGCTAGTTTAAAGGCAAGGGAACTTGGTATACATGAAGTATGCAGATACACCAATCTGTTGCTTGCAATACAGACATATTCAAATACCCACCTTGCATTTCACAAGGGCAGACTACAAAGCAAAATGTAACACTTGAAAACAACATCCTATGAAGGCTAAGATGAGAGACTAGAGAGGTTCTGCAAAAGCTAATAAAGAAAACAGCAGCAGATCTGAGTTCTAGAAACCCTTGTGGAAAATGGAGAGAAACAAATCCAGTTTAAAGGTAGCTATAGGTAAAATCAGTTATCTACACATGAACATCATAGACTATCATATCAGGATAAAGTTTAGAAGCACAATTTCTCAATTCTTTAACAAACCACTTCTTGGAATAGTTAGTTCTAGAATACACTACTTAAAATTTCCATCATTTTAAAACACTGAGTACAACTAAGTAATTTTTATTATGTTGTATAGTAAGGTAGGAAATGCCAGCACAGCCCTAGATTAATGTAATGCTCTAATTAGATAACTATCTCTTTTTTAATTATTTCTTTGTGGGCAATAAAAAATAGGATACATCACATTCTTGAAAAAGTAGTCATAAAAAGAAGGTAACCAAATCCTCTAGGTGTTCTATCTCCTTTAGCTTTAGTGAAGTTGTGTAAAATCACATGAGACAAGTATTTGATGCAGCATGTTTTCAGGGTTCATTTGCATTCCTGACAGCTAATTCCCAGTATTATAAAGGAACTTGTGTACTGCTTGCTTTGTGCACAGATTAATGAAGATGCCATGTGATCTGATAACAAGAGAGCCATGAGGAAAAAGGAGTGATTATTACTGACTAGACTACATTTTAACCAATCTTTGCTTAAGCAAGGAGGTCAAATTTTGAAAACATTTCTCTTCTGCCCAGGCCATAAATTAGAGTCTAGTTTGATAATCGGTGAAAAATGGAATAATAAGAACTGCTCCATGTAAGAAATGCTTAATTTCTTGCAAGGCAACCAGGATACAAAGATTACAGTCAGGGTATTTCATATTGTGATAGAAAAACTTAGGACATTCTCAAAGTTAGACCCATCCTTTTCTTTAAAAGAAATGCAGATTGAGAGAGACTATGTGAAAGTCTTTCACCTGAAATTTTTGAGGTTTCAATTTACACGACTGAGTAATGAAGACAAACAGTGTGGACAAAAGAACTGGTATCATGTGAAATTAGTACCAACCTCCATGTAGCATTCCCCACTCCTTAGAACACAAACCTCCTCTTTTCGCCAATGTCCCACTTCAGCCTCACACTCTAACGTTACACCCACTACAGAGGTGGGTTCTTTTACACATTTGTTGGTTCAACCTCCTTCTGCTTATCTCAGATAGGCAAGCTCTCAAGATTGATGGAGTGCTTCGAACAGAGCAGGACAGGCAACAGTGTACTTTAATACTGCTTACCCAAAGAGCATCTTGCTTGGTGCATGTTTGACCACCAGTCTGACAAGGCCCATCCTACTTAAGTGTTAGCACACTCACTTGCATGGCTTTCCCATGTGACATTAAGCACTGCTGCGACAGGAATAAGGAGGTGCACAGACCAGGAATCATTCCTGACCAGCTCTACACTGCCATCAACCTTTTGGCAGAGGAAGGGAAAAGCTGTGTTGCATGGGTGCCAGCCATGCCATGCCATTTGTCCTCAGGATGACAAAATACAACTCAGAAATTTACTAATATAGACATATCCTTAAAAATCAGTTAAGTACTCAAGAAGAGATGGCTGGCATCCAAAAGAGAAAAGCCCAGAGCTTTTCAGAGAGAAACAGGAACTCTCTAAAAGCCTGCCAACTGCAGTGCTACAGAATTTAGAAATCCTTGATAGCTTCTTGGCTGTCTAATAACATAACTGAGCCTTCATTCAGTGGGAGGGAAGTAACTGTGTCTGTCTGTCCCTGATTCACCTGCCTCCTTGGTGGCAATTGGTAGGTAAGTTCAGAAATCAGTTGGAATCATGAGATTGGTCAAATGATAGGCAGTATGACCAATTCAACCCTTATTTCTGATTGAATGTGATAAATATAATCACATCTGGGTTTAGTATGAGTTTAACATAGAACCAGAAACTCTAAAAACATGTCTGTCTGTCTGAGATTAAAGCAGTCAGGCTGATAGGCATGGGTATTCACGCTCTTAAAGGAAAAACCATGAGAGCTGTCCAAAAGCTGAGCTGTGATGGGTTCCTTTGGGATTCACAGATAAAAGAGACTCTCTGTCAGTGGTGAAACAGACCACAAGGAAAATGCTAACACATGCTGATGGAAGAGAACTTGGACATTATTTAAAAGCAAAGTAATGGTAATAATATGGACAAGATTGCCTGTGGCAATGCTGAGCACCTGTCCTGCCTGCGTTTGACATTAATTCTGGCTGAAGCATGAAACTGCTTTAGTGCTGAGTTCCTTAGAAAATGGGTAGCCAGCTAAATACTGACAGGACTATCCAAGGAGGAGACCATTATCAGGATGCGATGACTAAAGTAGTCCAGTCAAGTCTGCCCACCTGAGGAAACCAGAGAACTAATGTTCCCCTAAAATTGGGACTTCACAATGCCCACTGTGGGACTGTAATTGAAACATGAGGAAAATACACAATGAGAAAACTTGTTCAAGTAATGGGAGAAAATATTTGTAGTAGAGATCCACAGATCATGAAGAGAACTGGCTGCATAAGGACTAAGTAATAGAGATTTGTTTTGGAAGTTGTAGAAGTTATATGGCTTTAGAATACATAATAAAGCATAAGAGCACTGGGGAAACTGAGATGAGCTAGTAGGAAATGTGGAATGCTGAAAACATGGAAAGATGAAATGCTGTCAAGTGTATGTTTACTACAGAGTACATTTAAGAGTGTGCATAGGGTATGGGTTACAAGGCATTTACAGAATCACAGATCGCTAGGGGTTGGAAGGGACCTCTGGAGATCACCTAGTCCAATATCCTTGCTAAAGCAGGACCACTTAGAGCAGGCTGCACAGGATTGCGTTCGGGCAGGTTCTGAGTATCTCCAGAGAAGGAGACTCCACAATCTCTCTGGGTAGCGTGTCCCTGTGCTCAGTCACCCTCACAGTGAAGAAGTTTTTCCTTACCTTGAGGTGGAACTTCCTGTGTTCCGGTTTGTGTCCATTGCTACTTGTCCTGTCAATGGGCACCAGGAGAAGAGTCTGGTCCCATTCTCTAGACATCCACCTTTATAGATATAGATATTTATAAGCATTGATTAGATTGTCCTCTCAATCTTGTATTTTCCAGACTAAACAGACCCAGCTCTCTCAGCTTTTCCTTATACAAGAGATGGTCAAGTCCCCTCTTTATCTTTGCAGCCCTTTTGGCACAGTGTTCCCTTTTTTTGGAAAATGTTGAAATGTTGCCACAACCCAAAGAATGAAATAAAATCAGACGGAACTCATGAGACAGCAGGGCTGACTGGTGATGCCTCATATCTATGCTTTTGAGAAATAGTTGCTTCTTCTGATGTTTGCTTTCATTAAACATTTTGGTAATGAGCAGAGTATTTGTGATTAATGCACAGACATGTGGGACACTGAAAAACTTCTAGAGCTCCAGTGAACCTATACATTGCTATACCTTAGCACTGTCAGCATGTTACCATTTGCAATGTGTGGCCATCAGCTTTGTTTGCTTGTGTGGCACCCTTCCTTTTGAATTTATTTCATCATTCATCTCAAAAACTTTTGAAATCTTCAGGTGTATATATGTCCTCACACACACTGCAGTTGTGGGCCCATTATTTTACAATGGTACAATCCACTGTCTTTAACTGATGTCCTTCGAATTTACACTGACATAAATTCACCCCTACATACAAGCCATGTTCTCAGTATGCTAACAGCAGAATTGATTGCAAGTTCCAGACTAAAACCAAAGCAAAACCAACACCACACCAAAGAGCTATAGTGGATCAAAGAATTGCACTGTGTAGTTTGGGTTCCTGAGCTACAGATTCCTCATCATAAACAAAACTGTAGGGTGTAAGATTGGTGAGCATAAGGGAAATGTGGCATAGTAGGGTTTTGGGTTTTTAAAATGGAATTGAAAAGAGACTAAGCTTTAACATTCTGAAACTGTCTAAATTTTTCTTTTTGTTCTCTTTCACATTTTATTAGTCTTTATTCTTCAAATCTAGGGAGAGGAAGAGGTGACAGGTCAACCAACACTAACTAAAAGTCCATAAAGATATCTGCCAGTGTGTTAACTCATGAAATTTATGTCTCCTTCAGTACTATAATGTCTGTACTTTGCTTCCCTGCAACATGAATAGATATTTCCTGGTTTTGCCTCCAGCAGTGCTAATTTGCACAGTAGGGGACTGGTGAAATAGTTGCAAGGTAAAAGGCATTTAAAAGCTGGCTTTCAAAACGCCCTGTAAAATGAAAAAAAAAAGAAAATAAAAAGAAGAAATTGTTGGGGGGAATATGGAAAACACAAAGGGAAAGAAATGGGTATGAAGAAAATGAAGAGAGACATTAGAAGTCATGTTTTTTTCTCTTATCCTTTCTTAAAACACGTACACAAATGCAGTAGTCATGAAACAGAGACAAGTAGCACTGACTGTAAATATATATGTGGTAAACACCACTATTGACCACATCGCTGCAGTCTGGAAAAGTGAAAAAGAAAAACCCAGAATGTGTCTCCACTGCTCTTTGAGTTACAGGAGAAATCTGTGGAGGGAAGAAGGATGGCAACAAAATTAGAGATAGGAGGGTGTATCAGCAAAACTAGTGTGGAGTATGAAAAGGAGAACATGAGGGAAAAAAATGACAAAGCGGTATGTATAAAGTGTAGGAACTTCAAAAAATCTCATAACCAAATAGGAATGGTCTTTAGATCAGTAGTGGTTAAATACTTCAGAAGCAGCAGAAAAACCCGCACAAAAGACTACTTTCTACAAAAGTGGAATAATCTGCTATGAAAAAGCTCTTCTCATCCCCAAACAGATCAGTCTAATGCATGAATTATGTGGCATATATTCCTTTTAAAACATTCTCTTTCTAAAGGGTAAATGGTTTTCAGTCTTTTAATTACCTTATTAACTACATACATATTTCAGATAACATATAAAATTGCAGCCTCCATAAATCAAAGATTCCTAAAGATTCTACTCCAAACCCAGTGCTCCCAGCTTCTGGTTTACAGCTTTCAGGAGTGAACAACGTTCTACATCAGCAACAGGAAAGTGAAATTCTAAGAGGCATACTTGCTGCCACTGTGGTATCATATTAATGTGTATTGTTAAAGAGCTTTTGACCTGAAAACAGGTACATGCATACTTTTATTTTCCCATTTTTAAATGGAATAGGAAAAGTAGAAGGAATTAGCCTTTACTGTGAAATTTTAGTCATTGGTACAAATGTTTAAGAGTTGAATACACATACAGAATTACTGAATGTGTAATTTGGGAACTTATTTACAATTGCACTAACTGCACCACAAACTCCTCATCAGCATATCGCTTCTCTCCGAAATGTATCATTGTATTCAACACATAATACCATGAAACTAAGATATAGAGCAGCTATATGACTTCCCCATGAACAGGAAGGAAGTCAGTAGCCAGGCCTAGGAGTAAAACTTTACACACCAAGCATCCACAAAGAGAAGACTATTGCATGGCTAATGTGAGAGAGGCAAATTCCACATCATATGTCAGAGAGTGCATCTTTCAAGAGAAGTAGTCCAACACCTGTGGTTTATAAGACAACTTAAATTCACTGTAACTTTAACCAGCTTGGTACTACCTCTCTCCTCTGAGACAGGCCACCTTCAAGAAAAACCTCCAGTGGATTTCTCTAGTGTCCATCAGACCCAGGGCTTGGATTTATTTTCTAACTCCTGTAACTATGTCTTCCACATCTTCATCGCTGAACAGATCTGGTACCTCTTCTGTGATAAGACAAAGGGGTAGTTAGGAGATACCTTACACAACACAGCCTGAGAAATAATCTTCTACGCAGCATTTAGCACAATGGGGTTTAGGTGCATAACTACTATAAGAATAGATAAATTGAGTAACAAAACAGTTTCCTTTTGATCCCTGCACCTTTTCATCTAAAAAGAACAATTATTTTTATAAGGGGAGGAAACAACATTGTTTTAAAAAGGCAAAAGTATTCGCCCTGATAGGAAGTTCACTCACAAATTAGTGCAACCCTCTGAATAGTAGTTCCTTTTTTTCACAGGTTGTTAGAAAACTGTGTTCCAGTCTGGTTGCAAAAATAATAATTAAAAAAAAAATATTTCAAGATGGTCTCCAATCGTACAGCACCTTACCATATTTTTCTTCTACCTTACCTCCAGATCCCCACATACAGAATCCAGATGCACTTATTTTCAAAACACGGATTAAGTTGCATTTCTGTCCATTACATTTGTGCAGTCGTGAAGACGTTGCTTGAAGTCATGAAATCATATTAAAGCAAACATGGCATTTAATCAAAGGCAGATTCCTATCTGCCCCAAATCAAGGGATTCATGCACAATAAGCCTTAGCAATTTGTCTTCTGAGTGGACAATGTTCTCTTAAGCAAGTTAGACTCATAGCTCAAGTTAGATGTTTTGACCTGGTTTCCCTAGATTTCCCTACAAATATCTGAAAGAGAAATAATCTCTTTAAAGTTCAATGAACCCACAGATCATTTGTCATTGGAAAAGATCTTTCAAGAAATGTCTTGGTCTAATCACCTGATGCCAACAAGTCATTAATCAGCACACAAAAGTGTTCATCTGGAACCTGTGCATCTGTCAGCAAAATCACTGTGCGCATGTTCTTGGCACGAGTCTTGATGTACAAACTGGCAAGACCTACCTGTAAGGAAAGGAGGCAATCACTCATATTCTGTTAAAATGTTGATACAGAAAAAGTGTGAAAAGCATATTAGTGGATGGCTGACTTCCTACTTTTTCAGTTTATTTACTTATGGCTAATTTGGCGCATAACACCCAAAGGGAAAAGCAGTTTGCCTCTGCTTTCCATATCAAACTCTGAGGTTTTGACATGACCTACTGGTGAAGATCAAAACAGACTACTAATCAAGGAAACCCCAGCATGAATGTACTTAAAGTCTGCATCAGGAACAGCCATAGCCATACCAATAACATCTGGGAAATGCTCCAAAGAGTCAAATCTATTTTAAACTGATTTTTCTGCAGGCTTTTTTTTTAAAGTGTATTTATTTATGAGAGCTTTCTCATATTAAAAAAAAAAAAAAAAGCATAGTGCATTGCTACTTTTGGTGTCACACATGCGCTGCCTAAAGAAAGACATGGCTTGGGACCGCGGGACGATTGTGCTAGCAGTGATACAAACATGGAATGCTTTTGGCATTGGGTTCCAGAAATAAAACAACCCACATCAGTTGCATTCATGTGTGGTCACAATTGAAATACAGATTAAGGTTAGCACTGGCTAGTATAAAGAAGTTGCCACACCACCTAGAAGAAAGCAAAGACTCAGACTTGTTAGCAGAGACTTAGAAAGTTCCCTCCTGGGAAACAGCATCGGGGAAATGACCACTTGAACCAACATCTTACACTGCACCTCATTTGCCCAGGGAAGGAGGGCACAAGAAGTTAGGCACCATGTAAGACATTCAAGAACATGTAGCACGTCACTAAAACGGAAAAACAATGTACCTCCCTCTGAAGATTGATGCTCTGGGCTGCACACACTGTTGGTTTGGCCATGGCCCAAGGGTAACAGAAGCCAAATCTGGCCATAATCGGATTCTCGATCAGCCTCGTCTGAGATTCAGAAGCATTGCTTGGTGTCTGTATGGAGTGAAGAGTAAGAAAATGTTCCCTCCTTCTTGGTTTACTCATGCAAATAGGGCTCAGCCTTGCAAGGTCCTGAAGTCTGTAAGCCTGATGGATCACCTCAATCAACTATATTCCTAATATTTGCATACAACCACTTTAAGTGATTAAATGTTTCACACGCAACATGGACAAAATTTTACCTGGTGTTCAACTACATTAATTGCATTCCTCTAAATACATGCAATGACATGCTGAAATTTGTAACACACATCTAACTTTTAATATCAACTCCAGCCACATCTTTGTAGTGTGTCAGGTAACTGCCTTGGAAAAACTGGAGAAAGTACCAAAGTTCTGTGAAGCATATAAAGACACATAAATGACTTTTTGCCACCTGCTTTTCAGAGATGAACAAAACAAGAGGTACACTTGGAAACCACAGGAACCATAGGGGTTGTTACTGTAAATTACACTGCTTTGCCTGTGATGTTATCAAGCCCATGTAACAACAAAACAAGGCATACTTGAAGTAGTGAACTCAATAGACTCAAATAATATCTACTAATTTACCCTCAGGTCCTGGATCTAGTCTTTCTATAGTGTGACCTCCAGGGAACAGATGTATGCTGCCAACCTCAACAAGCTTTTTTTACCACTACCACCTACCCCAATCAGAAGTGCATAACCCCTGGGGGTTTCTAGGACATGACTGATCTGGCACTTGTGACCAAAAAACAATAACATAACAAAGACTAACATAGATTTCAACAACCTCATTAGCCAAGTTTCTCAATTTATTTTTATTGCACTGAGCTTTCTCTCAACCCCACTTTTCCATCTTTTTTTGTCTATTTTTGTGGTAATTTGAGCCTGACACTTAAAGGTACATTATCCTCATGCCAACATTTTGTTTCTTTCCAATATTTGAGGAAGTGGAAAGAAAAGCTGTTTCTCCTTTGTCAAATATTGAAGGTCTGCACTGACCTCTACAATGACCAGAGCTGTTTGGTTGCTCATTCTTTACACTGAGATGCTCCAAAGCACTATTCCAAGACTGCGATGGACTCTGACTAGACTCAGAATGAAGACCTAGTTAATTTGAAGGGAGGTTGTCTGGGCCTTAGTAGCATGTGAGGATTTCATGTCTGGCAGTTTATACCTCAAAGGCTGAAGGGTGATGTATTGCTTCATGATAAATATGCATGAAATTTTAATTTACTCTTGGAATACTTAGCCTAGACTACTTCAGGCATGTTTTTATTTGCTGATCATGGAATACTATAGGATGAATGAGGCAGATGTGAATCTGGCCCAAAATTACACAAGATTTAGTTGGTAGAATTTTCAAATTACTAAGGTAATTCTCAAAAAAAAATGTATGAGATATTAAATGAAATCTCCTGAAACTGATATTTTACTAATTTACTTAAGCATCTAAAAATATTTTCAAATTTTCTTTTTTAAAAATCTGATGCAGATGCTGAGAGATTACAGCTCAGTAACAGCAGACTGGAGGTCAGAGACAGCACGTTGGAGTTTTTGTTTCATTTTTCTTACATATATCAATTAAAAAACCCCAAAACCAACTGAAAAACAACCCCTTCATTCTCTTTACATCTCATGCTACTGAAAAAATCACCACTGAAAAAACATTTATGAGAATCTTCTTAAATAAAGGGACAATGTGTCAAATCTAGTTGCATCTAATAAAAAGGTAGAAACAGGTTCAACCAAAACACTGCTGGAAGCCAATTCTCTTTGACCTCACTGTCAGCCTTATTCATGATTTTACAATTGACCCATAAAAATACCCCATAAAAGGTGTGGAAAAAAATGTACAGGATTTAATTTCACACATAGCTTTCTGGGACTGCCAAATTGTAAGGCTGAGATACCCTACCACTTTGTTTGCCAAACTGGAATACTACTTTTGGTCACTAGACTTCAGAGAGAAGATAATGGCTTACCAAGATTTTCAAGCAAAACTAGTGATACCTGAGAAGGCTTCTGTCTGCAGTTCTGATGATTATCACATCAGCCTCTAAATCAGCAGAACAAAATCTACAGTCCCTATGAAAGATCCATATGATTATCTTTGTAATTCAAGCTCTTTTATAATCCTCTTGGTGAGAAACTTCTACAATAGACTGCTTTGTCAAGAGTGCCTTCTCATATATAGCTCCCACATGAATATGTGCAGAGTGAAAAAACGATGACACTGAAATCCTAGTCTAACTCAATGAGAAGAAAAGGTTCCATGTTAAATGATTTGACACTGCAAATAATAGAAAATGCTTCAACAAAACGAAGCTTTGCCAGCATGGGCCTCTGTCTCTTTCTGGAAATCACTGGTATTATATGTGACCAGAACGACTATATGGTTTGAAGAAAGATTATCAGTAATGACAAGGAACAACAATGTAGTCTGCACCCCACTTATTTATCAAAATCTTTACTTCATCTTCTGAAAACCAGCTGGTTTTCTTCCACACAGGAAAACAAAGCAAATGTTGTTAATCAGATTTCAGAATCTCAAAGAGATTTTGGGCCATGATGGATACTAAGTTATTGTCTGGCACGAGAAAACCAAGTTACATTAAACTGAGATAAGGCAATAATATGTAGGAAAAAAAATCTATGGATAAATAAAATTTTAAAAAAATAATTAATGATGACAATTAGAAGTCTGTGCTGGTTTAGATTTAAAAATGTACAAGGCTAGGTAGCTTTATGTCTGCCATGCAGTGGAATCATTTAACATATACTTAGGGTATTGTTCTTATCTTGAATCATCTAATTTTAAAAGTGTTTTCCCTTTCTTGGAAACAAAAGATAAATATTACTTTTCTTATACAGCCCTATTACATCATTAACTAATTAAAAGATAAGACAGACTATCTACGGCATTATAGATTATTTTTCCAACCTTGGCGAATATGCTGTGTTAATTTCTGTGCAGTGCAAAAAAGGGATTAATCTCTGTTTAAACAAAAAGGAGGTTGACTTTAACACTGAGCTACAACCGACTCATCCATAATGGCACCAATAAAGTACACTATTTAGCTGGGCTATTGCTACATAGTGTCCTGCCATAAGCCTTCCACTAACAGTGCGATGAATCTGCACTGCATCCACCTCTGCACAGGAAAAAGCAACAACTTCATGCAAACACTGAAGTAGAAGTTTCTCTCAAGAAGACCCATCATTACAGATGACTATCTTCCTTTATAAATATTCCACTTACATGTGCTGCATAGTATCCTCACATAAGGCTTGGTTTGTAGAAGCGCACATTTCATTCTAGGTATCTAGGTATATTCCTCTAGCGGTTCCCACCTGTCTAGGCTCAAAGTGTTTGCACGGTACCTCCAAAAAGCCAGGTTCCAAATAACCATCAGAAAAACTGTCTGCATCTTTAATTGGTCATGTCTAAATTATTTACAAATAAGGAACTGGAAGCCACTGTTCAATCTAAATTCAAACACTCAGAAATATTTTAAATTTTCCATGTTGGTGTCTTCATTCATATCATTATGCTACTTCTTTTCTCTATTTGCTTTTACTGGAAATAGATATTAGAAAAGAAGGGGAGAAAAAGGACTAGTGAAAAAAAGCTGATGTTTCCAAGTTCCATTTTTTTGTCAAGGAAATCCAAACACTCCCTTTTTCTTTCCCCTCTTCCCCAACTGTTAAGGAAACTACTTATTATTATTATTATTATTATTTAATAAAAATAAAATATACATGCTTTTAATATGTTCATGTTAATTCATGTTTCTGTTGCTCTGCTGCAAAATTAGTATGTTTTCAAGGGAAGAGATTTTGAAGGGGAAGTAGAAACAGTATTGTGGTCCTCACTAGTTAATTCATCCTTAGTATTGGCATCAATGTAAACCAAGTCCAGAAGAAACTATATCTGCCATATGCCACATTTGCCAGGTGAAGGACCCCATGAGACTGTAACTGCTATGTAATTCAGGGAAATCTCAGTATCATAAAAAAAAATACAGGTTTTGTCTTTCTGTTCAGCTGTAGGAACAGCCAGATTTTGAATCTGTACTAAGTTTCAGAGACTGTTTTTCTTCTATCCCCTTTTTATCTCGCACCTATTGCAGTGAAAAGTATATAGTAATTACCTCATGTATTAAACACAGGCTTGCTGTAGCACTTTAAACTACACCTGGAGCCTAGGGTTGATAGTGAAGCTGCCAGCAGCCGGATTCATACAGGCAATATACAGACAATTATGAATTTCTTTCATAGTTTCTGTATATTACACCTGACAAAGAAAATGTAACTTGATTAACAGCAGTGACAAAATACTGTACATTTTTTCCAAGCTTAACCTTAGTGGAAGAATCAACATTTCTTCCCTATGGGAGATGTGGAATACAAATGGCCATGGAAATAACAAATAAGGATGGATATTTTAAAATTAAGAAAAATCCCACAATTTCTATCACACAATACCTTGTTCAACATTATCGCAAAACATTCTGATGATGATAAAAAACCATTTGTGAATTAAATTGGCTCCAGACCTCCGTGGATGAGTACAAGGTGGTTAAAGGAAGTTCAAAACAGTTTGAGAATGCATGCCACCATGATAGATGAGAGCAGACAAAAATAAGAGCAAAGATCATCTTGGTGTGTCTGAAGTAATGGCTTTGAGAGCTATGTAAAACAACTGTCATCAAGCACACCTAAGAGAAAACATCACAGAGTAGGAGGTGTCAGGCTTAAAGAAAGATTGGTCCTTTTTCTGCAGTCATCCAATAGATACTGTTCCTGGCTCTCTAGATGACATAGCTCCATGTGAATTAAAAAGAGGCCGCTTGAAAAAAACAAACAAAAGAGGCATTCAGTAGCTGGCAATTCAAGTTCTGATCACCCAAATCTGAAGAGAGTCTTGTTTCTTCAGAAGTTAGTGTATAATCTGAACTAGACTAAGCAGCTACCATCTTTAAAAAAGCACAGTAAAAGAAAAATGAATAAATAATGAGGCAGGCATTCCCTCTCTAACTCACAACATACTCCCCAGAACTTTTATCCCATGCTTTCACAACAAATTTTACTCTATTTTAGAATTCTCTGAGAGTTATGATCAAAATTCCTGAATGGCACTGTCAACTTTTTCCCTAACTTGATTTATCTTGTGAAATAGATGTTTTGCTTTGTTTCAAAAGAAACAATTTAAAAGAAAGAAGTATCAACAGGTTTTAAATCAGTACGAACTTTTAAGATCTGAAGTTTGATATTTTATGTGAGAAAACAAAGATATTCCAGGCTAAAATAGCTTATAGCTTTGGGAAGAAAACAGAAGGACATCGAGACATTAGCTTTGCATATCACTGGATTAGATCTGATTGATTTCTCTGAGCTAGACATGCTTCAAATTTGAGCAGTTACTTCCTTTTTTCTTTTTACATCTCATCCCTTAACAAGATAATCAGCTGTTGTCCAAAATGAAGTATGACCTATTGAAAAGCTTACACAATTCAACTGAATCTGCATTAAGAGGTATAAGAACAGGACAGGTGCTATTGCCTCACCTTGGTCACAATTATAGGCCGACTACAGGATACATGCCAGTGGAAAGAAAACCCTTGATGCAAAAAAAAAAGCGTTGCATACAGACAGATGTTTGTTTAATTTTTATTTTTTTAAAAGTTTGGTTATTTTTCTTGCTTAACCACCATATCATTCTCAATGTTTTATTTGTATGTCACGTTTTCTTCCTGCTATGTAAAGTGACATGCTTGCATATAAACAAGAATCTAACATGCATTCATAATAACAACTAAATATTTACAGGAAATGTAGATCCTCCTGTGACAGAACAAAAATCAAACACTAATCAGTTGATTTTAAACTGAAGACTTTCTACCTCCACAGACTATGATAAAGGATATATTAATGTATTTTAACTGCCAAAAATTAAACTGTTCTTTAGAAATTAAGACGACAATTGCCTTAATTGCCCCAAATCCATGAAATTATCCTTCAGTGGTCATCTTTTGTGTTATTCTTCTCACGGCACTGAAAGATCATTCATTTGAACCTGTACCATAAAGTTTCTGTGGATTTTGCCTGCTGTCTTTAGGGGGTGATTAAAACATAGGTGGTAGTATAAGCTAAATTATTTAGGGAATAATTTTCTGTTTCTCATACATCTCTGTTCTCAGTAGGTCAATTAATGGTGTCAATACCCAGCAGCTCCATCCGGAGCAATTGAAGGATTCTGTCCCTCTGAGACTCTCTGTAGTCCCTTCACTTTATGCTTACCTTATTTAAAACTGTTTATAACCTCCAGGGACAGCGTGCTTTTCTGTTTAAGCAATTGAAGCTTTCTGTTTCTATGTGGTTCAAAGATCCTATTGCATACCACAATAAAAGTTATAGCATAATGTCTAGAAAGAAGCAACCACTCACCTGTGTCCACAACCTGTATGCTACCATATCAGTGCATGAGGTTGAACTGTTCCCTATCCATCCACTTCAGGCACATTCAAATCATCAATAAAATAGGCAAGTTTCTTATTTCCTACTGGACCACAGTTATGACCAGCTTTTTCCAAGCATTTCTGAAGTGTAACACAACAAAAAGGATTACCATGCTAAGCAATGCTGAAGCTAAACAAATCAAGAATTCAAAATCCCGCTGCCCAAAATTTATGAAACATTTCACCACCTACAAGGCATTCTTGAGCTATTGAAGTCTTTGGTAATCAGTAAAACTCAGAGTGCTTTGAAAAAAAAAAAAATCACACTAGGACTCTGAATTCCAGAAGAGACTTTAGTCAGTCGACGACTTCACAGCTTTTGAAACATCTCACTGTATATCCATCTGCATCCTTGGGAACTGAAATGCTTTAAATGTGAAATTCCTGGGTATCCTGGCACTCAGCAATGTTATTGAAGTAGATTATTTTCTTCTTCTTTTGGAAAGGATTAAACAAGGACTTTACCATATGTAAGGTGTAAAAATATAAATGAAAAGTACCATTTTATCAGGTAACTAGTATGGCATCCCCCATACTAAGGAATATTAAGCTGATTATATTAAATTTCAGCCTATTCCCCAAAATGAGGTGCTTACATGAGACTGTATGCAGATCATTAAATAACAAAATTACTACAACAGTTAAAAAAATATTCAAATACCCTTATGTATTCATCAGAAGTGTAAAATCTTGAGATATACATTTGAGCTGATACAATTTTTATCCAACAGTACTGCTTCCCTTAGAGGTGTAACAGAAAGAATAACAAAGTCATCTTGAAAATGCAAAGGAAAGCCACTTGTATTAAGCATTAATAAAATACTAAATATTTGTATGATGTGACCCTCAACTTTTCCCACTTAGTAAAGTATTCCACAGACTCAGAAGAAAGGATTCATCATCTAAGGAAGCTTGATTTCTCATTGCAGTTTTTATTTTGCACATGGAAATAAGATCTATCAGAAATTTCACAGATAGTTATTTCTATGAAATAACTCTAAGTACTAAGAGCCATCAAAAATCATTAGGAATTTATTAAAGCATGACTGGAAACTAACAATTTCATTCAGAGCCAGGACTTGAAGCCAAGGTGGTTACTGAAACCTTTAGGGAAGACGATGGTTACAACCCTTGCAACATGGGAAAGTATTTATTTCAGCTTATATAGGCATGAGATTTCTCACTCAATACTGCTGGACAAGAGGAAAAAGATTTTAAAAAAATTTGGTGCAACTAAGTCCAGATATTTTTTTCATCTAGTCTATGGTGTCATGAATTTGGGCTGCTCTGCTATAGGTTTTGAGACGATCAAGACTGCATTTTTGACTTGAATATTTTTCAAAAAGAAAGGAGGGTGAGGAAGGAAAAAAAAATACAAAATTATCAGTTCCACCACCTATGATACATAGAATAGGAAAAAATGCAGACTAAGACTTCTTTCTTTTGTTCCATTGTATTAGGCTGTATGTTAAAAACCTCTGAATTAGTATTTTTTAAAAAACAAAGTAAAATGTATGCATATGGTTTTGAACTTGTCCTGATTTTTTAAAAAACTGGGTATGTTCATGAGAGGTTGTAGGAAATGGAAACTGCGCTTGCATAGTGATGGCTGAATGCTGCATATCATGGCCCTGCTGCAGTTCTTGACTTAGAGCAGAGTTCTTGGCTTCTTAGGCAAAGCGGTATAAATAAATACATCACTGCAAAGAGTTTCCATTAGGATAGAAGGAGGAATAATCTGAGATTCTTGAAACAGTGAAATAAATTATCTGCCAACCTTAACAGCGAATTTTGCCTGGCCAATTGAAAAAAGGTCTCAAATGCTTCCAAGGACCTTTCCGTCTGGTCACAGTCAGCTATAAGGATAGTTACTGACTGCAGACAAGCAGATGAAAAGTGAAAGTGTTCTGGAGGACAAGATAAAATGTAGAACCTCAATATGTTTGCAACCGTTTGATTATCAGTCTTGGAGGAAAAAAATGTTGTAGCTACACTTACCCTGATTTTCTACTATAAAGGGGGAAAAAAAAGTTTTGTAGAAACTGTGTGCATATGAAAGGTTTCAAGTATCTTAATTACCTTAAAAATCATATATAAAAGATGATTTTTATCATCTTTTAGCTGAGGTACATATATAACTGTACTTTTAAACTAAGAATTAGGAATACTCCTTCTAGATCCTCATCTAAATTTTAAACAGTGCCCACCATAATAACCTACCACTCCTATGATATTTTTAAAAATACTATATTGTTGCAGCACCATAAGGAAATATATTGTACAAAATTCCATTCTACATGTTTATGCAAATTTCTTCTTTGTGGCACTGATCCAGACTTCAGAATTACCAAAAACCCTAAAGTTAACATACCACTATTAGTTTGCATCAGAACCTGCCTCCATCAAGCAACATTTTGAGATGTTCTGCTGTTCTAGAGGCAGAGTGGGTGAGTCATATGCCTTGGGGGAATGCTAAATAAAACACAACACTACATGCTGATCTCACCCACTCTAACAGATACCTCAAAAAAAGTTACATGGGTACAGATAAGATGGGAGCTGGCAGAAAATACTGCAGATTAAAAGTGATATGATCTTTAAGAAAAAGATCTTTCAACCTCTAAACTATAGAAAGAATGTGGCAATGTAGGGAATAATTGTACTTCAAGTTCAGCTCTTAAGGTCTTCTGAGACTTCATTTAAATTGCTCATTTATGCAATTGGATGGGATACTTCTTTCCAATAAAAAAATATCATCTAACAATTGACTGTTCCACACAATTCCTTGGAGTGGTAGCCTAAAGCACGTAAGGAATGCGTTTAACTGTATCACTTGATTGCATTTTATAGGAAGAAGAATCAGTACAGACAAACACAAAACTAAGGTAAGAGGCAGTCATTTTGAGCTACATGTGAAGAACAAAATCATTCCATCACAGCAAATGTAGCAAACACAATGGAAAGCCAGCACACTATATCTGCTTCTGAATTGTCACATGGTTCTTCACCTCCTGTGATTAGCTGAAGGACACGCTAGCAAAGCATTTAACAAGAGGGACTTTGTGAATAGCAGCAGACAGAAGAAAAAGCTACAGACAACCAGAGGAATCCACTTCTTCGCTCATCTCTTCATACTTCTTAGGAGTAGAGATGGATATTTTACAATATTGACTTGACTTAAAAACTGAAGGAATACTACTAACATTTCATAGTAAATCCCTAAAGGTTCATAAACTCCCCAATCTTCTGTTGCAGTTCGTGAGTGTGATATGGTCTGAGACAAAGCCCCTGTGATGCTGAGACTTTTTGGTTTATTTAAAAGTTTCCTGTAAGAAGAATGCACCACCTTTGCTGCCTCAGATCTCCTTTCATCAGCTTCTGTTTGCAGTGGAAAACATTATGCCTTTGTGCTTTTAGTGCCTTGGTCATGGTTGCTGCCGGAATGGTAATCATTAGCTAAAAGAAATCCCTCCTGGAACAGAGGAATATTCAAAACCTTTTTCAGGCTGATTTCCCATTAAAGGAGCTATAAGAGTTTACATCAGTTCATGATCTTGCTCTGACATGCAGTAGACTTCCTTTCCTGAAATCTCCATGTTCATTTCAAGCGGCAAAAAGGAGATTAAATTCTGTTAATGCAGAATTCCAAGTTAACGTGAATTTGGAAACGCTTCAAAGAATGAACCAAGGTACAAAGTAAACTAAAAGCAGTATTTGCTTATCTGACCTGAATATACAGAAGAAAGGAACAGGAGACAGGAAAGAAAAAACAGAGTAAAACGTTATTTCAGAGCGATTTGTGGCTTTATACTCTTTTTTAAGCCTGGTGACAATATGATCCATTAGCAGCAATGTAGACTAGCTAAAAATTAAAAGCAAATTATTGCAGAAGCTGTTAAATTAAGCATCAAGGAAACCGAAATATTTCTAAAGATTTTATCTAAAGACTCCTTCACATTTTGGAAAGTTTTTAGAAGCGAGAAATCGTTTTCTGTCTCTTCTCCCAGACATATGAGAGGATATGCTGTATTAACTTCTTTCTCTAGTGCTTTTTACAGCTGCAAAGAGCTGTACAGTGAATAGGGCATGTCATTTTTTTCTGTATAGTTGTATCAGTTCAGATTACTGTAAAGATGAAAAAAGAAGGCAAAGAGGGCATAACCACTGACAGCTGGGCTCCTTGGTTGTGTCGTTCATGAAAAGCAGAAGAGACACAAAGCTTTTAAGAGCCTATTTTACTTTGACTGTATGACTCCTCTTGTTCTAAGACCTACCACCAGCGTAGCATTTTTGACCAACATACAATCCCCTCTGCTTGTGTGTTATATTAACAATTCCTTTGCTCTGCATCCATCTTGCTTATGGAGACTCCAAACTTCTCCAGACAGGGATTGTGCCTCTGCAGTGACTGTGTGGTACAGACCAAAAGCAAGCCCAGCTCCTGACTGCCCTTTTTGATATGTCTGCAGCTACAATACAGAGACACCCAGGCTAGCCAAAGCCAGCTCAAGACTCCTTAACACCAGTAAAACCAAATTTTCTCTTGTCTACACACACAGAACAACTTGCGGGAACACAGCATCAGTGCCAATTCACCCTTCCCTTCTTTCTGCCTGCCCCAGCTTCACTAACTTTGCCACTTGGTGAAACAATGAGCTTGCCATTGTCACAGGTAACAGCAGTAGAATCATAGAATGGTTAGGGCTGGAAGGGATCTTAAAAATCATCAGGTTCCAGCCACCCTGCTATGGGCAGGGACAGTAGCCAGCAGCTCTGTGAGATCACAATAACCACGCAGTATTTTTCACTTTTGCTGTTGAGGAAAGTTTCTTACATATGTATGGAACTTACCCTGAAATGCTGCTGATGTTCTGCACTAGTTGTGAACAAGATGTTAACCAGGAGTCTTCAGAGTCTGTCATCTACAAACACTACTTCACCTACTCTGGCCTTTCCAACAAGCCTTTTGTTAAGAGTAAATCAATAAAATGTTTGAGACGTGCAGCCTCAGATGTGTGAACAAAGATTGCCTGAAATTGAAAAGGAAAAAAAAAAAATCAAACACTTGGACAACACAGTTTAGTTTTAAAAGCAAACAGTAATTTCTGCCTCTCTCTCTCTCTCTGGCGAGGACTGAATTCTAACAAGCAACGAAACAGGATACACTGTTCTTGTGTTCTCAAACATTATTATTAGCACAAAATGTTCCATGGGATTACTTTTTACACAGCATTCCTACTTGGATTTTTAAAATAAATTTATTCTAGTGGGAAAATTTTGAATTCAAGTTCTAGCTGAAATGCATTGGTTCCACCTCAACCTGTGCAGAATGCCAGTCTCCCAAAAACCAGTAGAGGAACAAAAAGCTGGTGCAACAGGGAGTTGGTTTGATTTTTCATTTAGCACTTCCATTTACTTTTTTGGCCTGGCTTTCAGCGTTCTTAAAACTGTTTGGGCAAATAGTTGGCAATAGATTAGCTTGACTTGCTGTGAGTACCTGAAACCTTCAATGCCTGATAAAGTGTTCTTTTCCAAGCTCTGTATTTTCCTATCAAGTATTAACCTTTAAAGAGAACTTGTTACAAGATAGCTCGTAATGGTTAATGTCTTTTGATCATCAGGTCCCTGTTTCTATGCCCACAAACTTTTGAACTCCCCAAGAAAATTCTCAAACATCTAAGCATTTAAAAAGAAAAAAGATCTAAGATTAATGCAATCAAAACACTCTGTAGCATTTGAGACTATTCTGTGCAAATCACAGTGGAAAAAGAACAAAAACAACCAAAACTCCAAACTGAGGCAATTATAATTAATAGCTCATGCTTGCTATTTCTCCACTGACAGGTATATATCATATTATCATCATTTCTATGATTTGTATTCCACAAATATAACTGCTTGTAAGTTGATCAAGAACAGAGTAGAAAGGCTTTGCTAGACATCCATACACTTCTGTTAGTATGGAGGGAATTCCACTGGCAAACGGATACCTGTGCGTAAAGCTGGCAACAGGAAGGAGTCAAGGCTTCAATTTGAGGCATACAGTTGCTGTGGGCATTTCACTCATGAAATGGACTTGGAGCCTGAATTTCTCCTACTGTGGTAAAAAGGTATAAACTGGAGCTGGTGAATATGCCCTGAAGGACTGAGGCCATGGAGAGCCCATGCTGCAGCAGGGGTAAAGCATGACGGAGAAGGAACGGACAGAAACAAACAACTATGTGCTGACCATATCCCACCCATCCACCTATGTGGCTGGTAGTGTGGGGGTAGAAGAGTCAGGAGTGAAGGAATGAGGCTGAGCTTGGGGGAAAGGAGCAAGAAAGGAAGAAACATTTTGTTTTAGTACTTGCCTTTGTTTTTCCCATCCCCATTTTAATTGGGAAAAAAAAAAGACTTCTCCCCAAATCAATTCTGTTTTACCAATCTCCCTGCCTTCATCCCAGCCCACTAGCTTTATCAACCTATTTTTAACTCCTACCCTGCTGAGGAGTGAGCAAGTGAGCGGCTGGATGGGTGTTTGGCTGTTTGCCAAGGCTAACCACCCATCCAGCCCAAATATTCTATTTCCTAAAAATTCCAAATTCAGTTTAGATTTATATAGCTGTGAGCCCGCAGAGATGGCTTGCTTCAGACAAGACCTTCTTCAGCATGTCCACAGAAAAACAAGTCTTTTTAAAGGAGAGGAAAATGTTACTGAGACCAAAAAGATGTTCCACTTCCTTGATACAATAATGTGTTGCTTCTGATTCTTCAACTTATGCAAGGTGCTCCTTTAACTACGGAGCACATATAAATGTCTTTCAAGAGAGGTTAGTCTAATTTAAGCATCAGTAAAGACAAAAAATTTTTGTTTTTACTATTTAGCAGACAAGCATGACTCGATATTTCTCAAGAAATTCAGGTCTGCCTAAGAAAAACACTAAAAAGAGTTTTAGAACTTTCTTCAATCCTTTTGTAGCATCACAACAACAAAATCTCATGAAGGGGAATGTGTTACAATGCTTGCTTAACATCTATGTTTCTCAGTATAAATCAAACAGGTGAGATTAAACATCAGCTCTTCACTAGATACTTTAATTCTGGTAGACATGACCCTCATGTTACCTTTTTGTTACTTAGCCAGGGACTTTAGCATAGATAAAGTACAACTGGTAACACTTCCCTAAGTAAACACAGCTCCTCTACCCTGGGTAAATGACTCTGGACACAGCCTTGCACTGAAGGAAGTCAACATCCTCTGGTGAAGTTAGCTCAGTAACAGATGAGCTCTGATAGCTGAAGTACACAGTACTGTGGGCCAGCAAATCTGATGCATCCCCATCAGTATTAATAGGTAGAATCCTGCATTTATATATATATATGCACACATTATTTATATTTGTTTAAGTGTGTAGGTAGATGTGTGTGATGTGTATTTTTCAAACACAGGGAGATACTGTGGTCGCTTTCCTTAACTTGATCTTGAGAGCGCCCCCCACTGAACACCCAAATACAAGCACAGACAAAAGACATCTCATAGACCTCTCCAGGGAAATCCATTGACATATTTTCAGGGGTCAGCAAACAATCCAGCAGAATGTCTGCAATAAAAGAAATGTGAAGAGAGTGACCTGAAAGTCTTACTCCATTCAGAGGTGGCAGTGACCTCAAGAAGGTATTTAAGCAGTGAGACTGCAACTCCTTGCTATGCTTCCTTATTGTCTAGGAGCTCCCTTCAGAGGTCAAAGGCATGAAGAGGTCTTCTGATAAAATGTACCAAAATACCTTCATTCTACTCTACTTAAAACAAAGTATATGGAGATGACACAATTTGAGCATAAACGTTACAGTAGATTCTTGACACTTACACTCAGTTTTCTTCTCTTACATTAACTTTGTTAGAAGCAGGTAGACAGTTTGAAGAGTTTAGAATGACAAGGCATATTAATTAAGTTTAAAATGCCAACATAAGGATTGTGTGGTATCAGATCGTTTATATACGAAATGGTTCAGCTCTGTTCTTCAATAACATTTAACAATGTAGGATCACATTATCGGACCATGGGAGTAACTAATGCTAATGAATTTAGAGAGCATTTAATTAGAGAGAGGTAGAATTCTTGTACAGAGAGATGAAATGGCCAGCCCTAAGCTACCCAAGACATTACTAACAGAAGCAAGACAAGAACTGAGAATTCAGGTTGTTACATGCAGTGCCATGAACACACTACGGTTCTTCTTGTTACAGTGTGCCACTGCAATATGACACTGCCAATTCCCAGTAGGTCTCCAAAACAAGGGTTCAGGTCTGATATACAAGACTGTCACATTTTCACTGCACATACCTTTCAGATATACAGTAATTTTATACGTTTTCACTCTGGCATAGGACCATGTGCTCAGTGGATGTTTCAGAAATACTGTTTCTTAAAATATAAGTAGTTTTAATCCCAATGCATACACAAATCATATTATTTTCAGGAATGTGAGTACCAGTTTGAATTTTTTTTCTGAGTTCTTTTAAGTGGAGAGGCAGGCATGTATTTATCAAAGAGAACAGTTGAGTTAGCCTTTTTGGATTGGTATCTCCTTGTTTCTATCCAGCTGGCAACATACCTGAAAAACAAGTTGGAAAACAACCAATTTTTTTTTAATCAGTAAGAAGTTGGAAAAAAAATGCCGAATTTCTTCACTCTAGCTTTGAAATACAAACTTTTGAATTTGGAGAACTGTTTGTGACTGCCTTTAGTGCAACGCAATACTATTGAATTGGCTGTAAGACTAAAGTGTCACTAGCTTTACAACATTATTATTTGTTCATGGAACGGTCATCATGGTGCTTCATTTCTAAGAGCTATTATGACAGCTGAGTGCACTGGCATACAGCTATACTCCTTTTCCTTGACTGCGTTTTTTTATTCCGGGGAGGGCAGAAAGAAAGAATCTGGGTGATACTTTGCTCCTGCTTTCAGAGGGATGGATCACCTAAAAGGAGGTGGGAGAGCAAGAATTCTGTATTTGTTTAATGCTTCTTGAGAACAGACTACCTAGAATAAGTGTGCAGGTTGTACACAAGGCCAAGAATTATGCGACACAAGTTCAATGTAACTTGCATTGCAGATATCTACAGTAGTGTATATAACCCAGTCTGTCTGAAAAGTCTGTATATAGATAATTGAAGACAAAAAAGTAACCCTTCTCATCTGTAGCTCCTATCACAACCAAGTTGAAAATTCCTTATCATGATGCTAACTGTAACATATTCTTCAGGTTAGCGACAACAGGCTTAACTGTTTATATTCCAAAGGATTCGGCAACTTTATCCCCTGCTTATGTTCACACAGTATTAGTCAAACACAGTCTAAAGTGATTATTTACTCACTCACTGCTATTCTGTTTGGAGTTTGTTGCCTACTGTTTTTATCTCTACATGCATCTGTTTGCAACAAGAGATCGTGTTGCCTCTCCACGTCCTCACCAGTCCTCTGATCCTCATCCCCCTAAGTGGCAACCTGTACAGACTCATGCTGTTTAATTAAATACTCCTACTGACAACATTTGTCTGAGAAATACATGCACTGAAGGCTTTTTGTCTGGATGGCATACAACCTTAGTACAGACAGTTAGAACTGACTGAAACATTGATGACATATTGGAACTTTGCAAAACTGAATTTTCACATGAAACAGCAGTAATGCTGCTTGAAAATAAAACCACCATCTGAGAAAAAGATTCACTTCATTAAATTTGTGAGTTGTTTTGGACCAGCTCAACAACTGCAAAAGGAAAAGATGATCACCAAAAGGAGATGATGATCACATTGGACTACTTCAAGTTAATGCACTGTGTCTTGGTCAACTGAATTCCCTTTTATACATGGAACCCCATATTCTTTAGAAAACATTGTTCTCGTAGATAATTTGCACGAAGCATAACTATAAAATAAGCTAAAAGAGCATTACTGTGATCCAAAGGAGTAAGAGAAACAAAAACACAAGCTGATGTAAACCAGTGTTCTTAACAGTATCAAAGATGATGACAGCTATTAAAAACCTGTCAGAAAACAGTAAACAAGTAATTAACTTACTACAGCCAGATTTGCATTACAAAAAGCAGTTAGTTAGTTCATTATTTGTACTGGGTTTGTGTGGACATGTTTTGGTAGAAGAGGTACTACAGGGAGTCTTTTGTGTGAAGCTGCTAGAAGCTTCCTCTATGTCATGGAATCATTGAATGGGTTGGGTTGGGAGGGACATCAAAGACCATCTAGTTCCAGCCCCTCCTGCCATGGGCAGGGACACCCTCCACTAGACCACGTTGCCCAAAGCCACAGCTTCTCTGGGCAACCTGTGCCAGGGCCTCACCACCCTCACAGGGAAGATTTTTTTCCTAATATCCAATCTAAATCTAACCTCTTCCAGTTTAAACCCATTGACCCTTGTGCTATCTCTTCACACCCTCGTAAACAGCCCCTCTACAGCTTTTCTGTAGCTTCTTAAAGTACTTGAAGGCTGATACAAGTTCTCCCTGGAACCTTTGCTTCTCCAGGTAAAACAAGCCTAGGTATCTCTGTCTTCATAGGAGAGGTGCTCCAGCACTCTGATTACCTTTGTGGCCCTCCTCTGGACTTGCTCCAACAGCTCTATGGCCACCTTATAGTGGACACCCCAGAGCTGGAGACAGTACTCCATGTGCAGTCTCATGAGAGCAGAGTAGAGGGGCAGAACCACTTTCCTTGACCTGCTGGTCATGCTGCTTTAGATGCATCCCAGGATATAGTTGTCTTTCTGGGCTGCAAGTGTACATTGTGCGGTCATGCTGAGCTTTTCATCAACCAACATTCCCAAACCTTTCTCCATGTCTGACAGAGCCAATACCAGCTGGCTCCAAGAAGGACTTATTGCTGGACTAGGCTGAGCCCATCAACCACAGTGGTAGCACCTTCTAGGAGAACACATTTAAGAAAGTGGAAAAACTGCACAACAGCAGCTGCAGCCAGTTAGAGGAGTGAGCATATGAGAGAGAAACAACCCTGAAGACACCAAAATCAGTGAAACAGGAGGGGGAGAATATGCTTCGGGTGCCACAGCAGTGATTCCCCTGCAGCCTATGGAAGAGGCCATGGTAAGTCAGGCTGTGACTCTACAGCTCATGGAGGTTAATGGTGGAGGAGATATCCACCTACAGCCTGCAGAGGACCCCACAATGGAGCAGGTGGATACCTGAAGGAGGCCATGACCCCATGGTGAACCCATGCTGGAGGATTTGCTGGCAGGACTTGTGACCCTGTGTCAGACCCACACTGGACTGAAACCGTGGACCACACCCTGCTCCACATTGGAGCAATTGGTGAAGCACTTCAGCCTGTGGGAAGGACTCATGTTGGAGATGTTTGTGGAGGACTGTCTCTTTTTGGAGGGACCCCACGAGTTGAGTCTGTTTTGTCAGTGACAGTAGTTGCTGAATCATGTCCCTGTCCTTATCTTGACTCATGAGCCTTAAGTTATATTTTATCTTCCCCTGTTCAATTGAGGAAGTGGAATGGTAGAGCATCTTTGGTGGGCACCTGGTGTCCAGTCAGGGTCAACTCACCACAATACTGCAGTATATATAAGAGAAGAGAGTGAAAAACTTAACTGATAAGAAAAGTTTCCAAATAGCATATTTAGGAACATGGCTATCAACTAAACCAGCCCATTATTATCAGAATAAAAGCTAGAAAGAAGAATTAATATAAAAAGTTGAGTCTATTCCCATTAATCTTCAAGATCTATCTTAAAAATGCTAAGTAATCTCACCAGAGACTAGTGGGTTCCATCCCAGGTCCTGGGTGTTCAGACAGAGAACACCAGCTCTGGATACCATCACTGGGGTAGCAGCTTTGAAATGGCATACCTCAAATAGCAGCTGCTCTGATGGAGCCATAGGCACATGTTCTTTGCTTGAAAGGGTCAGAACCTAGAAATAACCAGTAAATTTTTCATCAAAATCAGGGTAAGACACACATATATAGGGAAAGCATATATTTGTGGAAGTGATTGTGCCCCTGTACTTGGCATTGGTGAAGCCGCACCTTGAGTACTGTGTTCAGTTTTAGGCCCCTCACTATAAGAATGACATTGAAGTCCTGGACTCTGTCCGAAGAAGGGCAACTAGGCTGCTGAAAGGGCTGGAAAGCAGACCTTATGAGGAGAGGCTAAAGAAACTGGGGTTGTTTAGCCTGGAGAAGAGGAGGCTGAGGGAAGACCTTATCACTGCCTTCAATTACCTGAAGGGAGATTGCAGAGAGATGGGTGTTGGTCTCTTCACCCAAGCAACAGGTAATAGGATGAGGGGGAATGGATTCATGCTGTGCCAGGGCAGGTTCAGGTTAGACATTAGAAAAAAATTCTTCACCAAAAGGGTTATGGGGCATTGGAACAGGGAGGGGGTTGAGTAACTGACCCTGGATGCATATAAGATGGGTAGATGAGATGCTAAGGGATATGGTTTAGTAGAGGACAGGTATGGTTGGATTCGATGATCTTAAAAGTCTTTTCCAACCTAGTGATTCTGTGATTATAGCCCCTCTAAGGAACAAGGATTATCTGCAACATCAAGCACACACACTGTTTCTTGAATATAGCCAAAGTCTATTTCAACATGGCTGTAGCTTTTTACTTCAGAAACAGAGAACAGGTTTAAAAGGTTTTACTTGATCTTGCATGAGTTTTCCATGATTTAATTCATTCAAGAGATTACTAGCCTGCTTCAAAAATGCATGTTCTCCTGAAAGCTGCTAAAAGCAGGGGGAAGCAATGTCTCTCTCAGTGCCAGTAGAAATAAACAGAAAATTATTCAGAGCAGGAGCCTAAATTTAGGAGCTCTGAAGTATCTCTTGGAAAATCCACTTTCTGTTCATTATCTAAAGGAAGGCTGTGTGGCTAGCTCCAGACAGACACCTTGCCGAGTGAACAGAGACTGTCAAAGCTCTTCAGACAGGCAAGATTAAGAGAATGTGCTGATTTATAATCACCTTCCTAAGGTTACATTCAGATTTTAGATTTAGATTTCATTACGTACAGCATTTTGGACAGCCAACATTATTGGTTTAGCTATATAATTAATAAGAAGGGAATAAGAAGTTTGGGTACTACGGCTAGTTATTAAACTGATCTGTTTCCTAACACCAGCCTTCCTTACTACAGTGACACAAAGACTTCACTCATGGAATCTTAAATACATTTTGCTGAGAGGCTTTCCAAATACCAGTTTCAATAATCTTATGATTGACATCTTGAATTACATCGATTCATACACTAGGAGGCACAATCACCCTTACAGTATACCCAGGATACTTTTAAGCCTTTTTGTTGTACAAAAAAGGCAATACACAATGTGTTACTCAGATGTTAAAATGCTAATTAGCGATAGTGAAAGCCAAAAATTATAAGAATGGAAGAAAAAAGGAAAACACGACGAAATACTATCTCCAGAACTCTAGAAAAATAAAAGAAAATGTAAAAATAGTAGAGAAGTCACTGTATTAGCTTCTCAGTTGCTTAACTTGTTTATCATCCATAACAACATTGAGCAACTCAGTCGAGATAAGATCTGTATATCCATCTAAAGCTAACAATTTTGGCCCCTCATAGGTAACTTTAGCTTGTTTGCTCAGAAAACATGACAGGAGACCTGCAAATTATGTTTCAATAGAATCCCATCACTTCAGTGCTAAAATAACAACATTGCACAGCAATTAAAACTTCAGAAGATTTAATGCATCACTGAAACAAGAAGCTATTATAGGATCACAACCATGCTTTCTTCCTTCAGTTGCTTATTAGATGGCTATTCAAAGTAAAAATCAAAAAATATTTTCAGTGAACACTTGACACAGCAAAATTACTTCATTTTATGTAATAATGACCTAATTCTGTTTTCATTACAGGACAGTGCTTTGTTAGTCTTAATGATATGGGAGATTTCGTGAATCTGGGGAGAAAACAACTCTCCCTTTAAAGCGGCTGAATCAGCATCATTCAGGCTAGTACTTTTCTGGCTATGGCATCCTGCCCTGCCTCCACTCTTCCCATAACCACCAGTTGTGCACCCACATCTTATTGCATCAAAACAAAGAAAACCACAAGAATTTGGTCTCTAACATCTTCTCCAAATTCAAGCAGTGACTATTTCTGATGGGGGATGATGCCACCAGGAACTGATCCTAGGTAAAAGAACATATGTGCTGCTATCATCTTTCCATTCTTGGGCTGCATGCTGTAAATGCCAAACAGTTCATTAACTGTCAAAGCTTTTGTGTTAAGGTCATTCCAAACAAGCTTTTATTTCACGTTCATGTATGTGTGATGAATAATTTTCAGCACCTGAAAAGAAGGCACAGGCTGCATATTAGTGATATAATTTTGATACAGTAGGAACCTTTGACTTTCTTCCTTGTGCAACCATCATGAAGTTCAACAAGGCCAAATGCAAGATCCTGCACATCAGTTGGGGCAAATCCCTAGCTCAACTGTGAGCTGGGCTGAGAATGGGTTGAGAGCAGCTCTGAGGAGAAAGACTTTGGGGTGTTGGTGGACAATAAGCTCAACACGACCTTGCAATGTATGCTTGCAGCCCATAAAGCCAAACATATCCTAGGCTTCGTTAAAAGAAGCAAGTTGAGGGAGGTGATTCTCCCCCTCTGCTCTGCTGAGACCCCACATCGAGTAATGCATCCAGCTCTGGGGTCCCCACCTATAAGGTGGCCATGGAGCTGTTGGACCAAGTCCAGAGGAGGGCCACAAAGGTAATCAGAGGGCTGGAGCACCTCTCCTATGTAGACAGCCTGAGAGACTTCGACTTGTTTTACCTGGAGGAGGCTCCAGGGAGATCTTATAGCAGCCTTCAAGTACTTTAAGGGGGCCTACAGGAGAGCTGGAGAAGTACTGTTTACAACGGCATGGAGTGATAGAACAAAGGGTAATGGGTTTAAACTGAAAGAGGGTAGATTTATATTAGATATTTGGAAGAAATACTTCCCTGTGAGGGTGGTGAGGTTAAACTGAAAGAGGGTAGATTTATATTAGATATTTGGAAGAAATACTTCCCTGTGAGGGTGGTGAGGCCCTGGCACAGACTGTCCAGAGAAACTGTGGCTGTCCCCTCCCTGGCAGTTTTCAAGGCCAGGTTGGATGGGGCTTAAGGGAACCTGGTCTAGTGGAGGGTGTTGCTGCCCATGGCTCGGGGGTTGGAATCAGATGGTCTTTGATGTCCCCTCCAACACAAACCATTCCATGATTCCTGAACTGTGTATCTGATTGCAAATCCCTGCACTCAGTGAACTGTTCTCCTTGATTTAATCATGTCCTCTGGGCTAGTTTAGCCTCAAACTTCCATTAAACCTAAGGATATGAAAGAAGAATCCCATCCTGAAATGGCAGTTGATGGGGAAGAAAATCCACACAGCTGCCAACATTTAGTAGCAGAAATGGGCGACTGTTATCTATTACAAGTATTTGTCTAGTGTTTTGGCAATATATTCCACTATTTCTGTCTAGAAGCCTAATTAAACCATTCTGCTTCTCCTTCCAGAATAAAGTATTACTTTGTCTATGTGTCAAATTGAATGCTTATTACATGGTGTCACAATTAATTTTCCTTTGGGACATGTGAACAACACAAAAAATGTAGACTTAGCTTGTAATATTTAAGCTTCGCCACTGCACATCCTGTGGCTGACTGCATGGCCTGAACCATGTGTTATTACACTGCAGCCTCAGGCAGAGACAACAAGCTGACTGTTTTCTGCAAAAGCCATGGACCTTTCTTTACAATGTAATATAGAGAACGTGCTGTAGTCTTTCCTGTCCTCACATTTATGGTGACAAATACAAAGTGATGTGCCACTAGTAGCTCCACTAGCTAAACAACACGCCACATAGAAGGGATATGCGGTCAACACTTTCCTTCTCCTGTGGTCTTCTAAACAGACACACAATTAGTCACGAAAATTATCTCCCCCTTCACGTTCTCTGTAACAGGATAAATGGACTTAAACCTTCTCAGCAGACTTGCCCCAGCTGAGCTGTTGCTGCATCAAGCAACATCATTTATCTCCCAGAAAACAGGAAGAGAATTGGCTTAAATTAATGAAAGCAGTTAGCTCAACAAATGAAAAAACCCTCTTATTCTGCTCTACAGCCACACAGTCCAGTAGGACTGTGCTGATCCAGGGATACGGAACAGTTACCAGAATTTTGACATCAATTTAGCAGAGTGGATTCCACACTTAGAACAGTTCTGCAGCTATAACTTGGTAAAATACAAAATCAGTCCACTGAAGTAACGCATTTCTTCCAAAGAAATACTTCTGTAAGCTGCAGAATGAAAACAGCTTGGCTGCTTATGGATTTCTGTCTTAGTAAAGCGCACCTACATTGATTTTCTAAAGTCCAATAGGAACAAGTCCATGTTCCTCAGTGCTCGTCCTCTGATTGACCCAGCTAGCAGGAATCAAAATACTCTACAAAACGCATTCTAAGCTGATTGCAAAGTTCATAATACCCTAAGGGATAGCCTATTGTCTTTCACTTTTCTGTCTGGATAATGGAACAAGATAGACTACAGCAGAAAAATCCATCACAAATCCTGAGATCAGTCACATTTAACCAGCTTGGTTATTTCAGTTTCCAATAAAGCCTAATACAGGAGTGTGCTATTGCATACAGCGAATGTGGATGTTCCTTGAAGGAAGATGGGACTATACTTTCTTAGCAGTCCAAAGAAGCACACTCTTTTAGTTGGTCTGTATAATACCCAGTGTTTCTAAGTTTCACATTTTCACCCTACCTGTAATTCAAACTAAAAATAACATTTCAATTTAGGTTATAGACCAGTAATTCTGATGAATATACATACATAGGTGTACACACGTTTTTAATGCTTACAGCACTACATGCATTATATCATAGAGAAATGTAGCCATGCACATTTCACACCTTCTTATTTATATGATTTTGCTCCCTTACTCTTCTTTCCTCTCTATAAATAATCAGCAACAATTAATATATATACAATTAATATACTACCAAGTACAAATTCTGGGCACCGTACACAAACAAACATGTTTGACAGTGTAGACAGCTTTTTTGAACAGGACACATATTCCCCTATGGGCATATTTATCATACTGAGGTGTGTTACTGCTACAACAAAACGCCTTTGAAATACTGAGACACTGAGGATTCCTTATCAATACTCAGAAATAACCTTCTAGTCTAATACAACACGTTTGCAATTATTTTGATTGAAACTCTTAAGGGGAGTAATTAAAGGCAATGAATTCTTTCACTCTGAGAATAAAGCTCTCTTCAGGCTGCAAGAGAAGCTTCAGGGTAGATTGTTTAACCATCTGTTCAAATTGCAGGTTCCTCTACCTCAGAACATCCAGAGCTGGAAACAGGTCACTGATCAGGCCCATGAAAATTGGGATATCATCTGTCACTATTTTAGGCAAATTTAAGTCTCTTAAGGCTTGCATGAGCACCTGGAAAAGGATGGTAAACCACATACTGCGAGAGCATGAAATCCGTCCCTTGTCAGCATTCTGCTTTTATCCAAAAGCAAAACACTCTTTAAGGCTTTTAGGTGAAGATTTTACCTGATCCTCAGGTCTGTTCTTGTCTCCTGGTTTCAATGAGCCTGCAACTAACACAACTGACTTGATAGCATTAAATCTCCAGTCATAAGGGTTCTGTGAAAACATTCTAACTAGTCATGTTAGCACAGAAAATCAAACTAAGTGAGAGTGTTTAAGAAGAAAACCATCGGTTAACACAGAGTAAAATGACACCTTTTCATTCCCTTATAGTCTTACAGTGTTTTTAGGCCAGTGTTAAAAATCTAGTGAAGAAAAAACAAACAAACAAAAAAAGGTGTATAACCAATTCTTAGTATTCCACCGCATTGCTCCCCACTTTTAAAAGGCAAAATTTGCATCATTGAGTATTATTGTATTCGTTGCAACTGTGCCTCCATGATGAAACAAGGCAAGCATAAAGTTGCTGCCAAACTTCTACTAATTTGGCCTGATGCTAGCCATACTTTTCTGTTTCCAAAAGAAAAGATGGAACAGACTATCAACATGTTTTGCAACCAGCTCCAATGCAAAAATTAAAGGAGAAGAGAAACAGTTAGCTACCCAGCCCAGAGGAAGAGCCTAGAAACATTTGGTAAGTGAAGGGTAAAGGAAAGGCCTATATCTTACTCTATGCCCTGCCAGTGGGAAGGCAGAATATAGCCTAGTTGGCATTACTATCTAAACCAAAAGAAAAAAACACGAAAAGGAAAAAAGGACACACAAGAAAACCCCAAACCCAAAACAAAGTAGGGGACAGGGAACAAAACCAGTAGCAAACTCACCAGTTAACAATATACAATTTTTAAAAGACATCACTATCACCTTCCATGATAATGGCACTCCATAACTGTGAATCAAATGTACAAAATATATCTCAATGAAGAAAGAATAAGAAGCAGTTTTCAACTTCAGAACAGTTCATTGTCAGGAAAAAAAAATTTCCTGAGGTACTAAAGATGTTGAGCATCTGCAAGGAAAATTAATCTCTCCATTGCAGAAGTGTTACATTTAGGCAAAGAAGTTAAACATAGACATGGTTATGAAACCAGAAAAATTTAGGGTCATACTGAGCTTAATTAGCTTTTGCTTAGATTTAGGTAAGATTTTTTTTTTCCCCAAAGAAGTTTTTGTTGGTTTGTTGTCTGATGGGCTGTTAAAGAGGATGCTATGCTTCTTTATGGCAGCCTGCTGTGTGGAATGTCCAGTGTACAAAGACTTTAACACAATATTCGAATTAATTATCTCTAGAAACGTTGCAAGAATGTGTCAGGAAAATTTCAAGACATTTGGAGATAATTTCAAAATTATGCAGACGTGAAAATAAAGCTGCTTTTGCTTTCATAATAGCCCTGTTTGCTAGAGTTTATGGCTTAAGGTTGAAGAGTTCTCCCTGTTCTTTTTCCACTAGTAAAATGGAATATTACAACTGTCTTGTGAAAAATTATGCAGTTGGAAAAGAGTAAACAGCATGAAAACAGGGAAGAAATTATGAAACTTCCAAGTCCCATAAGTTGTAGATTTTTATGATAACTAGTCTTAACATGAATTCTTTCAAGACTAATAATTACATTTTTTAGCAATGTTTTATTTCCATTTTTCAAACAACCCTCCACAGTATTTGCTGGAGAAAGCTTTAACAGCCATCCAGATAGAATACATTATTTGTTACTCATAACAATTCCTACTCTCCTTGAAGGTTTTTCTCTTCTCCAGCTGATAGCTATATTTCTAATACAGATAGAACATGATGTAGTTTATCCATCCAAGGCATGAAACAGCAATATACAGTTATTTAATGCAAAACTAACACATGACAGATGTCCCAAGATCAGAAGAAAATGCACCTTCTTCTAAATCCATACCTGACAATTTAATAAGGATGGACAGGTGATTTAAATTGTCTTCAAAATAAAAGATTAGACTATACAAGTAAAAAAATACCTATTATGTACAATGGCCAGCCACAGTTCCCAAGTCAGTATGCATTAATCATCATGTATCAAACCCAGAAGCCCAAAGAGACCCTCAGTTTAGAAAGCAGAGAATATACAAGGTAATCCACTTCCTAGCTACCAGGCATGCATCAACAAACCCTTCAGCAACCAATGTAATTCCACAGATCAGTTCAATATCAGGGACAACCATGGCCCAGGGTCTAAGGAAGAAAACAAACCCCATAATCCAAACACACAGATTAGTTATTTAAACATGGTAAGAATAAGTCACTTAAATCAAATGCGTGATGTGTACAAACATTTTTAAAAACAGAGCTCCAGAGAGTCACAATTAAGAGTGTCAGTCAAAGCTAACAAGGACCTTACTTCAAAGTAAAAAGAGCTAATTAGGCACTGTTGATTGTTAGTGTTCAGTAACGCTGCTGTACACAAAGGAGGCAGCTGAGAAACACAGGCCTTGCGAGACAGGTACTACCGAAACTCGGAACAGGCAGAGCATGCAGTGGTGTCACTTGCCACAAACAACTGGAGGATGTCACCAGCAGATATACAGACTCTAGAAGTCAAGTGCAACACTGTGCCATTGCTAAAAATGCCATTGTTTTTTTAAAGGACTTTGATTTTATATATATATATATATATAAATAAAAAGAATATGTCCAATTATAAAAGTAACACAAAGCAATAATGCAAAGGCTAAACAATTTCCTCATTAAAAATCACTACTTAATTTACATAGCAGTAGAAAACAGATCTTGAATTTTTTGTTCAGGTCAGCTACAAACCAGCAAATTTGTCCTTCCAAGCACATTTACAAAGATTTCTTTTGTCCCCACTCATATTTAAATATGACAAAATTAAGATCAGTAGTTTATTCCAGCAGTAAATTTCTGATCAAAATCAATAATATGTACTCTAGAAAAAGAGTAAGCACCCTTCTACTAAAAAAAAATAAATAAATCAACTATTCCCTACAAATTTTTTCATAAGGCCAAACAAGGGCTGCTATACGCAATGCAGTCAATTATAAAAGATTATATGCTCTTCGACACCTACCATAACCAATACCCTTCTTGCAAACAGAATAATAGCTTGCACAGGCGATATCAGGCTGGTAGTGTTTAATATATCTTCTCTCCCTCTGAGATTTTATTAGGTGGCAATTATGAGGAGTTAATGCTTTACTAGATACTGCCCGACTTTCCTGCACCTCATACAATGGATAAGAGCTATTGCAGGCATTAGCTACAGCTCTGAATTCCTGAGTCCCTAATGCAACAGTCCATACTTCAATTCCCAGGGCTTTTTATTTTATGTGACAATCAAGAGAAGATAACACTTTAGCTCTATTCAGCAAGTACACTTTGAATTATTTTTTGAAGATAACAAAACCAAAGAAAACCATAATAGAAAGCACATCAAATAAAGTAGTAATTTGTATTGTAGTAGAGATACTGCTAATTAATAATAATTTCATAGCCCTTACTCGTTTCTACTGAAATAGAGAGTCACAAAAATAATAAAAAATAAAATTAATCCCATGTGTTTTCCACCCTCTGGTTGGTCACTGAGAGACGAAACATCCGGTAGCAACAGGGAGTGATCCCTCCTACTCTCTTGTCAAATAGCACATCTAGCTGACTGTGGAAGATGTGGCTGCCAAGGCAGCTGACTGACTGAATGAAGAAAGGGCAGATGGGGACCCCATCACCATGTCCTCCCTTATGAATTGAGGGGCTGCCCCACTCTGTTCCTTCAGTGCATACCATTCCTGCTTTGCCTTGAAGGAATCTTAGGTGGCAATCACTCAGAGGGCTTGGTAAAGCAACAGCTAAGTTGTGAAATACTAAACCAAAAAACACTTGTGGGGAAGGGGGATGCATCTTTTGGGGTCTCCCTCCAAACTTTGCTAAGACCCAGCTACAGGGTCTTACTCGGCACAGCCATTGCAGAGGCATGTGAATTCAAATCCTAATGTCCTCCCTGTAAACAGATGTTACTAACTGCTTCTTACAAATGATTGTAATTTAGGCTCGAAGAACAAGAAAGCTAATTGCTGATGCTGCTCGGTCCTGCATCTGAAGCAGGAAGTTTGGTTGGCAAGAAGATGAGATGTGCCTGAGCAAACAGCTTTCCAACCATAGCAGACTTTGTGTCTTTCTGCAGTGAGAACGTGGAGGAGTATGGTGTCGGGAACTCCATGGCTAAAGCAGGAATAATAAAACACAGCAAAACTTTCTGTATTAAAAGTACATCAAGAAGGTAGTACCTGTGTTTCAACTTGCCCACAGAAGCAACAGCAATGCCCAGTTCTGCCCTAAGTTTCTGTCTTTTAAAAATCAAAAGGGATTTACTGCTCAGAGAAGCAGATCCCAGATAGCACGTCTATACTTGTGCCTCTCCAGACAGCCTGGCACTGCCTTGCAGCTTGCCCCGCTGAACTTCAATAGGCTGAGGAATGAAATCACAGAATTTACTTCTTTTTTTCTCAACTCTTGATTAAATCAGGGAAAAGTGTTAATGCAAGAGTGAGGATTTCAAATGACAATTCTTTTATTAAGTTAAAGACCATTACCACACAGTTCAAAGTGCAGATCCAACACTTTGTCAGAATAAATTGGCATTATTTTCCTACCCATTATGCCAGAGCAACCACTTGTGGAATTAATGCACTCTCAGAAACACCATTTCAATATGAATTCATCGTGTGTAACACACAAAATGCAGTCATATCTTTTAAATTCAAAACTTTCTTACTTGAAACTTTATAGTTAATATATAAACAGATAATGGGCTTCCTACAGTGTCCAAAAGCATACGATTTTTTTTGCTGTGCCCTATATTTTTCACAGCTTCTCAACAATCACATATGCAATATCTTTCTAGGTAAGAGCATGGGACTTCATTTTCACCTGATAGCTGTGAAACATCGATGAAGGCATGCACGCTTACACCCATGGAAGAATGTGATAGCAAGACACTCAAATGGCAATTTGACTAAGTTAAGCCAGCAGCGAGGATTCCTGTTCACCACAAAACAGTAAGTATTCTTGCACATAGTTAAGTGGATTCCATGTGTTCACAGGTTAACATTTTAAGTAGATTAAAAAAAAAAAGGCAAGGTAGACATTTCATTTCCCTCATCATTATGCTGTGCAGGCAGGCACAATGTGAACACTGATTTTTTTTTTTCCTTCTTCACAGAAATTCTGAATCAAACACAAATTACACTTCCCTGCAAACCAAGGCTAGGAACATTAGGGGAGATACGTATTCTGTAGACTTGATATACCTGTATACCATCAAAGTACACTATAGCATACTTGCCTGAATGAAGTGTTGAGACTTTCAGGTAGTTCTGTTTGATCTGCATATCCTGGCTTCATGGTACTAAATATCCCAACTAAAAACTTCAATGTAAGGTTTTCATCAAGAAATAAAAATCAGTTACAGCAAAGATAATTCTTACAGAAGTTTCACAGTTGGATTAAATAAACAGAATCACAGGATCACAAGGTTGGAAAAGACCTTTAAGATCATCAAGTCCAACTGTTCCCGTCCTATGCTAAACCATACCCCTACGTACCTGATCTAGCCTTTTCTTAAACACATCCAGGGATGGTGACCCAACCTCCTACCTGGGCAGCTTGTTCCAGACCATGACAACTCTTTCAGTGAAAATTTTTTTCCTAACATCTAATCTGAACCTGAAACAACTACAACATACAAAGCTAACCATAAAGGGGCAGGTGACAAAGGTGTTTCTGGGCCTGGATCTGATCTGGCATAATGGCCAAAAGCAAATGTATAGGATAGTTTACTAGAGCTGAGCAAACAGAGAGACATCTCTGTGGTAGTCATCAGCTTGTAGTAATCTGTAGCTGCTCTGGCCACCACTCAATTTGTGAGGAGAAATATGGACCAACAAAGAGTATGTATCTCTGAAGTATGTCTACAGGAGGAATTATCTTTTAAAACATGCAGAATAAATGAGACCAATAGGGATGCAATGGGTTTGAAAAGGCCGGGAGGCAGCACTGAGTAAAGGAAGCAGAGAAAGAGCACCTCTCATTGTTAGGTGGAGAGACTGGATTAGAGTGACGTAACGCCTGAACATAAGGTAAGCGATTGTTAGCATTGTGAGGAACATTTACAATGTCAGGAGATTTGATGGGGGGTTTTGGGGATATTTTTTTTTCCCCTCAAATATTATGTTTCATGCGTGAATTCATCTGAGTCGACTTTCTCATTATAATTTAATGTACTAAACCACAAATGTACCTCTTTCTTGTCCGTGTGAAGTCATGGTGTGGCACTACTTTGAAAACACTTGTAGATATGAAAACCAATTTCTTCAACATTTGTTTACAAGAAGGAATATCCTATCAGTGGTCACACAGGACAGGAAACAGGAGGCTGCAGTTTTAAAGACGTCAGCCCTCAAACTGACCCACACAACTGAAGGTTGTAAGCGCTAAGCCAGCCAGAATTGCTGGGTGCATCTTTCTGTGTCACCCATTGTTACATTTTTCCATTTTGGTGCCAAATTGTTTCCAGAAAAAAAGCTTTGTTGTAAACTGTGTGAAAAAAGTACTAGCTTGGACTTTAACACATTAAAAAAAATTTAAATTCTTTTGCTGAACATTCCTCATTAAGCTTGGTATAGAGGCATAATCTTTTTCAGATTAGATATTGAATATATACATTAAGATATGCAAGACATATTTCAACTGTTTTAAAAGTAATGGTCATTAAAATCATACCATTACTTAAGTATGCATGCCCACATGCACACACATGCTCAAAAACATTGTGTCTTAATAACCTTATAAAAGACATATGAGGTATGAAAGAACACAGAACTTCTAAGAAACATTTAACTTTTTAGTCACTGAAACAGATAAAGCTGTTATTAGTAACAGCCATTACCTGCCAGCAAAAGGTGTAATAACTAGCCGAGGGGTATTTCCCAAGTACTCATAAAAACACTAAAACTGAGCATCACAAATGCTGCCAAAAGAGTGTTCCTGGGCATCATCCCATCTATAGCCTAGCTGTGACACACAAGCAAAAGCTTGGATACTGGTGACCTAAAAAGCTATTGCAGAGATGCTGTGCCAGGTAGGGAGATTCAGATGAAAGGAATGAGACCCATCGCAAAGTTACAGCTGTCATCAGTAGGTCTCACACCTCATTCCTTGCCATTTATGAGTAACAACTACTACGACCAATTATAAAGGATTAGACACACCTCGAGGCATTTGTGCTTTTGTACAGATGCAAGTATAATATAAGATCTTTTTAATACAGCTATTACAGCAGAACACATTGCTACTTATTAAGCCAAGACCTCTCCTTACAAACAACGTGGACTTTGCCCAGAAGCAGACACTACTTGACCAGAATGAGTTTCATTCAAGCCTTGTTTCTTTTTGTCTTAAAGCCATCCTAGAAACCCATTTTATTTCTGAGGTTTGGGATGTCAGGAGGAAATTAAGAGGTTTTTCCCATTTCAATCCCCATCTAGTGAAACATTTTGTACATTTAAACCAGCAACATGTGCCAGCCACTTTAGTTTTACCTGAACAAAGTTACATAGAGAGCAAGCACTATAAGTTAAATAAACATTCAAAACTAATTGCTTGGACTTCTGAAGAGAGGTGTGCCTTGCTCGAGAGATGCACACACAAGCCTCTAAAAGGAGAGCAGAACACACTGTGAACAACTGAAGGCAGAATGAATAAAGACATTTGAGAAAAGTCCTCACAATGCCCATGGATTTACTGCACTCAGTTTTGTGATCTGAAATTTAAAGGAAGTATCTTGCTGCTCACATAAAACCTACTAGAAATTTGAAGTGTTCCCAGAAGTAGGGTAAAAGTTGATACTCGACTTTTTATTTTTTCAGGTAACACTTAAATTCATAGAATCATAGAATCTCCTGAGTTAGAAGGAACCCATACAGATCATCGACTCCAACTCCTGGCTCCACACAGGGCCAGACAAGTCAGAGTATGCAACATTGTCTAGACACTTCTTGAACTCAGTCAAGCTCAGTGCTGTGACTGCTTCCCTGGGGACCCTGTTCCAGTGCCTGACCACACTCTCAGTAAAGAATGAATAATGATTCAAAGAAGGGAAGGAATATGTCAGAATACAGTTTTTTCAGTTAAAAAAACCCCAAAACTATTATGTTGTGAAATAGTCCTTCTATCATGATAGGATATTAAAGAATTATTATTATATATTAAGACAGTACCACTTCTTGTTTATAAGAATTGGTGTGTGAAAAAGTAAAAGAATTGTCTCAGGAGCTGGACATCATGAGAATATGCCACAGTTTGCCACAGCCAGAATTTAATAAATCAACCCCACCACCCCCACCCCATCAACCCAACCAACCCAACAAAAGTAAATCACACTACTTATTGTCACATTTAACAGCCATGAACTGGACTGAAATTTGGCTAACTCTTTATTTGTCCTTTTTTATATGCTCATAATTTTGTAGCCAAAAGCTCTGTATTTTGAACTGTGTGAAAGTATTTTGTTTTCATTTTAAAAGTCTTCTACTAAACAGCTTCAGGTAGTGGCTATTAGCTCTTGTATTATGAGAAACAGTGATCAAAGATTAAACTCAATCCACCTTCTGTATGACAAGGATAATTTCAGACATGTCTATCAGATCGCCATCCCCCTTTAAAGTCCCTTTCCTATTTTGTATTTCCTTTCACCGAGTTTTCTAGGTTGGAAAAGAAAAAACAAAACTACTTGAAGTTTTAGCAATGAGAAAGAATACTTACACCAGGACAAAAATATTCAGCAGAAACTGGAGGTAAACAAGGGTGATGTAAAAATCAAATGGCAAAAGGTATGTTTCTGAAGTGGGACTACAGCTAACTATATTAGAAGTAAACTGTTTGGTTTGACAAAACTGAAACCAAGAGTTTTGGCTTCCTCACACAAATATGTGGGTTCAATATTTGTATGTATATTGGTTGCATACTCTGTAGGGGAATCCACTTTTAAAAAGGGTAGACAATGGCAGGACAAGGGGAAATGGATGAAAGCTAAAGGAGGGAAGGTTTAGACTAGATATTAGGAGGAAGTTTTTTTACATAGAGAGTGGTGAGGTGCTGGAACAGGCTGCCCAGAGAAGTAGTGGCTGCCCAATCCCTGGGGGTGCTCAAGGCCAGGTTGGATGGGGCCCTGGGCAACCTTGTGTAGCTCCAGGCCTGAAGTTGGCAGCCCTGCCTGTGGCAGGGGGGTTGGAGCTCTGTGATCCTTGGGGTCCCTTCCAACCCAGACCATTCTGTGATTCTTGCAACACTGTTGTAGTTGATATTTGTCAGTATCTTTCCTTTATCTTTCATCTCACTCTGGAATAATTGCATGGAAAACCCAGTAATTAGGATGTGATAGCAATGTCCATGAGAAAAGCGAAATGGAAGAAAAATGCATTTTTCTTTTTTTGGTAGATGCTAATACCAGCTTATTTACTACACAATTGAAATTATTAAATATGTTACTCATTTCTTTATCAGACCATTTCCAAATTGAACTTCTTTTCACTGAATTAAACAAAAAGATATCCATAACTTCCTCTTGTGGCAGCCCTCCAGACCTGATGCCAAACCCTCTCTCAGCCTACCAAATGTCTTTTCTACATTTGAAATCCACCAGATTTGTGAACCAGTAAGTGCAGCCTGGGCTAGGTAGTCAAAACCCCACCATCCTTTCTGCTGCCCTTCCCTTCATAGGCTGGTATCACCTCCACGATGCAGGAGCACCCTGGTTTGCATACAGCTTCCTCAAAGTACTGCAACCAAGACTCTACCTTTTGAAGGACACCCTCCCCCCATTAATAGTGGTTTGTTTATGTTAAACCACTATTTAACATAACTAGTACATTTTATGCTAATAATATAGGAAGCTCCTGTCCTTACTTTTTATGAAGGATTTGCTTTACATCAAAATTTATAAACCTCAATTGAGAGCTGGGTTTTTTCATTCCATTTTCTCTCTCCTACTGCCTCTTCAGTAGGAATTTGTTCAGAGGAGCCCTTCCCAATTACTGAGATACCAGACATCATTTTGTTTTACACAGATGTATTGCCTTAGAACTCCAGATACGAAAGTCTGAAGATTTAGTTTGTGTCCACAGGACAGACGACACAGACAACACAATCTTTCCCATGTCTTTATGCACTCAAACGTAGCAGTATCTTGGAGAAACTATGGCTAAGAGGCAAGCTGCATATATTTGCCCATTCAGTCTGGGGCCTCCCTACTGAGACAATCAATCATTAGAACCACATGCGACATTGATTTTATGTAATGTGAATGCTTATCCATTCAGCACTGTTCTGAGAACAATAAGTTATTGTCTCAGAAGCTGCTGATCTGTTCTTTCTGAACTACCACTACCCTGTTAGAACACATACTGGCTGGCCAATTAGCACATATGAGGTTCAGAACCAGTTAAAAAACCTTGTTCATCTGATAGGGGACATGGGAGAGAGCTGGAGGTCTGGAGAGGTGTGTGCTAAAAGATAAGAGAGGAGGAAACCTGAAAGTACAATGGAAGATGAAATAAAAGGGCAGGAGAAAAGAAGTATGACAACTGCAACATTCAACCATAGACTTCATCAGTTCTATGGAATTTAGTACATTTTTTCTTCTTTTTCAATGCTCCTAAATACTTAACATTCTACATTTCTTAAAAAAATATAATAAAATTACAAAGCAAAACCCTAAACCACCAAGAACAAAACAATCCCAGACCAAAACATCAAAAGGCTCAGATACTAGGGGCAGCTTGACAATTAAAGTCACTTTGGGGTGAAAAATGTTTTGAAAGTTGGAAAAAATAGTTGTAAGGGTTTTATTGTGTTTTGTGTTTTTTTAAATTTTGGGTTGGTTTTGTTGGGTTTTTTCCCACTAAATGTACATTTTAAAAAGCAGAATTTCATGGCATTGAAAGTGTCTATTTAATCTACATCCCAAAGAGGGCAAAATCTGGACAGGAATTTTCACATATTGAGCTACCGGTGCAAATCCAGAGAAGGCCACAAAGATGATCAGAGTGCTGGAGGACCTCCCCTACAAGGACAGGCTAAGAGAGTTGGGCTTGTTTTATCTGGAGAAGCAAAGGTTCCAGGGAGACCTTATAGCAGTCTTCAAGTGCTTTAAGGGGGCCTACAGGAGAGCTGGAGAGGGACTGTTTACAAGGGTGCGGTGTGATAGTAAAAAGGATAATGAGTTTATGCTGAAGGTGGGTAAATTTAGATTAGGTATTAGGAATAAATTCTTCCCCGTGAAGGTGGTGAGGCCCTGGCACAGGTCATTGTGCTTGAAAAGTCTCAGTGTTCAAGCCTCACAAGCTCTTCATCCTTCATCTTGGTAAGTATCAGTTTTTCTGTTACATGTCACATCATACCTAAAAAAGCTTTGCTGAAGACACACCAATAACTCTAGCTCTCAGAGAATTAATGGCCTTCACTGGATAGTCACTGAGGCCAAGAGTATCATCTGGCATGTAGATAACACATTGTAAAGCTTCTGAAATACATCAAAGTGCCTGTGCTTTTATACAGATTGGTCACAAAACCTAGCAGATTATTGTTCAAGGGAAGAAAACAGAAGGACAGCTACAAAAATACCCCTCGTTCAATGGTCAGTGGCTCAGTCAGAAACAGCCTAACAGAGACCATAGATCTTTCAGTCTGTCTTATCATCACTCTGCATAGTATGCCTGAAATTTGATCAATCAGCTCCAGAAGTGGAATAGATTTGATGATCTCATTGACCTTTTCCATCTCCAATTTCTGGAAATCTACAATCCAAACATCCAAATCAATTGAGATTGCACATAGCTAGATTTCCAGCAAGAGACAGCACGGGATTTCTAACACTTCTCCTCAGCACCATGGTTTAATTTCTCCTTAGTGAACACCTAGTACTTGTCCTAGCTGGAGGGAAAATGTTGACTGCTTTCTTTACAAAAAGCTCTCCTATGGGTGATGTAACACTCAGGAAAAAAGGTGCAGTTCTAAGATACTATGTCCTCACATGGTTAGCCAGAAAACTTGCTTTTCTATAGACAAAATAGTAGATGAAATGTAGAATAGTATGTAAGGAGGTTCACCCGTTTTGGCTGTGTTCCTTTTGTAAGGACATCTAGGAAGCCTACTGAAGAACCAAGACAGAAGTGCAGAAAAGATACACACTTGTTTTCTAAATATCCAGGCAGAGGTTTTTCACAAAGAGAAGGTCTGAAAAGAACAGAAATTTTACCATTATGTGCTTCAATCAACCTAAAACCAAGAATCCACTCCCAGTAGAGGGTGAAATCAAACCAAAGAGTAAACCAGAATGCTACAATCCACTTCTGATTAAAAATAACAACAATGATGAATACAACGGTAAGGATCAGACTAAACGGCAAGCCTTACAGGTTTCCTTTCCAGAAACTGAAACAGTTGAATCAGATCATGTGTTTTTTAGTCATTCAGACCAAGGAACCCATGGGTACCAGAAAAGTCCTTTAAAAGGTAAGTTTGGCTAAGCAGAAACTCCCCTTCAAACTTTTAGAGTTCAGCCTTAAAAAGTGAGGGGCAAGAAAAAAATTTCTTACATGATAGAGCATTTAATTGCAGCTAAGTTTAAAAAAAGAAAAGAAAGAAAAGAAAAAAAGGAAAAAAGCTAAGAATCAGTCTAATGGGGGAGCAAAGTGAGCAAAGTAACCACTTCTCCTAAGAGGCACCTTTTTTTTTTTTATGTATGAAGAACAACAAACATGAAAACAGGTGTTGGCATTGACAGAAAAAATATTAAGAATCCAAATACTCAATTACATGCCTATCTGGGAAGGAAAAAGCACATTTATTTACTTTGCCTGATGCACGTTAGCTACTAGCTTGGTATCTCATAACAAAAGTGACATCTCAAGAAGCAGATTTAGGTTTTGGTTTTTAACTTCTGTAACAACTTATACCTGCAAGGAGAAACAAGCTGTGGCTCTGAAAAATTCTGCCTCTACAGGTTGGAAGAGTGAATGTCAATGGGGAGTGCAACACATACCTTCAAGTGTGTTGAAGGACGGCCCTCGCTGTAAGTGCAAAAGAAAAACTCCCAGCTCCCAGTTTCTGGATGGGGAGAAAATTAATTTGATCCAAGCTGAACATATTTTTAAGACATTTGGTAAAAATTTCACATCATACAATCCATTAAAAAAAAGTACCAATGATTCAAATGTAAGTGATCATATAAAAAGAAAAAAAAAAATCATCCAGTATGCCTAATAGAAAAAAAATTGCCATCAGATCATCTCACACCTGTACACAAAGTAAATATAACTCAGCAGCTCTCATTTCCTGACTGTTCCACATTTCATAGTGGTACTGGACATTTCACCTGTGCTGCAAAGCTTCCAACTTTTCATAGGCCTTTGGTTTGGCTGTAGCTTCCATCATATTCTTTGTATTTGCCATATCAGTCAGCAACTACTGTACAGAAGTACAAGAAAGTTACTGCAATTGTTTTCACTATACTGGGAAAAGGAAAGCACTGGGGGAAACAGCTGGAAGGAGGCACCTCATGAGCTTGGTTTAGGTTTTGTTTCTTGAATGACAAAAGAAAAAAAGAAATACACAAACCCCTATTTTGACAGTGTTTAGACTGAACGTGAAGGAAATGTAAAATTAACAGAGAACTGCACTGGAGGAAAGCAAATACCACTGATTATACTGTTAGATCTCTTCTAACAAAATAAAAATGACAGATCATAACAGAAGCATTAGCTTGTACAGTAATTCTGCTTATGTGTGCAAGCCCAATGCCTTTTTCAACAGGCACCGTGAAGAAACTCACTCATGTTAAATGCCATGAATAATTTCATCATTCTAAACCAGGCTGTCAACTTGTAAGAAGGTGTGAATATAGATTATCACTTTTTTTTGGCATACAGTTAGACATTATGCTGCCCACAGTGTTTAAACTGCAGATTTAAACAATTAGAATTTTATTGGGAATTTTAAACACAGGATTTCCCTATAGAACTTTATCACTTCTTAGCTTTTCCAAACTGTGCATAATGAAAACTTTCCCTGTAATATGTGGATTGAGTTACATTGATATGTATATTTATACTGATATATTGATAACATGCAAGTTATTCTTTTTACTAAGCAAGAGTTCAGGGACCTTTTTTCATCAGAAGGAACAATTAAAACAATATTTTGGGTAATTCAAATGGTTAGGTAATTACCTTTAGCCATTAATGAATAGCAGGACATAAACTCGTATTTCAGCTACCACTGTCCCAAAGAACACAGATCTTGGCAGAATGAATTTTGTAACTTGGAAGTTTTGTAGCTCTGTGTGACTCCAGGAGGTAAAAAAGTTAACAAAGTGCAAATAAAAGAAGATATTAAAGTCATGTGAAGGAATGACCTGCAGAATCAGGTCAAATCTAGATTTGTGACAATGTGGAAGCCAATAGCTGACAGTCCAAGCACTAAGAAAATAAAGGAAAAAATTACTTTGATTTTATTAAAATCCACTTCTGATATTCTCCCAAGTAAGCTTGAGACTCTCATAATAATGTCAATTCAGTGGGTTAGAAATAAGCCTGTCAAAGAAAAGCTCAAACTAAACTGTCAATATGGTAATATTTTTAAAATACATATTTAATTACCCACTCTAAATAATTCAAATATGAGCTATAAATGGACATAAAACACTAACTCTACTAAGTTTGAAGTCTCTATTGATTTCATTGAATCGGTATGCATCTTCAGACAGCTAGCTTCTGATACCTCCAGAACCAGTGAAAATATTTTCTAGAGGAGGCCACATGCACTGAACTTCCATCCAAGTGGAAATGACAAAATCTGTCACGTAAGATTCATTTGGACAACCTTTCACTTCTTCTGAGACATATGCCACATATTTACTTTTCAGAATCATTTGCAGCTGAACCTAGAAAAACAAAAAACATTGAAAAACTGCACTAAAAATAATTTATCAAACAGAGGAAATGAGGCTAATAAAAGTTTAATAAATTCTCCTGTAACTTGTTATTATCACAGCAGGCAACATATTTAAATGCTACTAACGGCCAGTATGTTATGAAATACATTTTTTAAAAATGAAAAATCCTAACCTTAGAAAGCTGTGATTTTGTTAACTCCCACATGAATACAGGATTTTAAAAGTCAGATAGATATAGTTACAGGCATACAGTTGCATTGCATGCATATAATTTCCCAGGAGCAACAACTGGAGAAAACGTAACTCTGAAAGATTCAGGAAAAAAAAGTTTAACTAATAAAGTTAGAGGCTCCATCAGAAGAGGGGTGGCCAACAGGGACAGGGAGGTGATTGTCCCTCTCTACTCTGCCCTCCTGAGGCCCCATCTGGAGTACTGTGTCCAGATCTGGGGCCCCCAACACAAGAAGGATGTGGAACTGTTGGAGAGGGTTCAGAGGAGGGCCACAAAGATAGATAGAGGGCTGGAGCACTTGCCCTACGAGGAGAGGCTGAGGGAGCTGGGCTTGTTTAGCCTGGAGAAGAGAAGGCTGCGGGGGGACCTCATTGCAGCCTTCCAGTACCTGAAGGGAGCATACAAACAGGAGGGGAATCAACTTTTTAAAAGGGCAGATAATGGCAGGACAAGGGGGAATGGTTTAAAGCTAAAGGAGGGAAGGTTTAGATTGGATATTAGAGGGAAGTTTTTTACAGAAAGAGTGGTGAGGTCCTGGAACAGGCTGCCCAGAGAGGTGGTGGATGCCCCATCCCTGGAAGTGTTCATGGCCAGGTTGGATGGGGCCTTGGACAACCTTGCGTAGATCCAGGTCTGAGGTTGGTGGCCCTGCCTGTGGCAGGGGAGGTTGGAGCTCTATGATCCTTGGGGTCCCTTCCAACCCTTGCCATTCTATGATTCTATGAAAGTGTATCAAGAGAGTGAATAACATCGATACACTAATAGTATTTATACTAATTAAATCCTTGCTTCATTGTTACCTAAAGTTTCAAGCAGTTGTTCTTTGTTTCTGTGATCATCTTCATAAGAAAATTCCACGGCAGCCCATTTTTGGTTGACTTTTGCCAAAATCTGTGATGAAAAGTAGTAATTACATCTGTCTATGCACATCACATTTCATATTTTGAGTTGAGAACTTACAGTCAATTCACAGTGACGGTAAACTACACCACAGACAAGAAGTTAATTTCACAAGACTGTGAATTTTGCTCCCTAGGTAAGTCACACAAAAATATTAATTTCTATCAATTTCTTGAAACAAAACTTAAATCAAACAAGTAGCTTGTTACATGCTGTTCTACAAAGGCAGAAGGAAAAAACAGGCACTTCTTACCTTTTCAGTACCCAAATTTTTCACAGTGTCGTCAAATACACTTTGGATTTCATCTTCTACTTTATGAAGCTGAAGTCCCAGGAGGTCTGACAAGGTAGTACCATCTGCTGTAGGTCTCATTCTTCTCTTAAAGCAATACTAGTTGGGCATACAATAAAATCTATGTATTCATGAATGAACTCAACATGTAAAGAAGAAACTTTATACCCATCAGGCTCAAGGCTTTCTTCCTTTCATATTCAACTACTATTCTGTATATAAATCACAGCTGTTCCTTTAGTGTCCTGCAAATTCGTCTGGGGCTTTTGTTATTTTTTGCTTCATACTTTCCTTGGCCCATTGGAACTGTGTCCTGCAAGGCTATTACCAACAAAACATTGCAAATACTTTAAGCAAAGAAAGTGTCCTCCCTTCAAAAATTAGTACCTGTGCTGCAGTGCTCTGGGACTCTGTAAGAGCAAAGCAGATGAACCTCTGCCAATTCCACCTGCCTCTAAAAATAACTTGTCATAAAAGTCCACCTTCTTTATTCTTTCACATTCTGCCTCAATTTAAAGAAATGACAGCATGGTTGGACCACGTACCTCCACAGGGACTGGAAACTCATCCAGAAGAATGAAGTTTTAAAGGAAAGCCCCCCCCAACTAAACATGTTCCAGAACATTCAGTTTGGATGTGAGCAACACATCCACTGAAACATCAAAGTGGGTTGTGGGAAGATTGAGAAAAGGGTGGCACTGAGACGGATAAATTGCAGAAAGAGACAGCTATGGAACCTGCCTTGGCAAACCTTCTGAGCTCCATATCCATCTGTTCCACATTAAACTGTCTCCACTGGGTTTTAGCCACATCATCAATGCTGCTCTGAAACAGAAAGTACAGATAAAAGCTTCAACAACATTTGGGAAAGACAAGCTTCCACTACATCATAGATAAGTGGATACAGGACACAGCAATAGCTCCCAGACCTAATTTTTTCCAGCCCTGCCCTACACCACCACCACCTAGAAAGCACACAACATAATCTGTCATTTCAAAATTCAGCCCAAAAGCCAAGCATTTAAGGAGTTTCAATACTTCAGTATCCAATAGGTATACGTACATACCCTTCTTCAGCTGTTAAACACGCCCCCACCCAGACTGACAATATTGAGATGCACTTGGGAGCTGTGGCAGAAGGTGCCCTGCACCCCCTCCTGGCAACACAAATGCAAGGCAAACAATTACTTTGTGAAAAACAACTTGCTGTGCATAGAACTGTACACAGCTGATTTCCCACACAGGTCTGTGCACTGACTGTTCTGGAGTCTTACTCCTTGCTTGCTAAGGTATAAACCTTGGATCTGGAGTGGGATTTTCTGGCTTTATGAATTTTTACTCTATTAATTTAATTAATAAAGAAAGTTATTGGTATTAAGAAAGCTCAAACCAAATCTACAATGTCTGTTTAGCTTTGGGGTTTTCTTGAAATTGGTTAACTTGAGAACACAGGTATTTTAACTCTGGGTATCCTAAAACATAGCAACTATAATTTCAAAACCGAAAAGAAAATTAAAATATTAGTTATTTTAGACTTTTTAAAAAATGGAAATGATGAAAAATTCTTGGTTCAAATTGAAAGTACAGCATTCAGAATATATTCTAACTTTTTTTTTTTTTTAAACTTACATTGATATAAACACTAATATCCCAAACTGTCTCGAGCAACCACACTTCTTTTTGACATTGTTTCACATTCTTGTCTGGAATAGTTACCTGAAACAGTTCTGCAGATTTCTGCATTAGTAACATTCTTTTTCCAGTACCTCAAACTCTTGATTTACCCTGAAGATGACAAGAACACTCAATAATGTACAGCCACAGGATATGGTGAGTTTACCTAAACCTGGCAGTGAAATCTATATCTACGATTCAATATAAGAAAATCTGACAGCAATTATTGTAAACATGTCTAAAAAGTGTGTTTATATCGCCTCTGAAAGCATCCAGAAGACATAAAGGGCTCTATATTGGAACCATATAAAGAAAAGCTGCATAAAACCCTGTTAATTTAATCGCCTCTGAAAGCATCCAGAAGACATACAAAGGGCTCTATATTGGAACCATATAAAGAAAAGCTGCATAAAACCCTGTTAATTTATACTATTGTAATTAATCTCTTAATGTATTAAGCCACCTCTCCTTACGTTAGAACTGTATAAATGTTAGCAAAGTCTCTCCATGATGTTTTAAAAAGATCTCTGAATCTTCCACTTTAGACTACTGTACTCAAGAGTACATTATGCTGACTTTAAAAGAATGTGAATAAAGAGTATGAGCAAGTATTCTGGAATTTTTTTTTCTTTATCAGTGAGTATATGCAATACTGGAAAAGAAACAAGAGGAAACTTAAATTTGATGGTGGTACAGTTACACCAGTGTCTTGAAAAACAAACCAGACAAAACCAAAACATAACCCACTCAATCCCTCCCCACCCCAAAAAAAAAAACCCAAACCACCCCAAAGCTAAAAAATCCCAATCCACAAATATTTGAATATGACCGTTGAAGTACCACTGGATTTAGTACTGAAATATTGCAAGCAAGTATATTTGTTCTGAGATTCCCAGTTACCTTACTGAGATGAGCATGTGTTTTCTACATCCAATTGAAAGGGAGCTTCCTTTTTAAATCTTTCACTGAATTCCACCTGCTTCCCCTGATCAAACACAGGTAATGACGCCTCCAAAAAAGAAAAAAAACCCTCTATCAGAATAAAATGTAACAGATCATAGAATCATAGAATGGCAAGGGTTGGAAGGGACCCCAAGGATCACAGAGCTCCAACCCCCCTGCCACAGGCAGGGCCACCAACCTCAGGCCTGGAGCTACACAAGGTTGCCCAGGGCCCCATCCAACCTGGCCTTGAACACTTCCAGGGATGAGGCATCCACCACCTCTCTGGGCAGCCTGTTCCAGGACCTCACCACTCTTTCTGTAAAAAACTTCCCCCTAATATCCAATCTAAACCTTCCCTCCTTTAGCTTTAATCCATTTCCCCTTGTCCTGCCATTATCTGCCCTTTTAAAAAGTTGATTCCCCTCCTGTTTGTATGCTCCCTTCAGGTACTGGAAGGCTGCAATGAGGTCCCCCCGCAGCCTTCTCTTCTCCAGGCTGAACAAGCCCAGCTCCCTCAGCCTTTCCTCGTAGGGCAGGTGCTCCAGCCCTCTAATCATCTTCGTGGCCCTCCTCTGATCCCTCTCCAACAGTTCTACATCTTTCTTGTATTGGGGATAACTTTTTGAACTTATTTCCCATTATTAGAAAAAAAAAAATCTTTTAGAGAACATAAGAAAAGCTACCTGGTTTTGTTGCTGACAGGTGAGAGGTACAAGGGGAATGGAATAATTTTATGTCACTGATATAAAATACTGCTTATTTAGGGCCATATACACATGTATAAACATGAAACATTACTTTTGCTACAGTACCTCTAGCTGGGCATAAACTTCACCTAACATATTCTTTTCATAGCTTTCTAACAGTGCAACCATCTCTTCCAAAGGTTCAAAGAGTTCACCAGCAGTTGTCTGCCTCTCCTTAACAGCCAAGAGGTGGCCCATGATTTCTACCAGCAGATAATAATCTCCTTCAGTCATCTTTTTATGGAGTTCAGCATCCATCACTTTAGAAATTCTGCCAAATCAGCTAGAGTACCAAAGAGAGGCAGGTCTGATTGACAGACCAAAAAAATCCTTAATACAGGGAATAAACATATAGTAAGCCCTACTGATACAACTTATTCTGTTTTACAAAATTACAGTCCATGATAAAATAAACCCAAAATGGTTTTGCTACAATATACTAAGACTTTCTGGGCTTGACTGATGGCAAGTGCTACAACTGAAAATTAACCCAACAGGATATGCAAGTATAACATCTGAGAAACAAAACAAACTACTAAAAAATTTGAGTAAAGTTAGAACAGTTGAAAACACAGCTCACTGAAGTAGTAGATGTAAAAAGACATGAAGCTTGCAGTTACCTCTGTAGTGCATGTAAGCATGCACGCAATCTGTTTCACCTAACAACGATAAACTTCAGGAGATACTTCTCAAACTTCCAGCTCCATTTGTTAATAATGTTTAGCAAGCTCATTTTGAAAGGCTTTATATCCCCTTTAAGCCAATTTCCCAAAAATTTTGACTCTGAAGGGTACTTATCTGAACTTAAAATTTTCATAGATGCCAATCTAGAGCAGAAGAGATGGAAATACAGGCACATGCTCCTCTGGTATTCCTCCTCCTGCCAAACTACAGAGCCAATTGCCAGGACTAGTTGCCTTCTTGCCTGCTCTTTGAACAGTTAAATTGTGGGAGGCTGTTGAGTGAGTTCATCAGTAAGAGGCATCTTTGGGGATGCTAAACCATAAACACTGAGAAGGAATTGCTTCATAAACTCAGATCACTCCTCCAGCCAGAGATACATAAGCTATCAGGAGATTTTCTGTACTCCAGGGCTGCATTGGCATTTGCCACTCTCTCCATTACCTCCTGCCTGATTTCAGACAGACCTACCATGTTGTCCATATCATTCTAGGCATCAAAACGAATGTTTAATTATTTCATCACATGAGACAGTAATACCAGTTGGTTAAATTTACATGGAGATAAAAGATGAAATTTCCCCTTTCCCCCAGTAGCAAAAAAAAACCCCAAACCAAAAAAACCCAATTCATTCAGCTGTCCCTACTCAGAGTTTGTATTTCCTTAAGTGAACATAAAAAACCCAAACTGAATACATGCCCTTTGCGAGTTACTCAAAGGTGGACTTTTCATGGTCGATACATAATTCTGACCACCAGTTTAGTGGATGGTCCCTTACTTGTCTAAGAGATTAAGCTTTCACTCTGTGCAGATTTACAGACTTCAACATGGCAGTCAAGGTGGAAACTCCCAGCAGAGGAACCAAGAGATAAACACTCAGCTAATCTCAATTAGCTTTGTGTTAAATGGACAACTTCTTTCTGCTGCTCATGGATGCAAAAATGGGTGAAAGCAGGAGTTAAGCCTTTGGTAATAGATGGGACTATGTCTCTACCAACTGCATAACTGAGGGAACAGATGAGGCTCAGGATTTGAAGACTGATGCTAGTAAATGAGTTTGCAACTAAAAATAAACTTCTGGCAGCTTACAATTAATCGGATTCATTATTTGCAAACACAGGAGGAGAGGCTGTACCTGGTAATGTTGTGATCCCAGGTGTGCTGCTACCCTTTTTACCTGGGCACTCACTCAGAAAATACTACCCAGGAGTTCATCTACTAGGTCATAAAAGCCATCCCCAGACTCTTTATCTAGATCAGGTTTAAATTGAATCTCTGTGCCATTAAGGATTATTTGTGCTTGAGTAAGTGGACCTGGATTCAAACTTTTTTCTGTGTTCTTTGAAAAGAAGTCTAAAAATGCAGTGTGGTGCTATGTAAAACATTGACCACGATGTCATCAATATACTCTGCATAAATCTTCCAAGAGGCAGAGGAGGACTCTGCTTTGAAAAGTTTTGAAGTTCCCTAAGTAAAAATAAAGAAACAACAATTGAATAGTACTTTAATATATGGCTGTATGAATGTGTATCTTCATTCAATATACCTCCTTGTTCCAGTATTATTTTGCATCATTGACGTATTCAGTAAAACCACATTCTGCCATATTTCTTGCATCACATCCCTCCTTGACTATTCTATAGTCGATGTACAAGACTCCTAAACCTCCTTGGAATTACATTTACACTAGCTAAACTAGTGCAAGGGTAAAAGTATCCCGGAACTGAAAAGACTACAGATAATTATCTTACAATACAGCAACTTTGATGGAATATCCACATTTGTAATAATAATTCCTCATGTTTGTTCTGCATTGCAGTATCAACCCTTGTCATAGTTACTGAGATGTTAAAGAGACACCTTTATTTTGATCTTTTAAAATAAACATCAATCATGTAAATAAAGGCAATAATAAAAATAAATTTAGGTCTGAAACTGAACTAAATGGTACGATAGTAACACTAAGATTAATGTTGATAGCAGACACAAATATTGTTGCAGTAAACACAGGAGCAGGTCCCTTAAAGTTAATGAAAATGGGGCAGAGACAAAAAAAAACCCACAAAAGCCACCCTAGTTCTCCATTCATGTCTTATTCCAAGAATGTTTTTTCACACAGTCACTGTGCAACACATCACAGTTAAGTAATGCAGCAGTTCAAATTTAAGGAGATTACAAATTGATTTAGCCTTTATAAGAAAACTGGTGAATTAAATTATCTGATGTATATTTTCAATTACACATATAAGGAAGGAATATTCACCTTTCAAATCAAAACTTTCACTATGTATCTAGTGCATGAAAGTGTTTCTGGACAATTTATCCAGCTGTAGAAATTACCTGGGGGGAATCACAGGAACAACATTGGTCAGAGTTATGGGACAGCAGCACTATCATGGCCACAGCTTGTCAGTCATTCCCAATCTAGCAACTTTTAAAAGCACTAATGTTCTTTTCAAATGTTGCCCAAAATATTCTCTTCTCCCTATTTGTTTTCAAACATCAGCCTTAAAAAGCTTTTATGTGGTTTGTGCAATTACAGAAATAATTGAAGAAAAACATACAAGTGAACAAGTACTAATAGCCAGATATTTAACACTCATATCATGACATCAAAACACTGCTCGCTTGGCCATTACATTACGAAGGTGATGGATCTGGAAGCTATCTTCTTGCAGCATTTTCTATATATTTTAGCCAAGTCTTTCTCCTTTGTCATGCAGGTATAACAGAGCTTCTTTTTGACCTTCCCTGAAAAAGAGGGCACGTTCCACCCAAATGCCCATAATTCCCAGGATTAGTCTAGCATTGTCTTTTGATTGCTGAGCTCTCTGCCCCAAACCACATACACTGATGTTTTCAGTTATTTGATGCAGTCCCAGCGGGTGGTCACCTGCCACGTGTATTTCCTCTGCTGCTTTTAGCTGGTCAGGGCTTGTTCTCAGCTGTTTTTCAATCGGAGAATATTCTGCCTCCAGAGGAGTCTGATAAATTAGTCTGTTGTACAACTGAGCCACAAGTTCTGCTTCTGATACCTGTTCGCAGGGAAGACACATATGTGATGAAATCACTCCAACGTCCCGTATGTGGTATTATGCACTTTGTTGGGTGGAAGAGGTGCCTGGAGGAGATCTATAGACTCCAAAAGGGAAACCGTGCAGATTTTGAGTGTCTTAAAACAGAAGAGGCTGCTGGGCAGAAGGCAAGCTACAGGAAGGCAACTGGATCCGCAGCCTGGAAGATTCAGACTGGCAGTGCCCAACGGTATCTAATGCTCAGCCACAGCCAGCATTGCAACCTGAGGCATAAGCTGGGGGTGGGATTCTCTTGGACAAAGATGTGGTATTTCCCTTCCATGGCAGGACAGCTAGAGCCACGCACACAGAATCACAGAATCATAGGTGTTGGAAGGGACCTCGAGAGACCATCATGTCCAACCCCCCTGCCAAAGCAGCTCCCTAGCTCATACTGCACAGATAGGCATCCAGACGAGACTTGAATATCTCCAGAGAAGGAGACTCCACCACATCCCCGGGAAGCCTGTCCCAGGGCTCTGTCACCCTCACTGTGAAAAAGTTCCTCCGCATGTTGTTGCAGAACTTCCTGCGTTCTAACTTGCAGCCATTGCCCCTTGTCCTGTCTCCACAGACCACTGAAAAGGGGCTGGCCAATTCCCCCTGCATCCCATGCTTAAGATATTTATAAACATTAATTAGGTCCCCCCTCAGTCTTCTTTTCTCTATACTGAACAGACCCAGCTCACTCAGCCTTTCCTCATACAGGAGATGTTCCAGGCCCTTAATCATCTTTGTAGCCCTTCTCTGGACTCTCTCAAGGAGGTCCCTGTCTTTTTTATACTGGACACAATACTCCAGGTGGGGCCTGACCAGGGCAGATGGAGGGAGAGGATCACCTCCTTAGACCTGCTGGCCACACTCTTCCTGATGCACACCAGGATCCCATTGGCCCTCTTAGCCACCAGGGCACACTGCTGGCTCATAGCCAACCTGTCGTCAACCAGGACCCCCAGGTCCTTCTCCACTGAGCTCTTCTCCAGCAGGTCACCCCCCAGCCTGTACTGATACAGACAGTTATTCCTCCCCAGGTGCAAGACTTTACACTTGCTTTTGTTGAATTTCATCTGGTTTCTCCCTGCCCAGCTCTCCAGCCTGTCCAGGTCTCACTGGATGGCAGTGCAGTGTTCCTGCGTGTCAGCCACCCCTCCCAGCTTTGTATCATCGGCGTACTTGCTGAGGGTGGATGCTATTCCCTCATCAAGGTCATCAATGAAGATATTAAACAGGACTGGACCCAACACCGAGCCCTGGGGAACACTGCTAGTCACAGGTCTCCATTCAGATTCTGCTCCGCTGATCACGACCCTCTGAGCTTGGTCCAACAGCCAGTTCTCAACCCACCTCACTGTCCACTCTCTCAGCTTTTCTATCAGGATGTCATGGGAGACAGTATCGAAAGCCTTGCTGAAGTCAAGGAAGATGACATCCACTGCTCTCCCTCCATCCACCCAGCCGGTGATGAGATCATAGAAGGCTATGAGATTGGTTGAGCACAATCTTCCCTTGGTGAATCCATGCTGACTACTCCTCATGACCTCCTTCTCTTTCAGTTGCTTGGAGATGGCACCCAGAATAAGCTGTTCCATCACCTTTCCGGGGACAGAAGTGAGTCTGACCGGCCTATAGTTGCTAGGATCCTCCTTTTTGCCCTTCTTAAAGACTGGAGTGACATTGGCTAGCCTCCAATCATCAGGCACTTCTGTTCTCCAAGACCTGTCGAAGATGATAGCGAGCAGCTCTGCAATCACTTCTGCCAGCTCCCTCAGCACACGTGGATGCATCCCATCTGGGCCCATGGATTTGTGTGCATTTATCCCTTTGAGACGCTCCTGGACCACCCCTACCTCAACTAGAAGGAAGCTCTTCATTCCCCAAACACTTCTACTTTCATCCAGTATCTGTGGGTCCCGGGGGGCATTTGAAGTGAAGACCGAAGCGAAGAAGGCATTCAGTATCTCCACCTTCTCATCATCCCCCATTACCTGGACACCCGCCTTGTTCAGCAAGGGGCCTACATTATCCCTGGTCATCCTCTTACTATTCACATATCTGAAAAAACTTTTTCTTATCCTTTATGTCCCTTGCCAGCTTCAATTCCAAGCAGGCTTTAGCCTTCCTAGCCTTCCATGCACTCATACACACATACAAGTTGCAAGGGATGGGGAGAAAAAAAGAAAAAAAAGAAAATAGATTTTGCTAACACACCCCACTATCGTGAGCTTTTGCAAAATTGTTCCTTTTTTCATATATAGCTAAAGCAGAATCTCTCAATAAAGACACCAGCCAGAAGAAGGAAAGAAACAGTTTATCCTCTATTTATCCTTTCAGAGGCCTTAACACAATGACTTTATCTCAGACACGAAAGCACTAGAACACCTTTTTGCTGACTGGAGTGCACAGAAGTACACAGGAGATCTTGTAATTAGTATTCAGCAATTTAAGGGTAGGGGTTTAAGGGCTTTTAAAGTTTGATAACTTAGAGAACCACTGCATTTTACAGGGTAAGAGCCAACTGCCATTATTATATTCCTCCATGTCTCTCTGGGGACACTATTTACTACTGTAATAACTTTACAGTTTAAAGTAAGAACTCTCCCTTGGGCAGCTAAAGGGCAACTAAATTTCTTGACTGGAAAACAGATATAATAAAATAATTAAGATTTTAAGATTTATTCATACCCAGTGATCAATATCACTGACATTTTATGAACATGAAAGAGAAACATCAGATACAGATTTAATTACAATTACACATACATACCTCAGGATAAAGATTCCCACTCAGAAGGCTATTTTCCTGGCTGTGCTTAACCAGAGGTTGGTCCGAATTAAACTGACAAATGTCATCCACCTGAAATTTCTATTCACAGTAGGACTGATCTTCATAATGATGAAGGAATTTCAACATCTCCACATATTTCTGAGAAATGAAAGCATCTTCTGGATTTTCTAGAGACTCTGCAAGAAAAAACAAACAAACAAAAACTCACACTGCTAATCAGTTTTTTTCTTTTAATGATAGTAATTCACAAATTCTGGTGAAAAGTTTTACTTTATCAAATTATTCATTTTTAGATGAGGTCCTGGGGATGCTGGCCATTTTTAAGCTTTCCACAGCTTTACTAAATTGAACCAGAGAAGAAGAAATGCATAATGCAAGAAGCAAGAATACTGGGAACAACTAAAACTCCAGGAAAAAAAAGAGAATATGTCCTCCTGGCATTCTACTAGATGTGTCAGTGGTCAATAATAGGAATTATTACTCAATAATTTAATTCAGGTGTTTCTAATGCTCTTACAGGAGCTTTCCATCCTTTGTTCTGCCACCTAAAAACATGTTTGCTGAAGGATCAGGAAAGGAGGGAGAGATGGGAGTGTGATTTTCAAATAACCTGGATGTCTAGGTCCCACATAAGTATCTTTGCAAGTCTTGTCACCACAGAACAATAATACCGTTTAAGTGAGATATGTCAGAGCTGTCCTGAAGCAGAGAAATGCCTGGGTTTGCTATTTACTGACTCCTCCAAACAATCATCAAGCAAAATCTCTTGTGGTCATTAAAAATTTACTCTGAGCATACTACCAAGGGCATTTCAGTGCAGAAACAGAAAGTTTCTAGAGGATACCAGAAGACTTGAACTGTACACATGCGTGACATGGCTGTCACAATTACTTGAGCAAGAAACCACCTTATGCAGATCACACTTGTTCAGTGATTAGCAATGCCTTATGCAAAGTTAAGAGCCTTTACACTGGAGCAGTGACTACGAACACTTATGAGTGAGGCAGAGATGAGAAGTAGGACCAAAATGCTTGTATGTGTTCCTTGAGTTCTCTAGACAATCTACGGTTTCCTGAAGTAACTGGCATACTTCTCTTAATTATTTCAGTCCCTTTTTTCTGCTTATTATAACAGAAATTGTCATTATGCACCAACAAGCACATGATTTTTTATTTTTGCATTGCAGCATACCTTTTTAATGTGTTTATCGTGGATAGTCCTGCAGTTATCCAGGTCTTCATAAAGCATTCCCCATAAAATATTGTCATTTGGGCTAAATATCTCCATGATGACAGGTTGTTTTGATTTTTTTCAGAAATCTTCTGAAGATAGTTAAAAACTTAAAAAGAAAATAAATAAGAAGAAAGAAGAAAATAAAGAAACACAAAACCAAACAGCAAAGTAAATATTAGAATTCTTGATCTCTAATACTCTTCTTGTACTTGAAGTCTCATCCATAACGCTTCTGAAGTACAAGTGTTGGAACTGTACCAAGCTATACTGTCGGTATGTGCCATGTGCTAATAAGCAAACCACATATTTCCAAATATGCTCTTAAATTGTGCTAAATTTTAGAATGTTAAAGGATGACAGGTCAGCTTAGATTCTCAGAAGTATGGAAGTAGGATTTTGAGATCCAGGCACATACACCAGACTCTAGATACTTTTAAAATCCTACCCTTCACTTTTCTAACCTGTGTGGTTTCTCCCCTTTTTCCAGATATATTATCTCACACAAGTCCCTAGGCTCTTCCTCCAGTGTCTCACACAAATTGAAAGTCTTAATTGCATTTTTTTTTTTTTTTTGGGGGGGAGGAGCCTTCTGCTGTAAAAAAAGAAAACAAAGAAAGCAGAAGTGATTTCTTTGATGACTTTTTCCATTCTCCTTGCTATGATTTAAGCTACCTGCCTTTTGAATTAGTAGATGTAATACTGTATGTATTATCTGAATCAAGAGAGAAAGTAAGTTTGGAGAGAAACAAGATAAACTCCACCATTAAATGGAAGATGCTCATTGAACTGCTCAGAATGCAAAAAATGACAACCTAGGGAAAAAGCATATATTCAAATTTTGTAGTTAAGTATTAATTATAGCTGCCTTACACTTACCACAACTAATTGGCAATACTTTGACACAGTTTGAATGTGACACATACAACGACATAAAATAAAAGTATGTCTAAAAGACTGCAAGATAATTAGCTTGTGCTCCTACCCCAGGATGAGGTCTTTTATAACTATGCCATTTCCCAGAGATGTTTTTCTAGCCCTCCCTGAAAAACTTTTCAATAAAGAACTTGTTGCCTCCTCTAGCAATCTATTCTAGCAATTCATAACACTTGGTATAAAGTTGTTTTCCTGGTCATCAAACTTGAACCTTCTGCACGTAAAATTTGGTTCATTATGTTCTGGATGTAGAGAACAGAGAATTTCCTTCTTGTATGCAAAAATCTTTAATGTATTTGAAGATTTATGTCTGTTCTCTGTCTTTCTCTTTAGCCTCAATAATCATCAATAAATCATCTTTCCTGAAGTGTAATGCTTATACTTGGGCACAATACTCCATTGGAAGGTGATTAAAATGTGAGATTTCTCCTTGCGCCATTCAGGACAATCACTCATTTGAACATCTTCCATACTTACCTCATTTTTAATATAATGACATCACTTAGTGCCCTGTTTTCAGCCAGGATAGAGTTAATTTTCTTCGAAGCAGTTGTTTTAATGGTGTTTGGGAGTTGGGGTGAGAACAGTGCTGATAGCACACTGATGATTTTAGTTATTGCCAAGCAGTCAAGGAGTTTTCAGTTGTTCATATTTCCCTGCTAATGAGAAGGCAGGGGGCACAAAACTGTTTTTTCTAGTACTAAATTAGTAACAGTTTCACGTGTATGGGTACTGACCTTGAACATCAATTCTAAATCTGAGCTGTCATGAAATCCTACACAAGGAACTGAGGTAAGATGTCAGACAAGATCTGGGGTTTTGCCTTTAAATTCAGTACAATCATCTTCAGACTCTGCTAATGCGATAAAAGTAAAAAGAAAAAAAAGTATAAAATGCACATCTTTCCAATGGAAGAAAAGCTAATGGTCAGCACCTGGCTGTGCTAAACTCAAAGCTCGCTTCTGTCACAGAACAAACTTCTGAGGTTTTTGCATTTCAGGTTCAGGTTTTGCAACCCCAGGCAACGCTACAGGCTTGGGGCATGGTGGCTGGAAAGCAGCACAGAGGAAAAGGAATTGGGGTGTTGGTTGACACTCACCTGAATATGAGCCAGCAGAGTGCACAGGTAGCCAAGGCCAATTGGCACCCTGGCATGTATCAGGAATAGTGTGGCCAGCAGGACCAGAGAGGTGTTCATCCCCCTGTGCTCAGCAGGGGTGAGGCCTCAACCCAGGTACTGTGTTCAGTTTTAGGCTCCTCACTGCAAGACATTGAGGCCCTGGAGCATGTCCAGAGTAGGGCAGTGAAGCTGGTGAAGGGTCTGGAGCACAGGTCTTATGAGGAGGAGCTGAGGGAACTGGGATTGTTTAACCTGGAGAAGAGGCTCGGAGGAGACCTTATCATTCTACAACTGCCTGAGAGGAAGCTGCGGTGAGCAGGGTGCCAGACTCTTCTCGCAGGTAAGTAGCAATAGGATGAGAGGGAATGGCTGCAAGTTACACCAGGTTCAGCTTAGAAATTAGGAGAAATTTCTCAGAGAGTGATTAGGCATTTGAATGGGTTGCCCAGGGAGGTGATGGAGTCACTGTCCCTCAGGGTGTTTAAGGAAAGGTAGGATGAGGTACCTGGGGACACGGTTTAGTTAGTAATATAGGTGGTAAGGGGACAGTTGGACAAGATGATCTTGGAGGAGGTATTTTCCAACCTTAATGATTCTATGATTTTAACTTGTAAGCAATGATTAATGCTGTCTAACAGTAAAGCTTTTGGGGTTTTGGTTTGGGGTTTTTTGTTGGTTTGTTTTTTTACAGAAACTGAGCTAACAAGTGAAGCCTTTGCTTAGCAATACAGATTATTTTTAAATAACAGTGTAAGATCTATATGCACATCTAACAGGACAAGATCAATATGTGTGTGTAGCAGTGACACCTTTGTTTAGAAAGTTTGGTAAGAGGGATAGCCATCTATGCCAAGTAATATTAGTCCTTACATTTTTGCTATTTCATCCTGTTAACCTTCCCATTAAACAAAAAAATTCTTGACAAGCTTTTTGCAAGCTGAAATTACCTCTGCATAAAATCATTAATTAGGATACTGTGAACATCAAACTTCAGCTACTCAAACACTTGAAGTCAACTCATAAGAAAACAGCGTCTTTCAACTCTGACTCATTGTTACATTTAATTAGATTATCTTAAGAACCCACATGTATCAGGCAACAGAACAGTTATTTCCTATAACATGGCTGCACTTTCCTTATATTCAAGGTAATTAAACATGTTCACCGAAGAGGACTTTTGGAAAAAAAGACACTAGTACAGAAAATACAGGTGCATATTACCACAAGTTCACACTATGTCTAAGAGGAGCTCCAGCCTCTTCTGCTCCGTCCTGGTAGCAAGGTGAACAGTAGCATGTACAAGTAAAGCAATGCTTGCTCCTTCCTTAAAGATGTTAAACATTCATTATCTCTGAGAAAATATTCTTTACAACTTGGACAAAACTTTTTCTCTGCTGCAACTTTTGCCACTTGGCAAAAATAAAATAGAGGTACCAGTAGCCAAGCTGGACATTTAAATAAAATCCAGGTTCTTTGGAAAGACATATAAAATTAACGTGCTTATTTAAGACTCTTCTTCCTTTCTAACGTCCTCCACCCAACTAATGTGTTTAAAATCCAACCAAACGGGAACGATGTTGTAGAAACCCACACATATATGTCCCAAACATGGCAAACTACATGCACTTCTTCACAGCCAATAAAGAAATTCATATTGAGTTCTGTGACTGGGTGTGATCCGCAATGAAAATATCTACATGCAACACAAAAAATAACCTGCTTAAGACAATCAGTCTGAGAAGCCCATATCTCTGCCCTGAAAGCTAAGCATCCTGTGATGTTCTTCAGGGTCAGACCCTGCTGTCACACCACAAACCAGAGCATTGCTCTGTTCTGAACTTGGGGTAATCGCATCCGCGTAGTAACTGTGCACATACCACACCAGGCCTACTCAGAAGCATGCAAAGCTTGTTCATGGAAATATCTGGACACTGTTCATACGTCATACACGGCATAGCACGAACCTTGAAGTTTCTGACAAACAAGTTAGCTCTAGGATGACAGCTATTGTTTGATAAAGCTCCTGATTAGTATGCTAAAACCCAAAGTCAAATTGTTTCTGAAGAACCTGGGGAAAAAATAATTTAGTGATGACAAAAAACCAGCCGAGTAATCAGTGTTTTGTATTCCACTTGCACTTCTGTCAACACTAAGAACACACACATGAGTAAGAGTGGCTCAGGGTTGAAAACCAATACTCACTGACTATGCCTTGCTTGCAATAAGCTGGAAAGTCAACAAACTTACAATGCGGAATGATCGTTCAGAAGCACAATACAAAGGCTGCCTTTGCCCTGCGTCAATCAGCTCACTAAGAAACACTCACTGCCTCAAAAATGGATCAGCTTAAACCATCTCACAACCTATGTCTGGCCAAATATATAATCGCTGTACTTCATCTAGCAGCTTAAAACTGTTTCACGTGTCTCACCATCATTTACGTTTATATATTGAGTATTCAGGGAATCCTTCATTGAAGTAAAGGCAAAACCAGACAAACTACATAAAGACCTGTGAAAGGGTGTCTTGAAACCACATCTGCAGACAAGGATGCTTCAGAGCATCCTGCAGCCTCAGAAGGAGGAAGAAAAAAAAACAAACCAGCAGTAGGTCTCTACTGCCACTCACTTCACATTTCTGAGGTTGCTTTGTAGCTTTGTACAGGGATTAGCAGGAATTTAGTGGAACTACAATGGATTTTATCAGGAGTGATGAAATGCAGAAGTACCGTATAGTGAGTCCTGACCTTAAGACATGGGAAGCTTCGCTGTGGATTTTAAAGCCCAAAGATGTTAACAACTTTGCAAGGCTTCTGCATGAATTAAACTCATGCCACTCATTTAGTTCAAATCTCATTTACAACCATTCCTATGGGTTTTTAATTACCTAGATTAAGCCACACATCTGCAACAAAAATGTATACACATAGAGGATATTTCCTACCACATCTAACAAAACAGCAAATGTAATTGTTAGCAGAATATAGAAATTACTATTAATACATATCATTTTAATAAGAACAACTTCAAGATTTGGATCTCTTTCAGAAAATTTGCCTGTTAAAATAACACACATTCCTTGCACATGCAGCGTGCTCTCTCTCTTTCCTCTTGCTGTGCTCCCAAAAATATCACACCACAGGTCTGAGCTCCCAAAGGCCATCAAAGCTTACAGCCACTGGGACACTGAGCCCATCTCAGCATCACCTGCAAATCCAGTGCGGCTTGTGGGGACAGAGGTGTCAGGAGCACAGGGAAATAAACGGCAGGGACACAGCCGGGAGAATCAGCTGGCCTGAGGATTTGTGAGGGGAGGAATGGATGGATGTAAATATAAAAAATATATTCTTATATATACGTGTGTGTAACAAAGAAAATAAAATCAGAATTTTATTTGAATTAAGCTCAGTCAGCAAACAAATTAGAAGTATGGCTTTAGTATGTAGATTATTTAGGGTGACTGAATCCCATTTTTGGATGAGGCAGGCAAAGATGAGAGTCATCCCAGGGCACCCACTAAATCTGAAGCTGCTGCTGGGGCTGTCCCAGCTCCCCTGGCCAGGGCACACACCTACCTTCACCAGCCTCCTCGCTTCACAAGGGATTTAATCCATTATCTCCCCATTCTCAGGGACAGTGCCAAGCTCCACAAAGCTGCTGGGTAAAAAGGAAAGAAGAGAGAGCAGATCTGTCTGCCCATCTGCCAGGCGGAGCAGCCCCGTTGGGAGCAAAACCAACTACATAACATGACAGAGTACTTCATTTGAATTTATCTTAAAAGTGGATTAAATCCTTCAGGAAACACTGCTTTCCAAGTTTACAGGTGCTTACAGCTGTGAACTATTGCCAATATCTTGAAAATTACAAGAAAACAAAATGAAAAAAAAAAAAGCATCTATGAAAAGAACAGTAATAGACTTCTTTCTGTAATGGAAACCTTTCTAGTTTATTAGATATACCTTACGCACAGTAACAGGACTGTTAGTGAACATAGTTGTTAGGAATGATATTCTCTATTATTGCAACACATCGCTGTATACCACTATTTTAAAATTCCTCTCTATTTTTCAAGTAGAATCAACTGATGTATTTTTTACAGCAGAACTATATAAAAATTACATCCTAATCCTCAGGACAAAAGCTTACAGAACTGTCAGTTCTGTATATTGTACATCAGTAATTAACTTCATTTTATTATTATTTTTTAAATTTTGGGCAATGTTGGTGGGGGATTTTGTTTCACTTTATCCAAATTTATTTTATTCATGTAAAATTATTCACTCAAATGCTTTGGTGAGAGCTATGCAAATACTTTTCCACGTGTGGCACTTCTAAATGATTCAGTCATCTAATTGGGAAAAAGCATCCAGAAATCTTTTCTTTAGAAAATTAATTTATTGTTTAAGAAGAAGTAGTAGAGATGGAGGAACCCAGCTGTGTTGGAAGCCTGTCTCATGCCCTATAAAGTTCCTATAAAACTATAAAGTTGCCAGTTTTGCAACCTCTAAGTTCACAGACACTTTGAAGCAAGCAAAGAAATAACATTGTAACCCAAAGGGTCGTGCGCTCTCTTTCTGAAAACTTCACAGCTTTCCAGAAACTCTTCATTCACTTTGAAGACCTGGTTACTTAAAAGTTTCCAGCTTTTGAAATTCCAGCATGTTAACAAAAATTTCCTAGATCTGATGAATAAAAATTAATAAAAAATTAATTAATGGTATGCATCTGCAAAAATAAGTATCAAACCTGATGTTTAAGATAGTTTTTTGCCTCATTTCACCTTTTGCTAGAATGAGAAGTTAAAATCTGTGGTATCTTTAATAATTGATATGAAATAAAGTGGAAGAGTAACAGGTAATTCCAGCAAGACTTTATCCTGGTTAAATCACTTCTGGGTTTAAAACACAAGTGGAAAGGAATTGTCCCACTGACTGTACAAACTTAACTCCATTTTAATTTTATCAGATTAAGCTAAAAAAAAAAAAAAAGGCCAAGATAAAAAGAGGAAGCACTACTAAACATGTATTTTCATGTAGAAACACATTTATTATCATAACACAACATGTTGCTATGAATATTAAGCATAAATCTCTCTCAGAGGAGTAAAATTGAACCCACTTTAACCTCCTTTGTAACATGTGCCAAATTAATTTCTACGGTCTTTGATTTCACTCGAACGAAGTAATTGTTTTATGCCCCAGAGGGAGGAAAGCAACTGGTTCCTTGTGTGTTTAGAAACGTGTGACACCTCTTCTCTTCAGGAGGAAACCAATCACGGGTTCCCCAAGCAGACTCTTGATGGACTGCAGACCTCTAGGCCCTCTGACATGACCTACAAAGACTTAGCTACCACCTCACCCTGAAGGGACCTGCTTGCACAGGCCTGGGGTCTCTGCAGGACCATCTAGTTGTTGAGAAACAAGGCTGTCAGCAAGAGTCGGTTCACATGCTGCGGCTGTACATCATGCTGCTGACAGGTGCAAGCAGCCACGCTTGCAAAGCTGCTGGCATAGGATGTTGTTCCCCAGCCAGAGCACCCTGACCTGTCTGTGTGCCGACGGCCAGCCCAGAGCCAATGCATTCAGTCCAAACCCCTATCAGAGATTTCTTTGGCAGGCACTGTAATACTGGATCTCTTACTTTCTCATAGTATTTTAAAGGGGGGGGATGAAGAGGCACACTAGCTAAATAATTGCAGAGCCAAAGTCCATCATTTTCCAGGTCAGATCCCAAAATGCAATGTCCCACTTCCCAGTAAGGAACCCTAACTGACAGTCAATCAAGACTGCTACCACAACTGATTCCAGGCTCACAAAAGCATAAGAAAAAGGCCCAAAAGCAGGAACCAGAAGCTATACAACTACCCTAGCCACACAACTACCCTAGCCACAATATAAAAATATTCTACACTCCTTTCCTGACCTCAGATTCTTGCTTGTTGGCACAGATTTAAAATGAGAGTATTCTGTCTCATCCAAGGACTAGCCTAAAGCATCACATTTTATTCTATCTAATATTTTTTCTTTGGAAAAAAACCTAGATGCAGGTGCCCTGCTCAGGAGGAGATCCCAGCCAGAGGCCACAGATGAAGAGTAGCCCTTTATTCAAGCAACTTTCAAAAGCCTGGGAAGGGCTGGATTCAGGAAACGTGTTTGTCATTTTTCTTACTGCTGCTACTAGTCTGTGTTCCTTGTAAGCATTGCATGCTGTGCAACACACTCAATGATCCTAACTCTTCCTATGCACTGGAATTTCACATTCTGGCTATCAGAAACCCAAACCCTACTGTCTGTATGACTGAGAATGCTTCATATTTCTCAGATACTGTATTTATTCAGCAACATGGAGGATAATTAATACCTCAACCTTAGGTCTCAGACCTAAGATGATAGGTTTAAATTCGTTGCTCCAAGCAAAGTAAGTCTACAATCTGTTTCTGTGACTTAAAGCTTTTTAAGGTAAGTGTAGCTATTTTCACATGCTCCAGTGCTGCTTTGGAACAAAATTTTAAAGAAATTTTAAAGTAACTTTTTAAAATGCAGTCACTACATCAGTCATAAAGTTACTTTCTGCTTTACATATAAACACAGAAAAGCATATGTATTATCTTTTCTAATTGTTATATCTAACTATTCTATTTTTTCAGTTATCTCACAATACAACTCCTGTTTTTGAGGTGCTCCCAAAGTACATTAAACCTGTTACAAATCCCACCAGTTAGAGTGACCCTTACGTATCACCTTCTGCACAGCAAACGTTCAGGAAATAACAGGGAGGAAGGAGTTTTTTTCCCCAGTAAAAATGGCATTGGAAACATATTCACCTGGTTGCCATATGACCTCCATAGTCTTTGGGTAGCACTGTTGTGCCAGTACATACAGCAGTGCCAGCACAAGCCCTGCTAACCTTTTTCATTCTGTAAATTAGAAGAGGAGGCTTCCCTCAGATCCAAAAATCAAGCTTAGGACACAGAAATGCCTATGTACAATTCTGGACAGTCTCATGAATAACCTGAAAGAGAACCAGGATCCATGGATAATGCTTTCTGTATGTAATAAGATTTTGGGGAGGTAAAAGGAATGGGGATGGGACTGTAGATTGGTTTTTGCTGTTCTTACCTCATCTGTTTATCCCAAACTGATATAACTTGCAAGTAGGGTTGGCAGGGGAGTGATGGGGGAAATAAAGACCTTTTCCTGGTTGTACTTCTTCTCTGCTCCCCACTGTATTCTTCTAGTTCACATTTGCACCCCTCTAAGGTAATTCTTGCCTTCTCTTTCTCCCAGACTTGCAAACTAAGAATTACATATGGCACTACCTTAAAACCCACTGTTTTGGGCTGAGGTCAGAATGCACAGGCTCTGTCCTTCACCAGCACTTGCCTTCTAACAGAGAGTAACAATTTGCCAGGCATTGAGATTAATTTCAGTAAAAACTTTACAAATTAGTCTGCTAATAACCATCTTAAACATGTGAGGAAGGAGATGGTACAGAGTCGAAGTGGTGAATGGGGCCTTGTGATATATAACAGATATACAACAAAATAAAAATAAATGGGAGATCTGACAGCGTAGTGCTGTGTGACATAGGAAGCACTTATTCCTTCAGATAATGTTCCCTTTGCAAGCAAATCTAAGCACAAATCTGAGCATCCAGTTCTCATCCTGCCAGGGAGGATTCCTCCAGTGCCCAGATGTTCACACCACAGCTTGTTCCCCTGGAAAAAACCAAAGTACTCTGCACTCACTCATCATTTCAATAGTGTTGTAAGCCTGTTAAAGCAGATTTACTCTTCCAGGTGCTCTCAGGGATCGCCTTTTCAGTGGCAGCCCTTCCAAAGTCTCCTCCTACTTCAAGAAGCATAACCTAGGAGTTTTCTTGCTTGTCTCTTACCTCACTCCCTGGTCACAGAACACTTTGGAAGCTTCACGCTTGTCCCCATCAGGCAGGTTGGCTGCCCACTGTTCCTAAGAGAGGATTGTGGTGGCCATTTAGAAGCTACAACCGATTGGCTTTGAAGGGAATTCTCCTGCTTCTTGATAGCAGAGGTGCCTCCAGAAGAGTGAGCCCTACAGAATGGCTTTACTTGCCAACATGCAGAAGTTCTCATACTCCTGCCAAAACAGAACATGCATCAAGGCAACTCATTCACAGCTTGTTAGCAAACCCCTTGTTTTCTTGATTTGCGTAGCTCTGACCAGCATTTTGCAATCCAGGAAAGGAAATAGTTACCAAGAAACATGATAAGAAAAGAGGCAGCAAACTTGCTCCAAAAGAAGAGAACAATGAGTAACAACTGAACCTGAAAAGGTTATATGGTTCCTGAGGAATAGTTTTCCTTACTAGACAAGAAAAATATTTCATTCTTAAATACACACTAGGTGTGTGGTACAGCTGATTAATTATTCAGTTCAACTTCAAATTTAAGAATCTAGTACTGGTTGAATGTATCTATAATGTAATTACAGTGTTTATTAGATAGCAGATTGAATCCATGTCTTTGTTGTTGATGAACTGTGTATCAACTAACATTTATTAGATACTTGTGTGGCTTACTATCCTTACCTGAAACTCCCTGATCAACAAATGGATTGCAAAATTCCTGCAGCAGAACTACTGTTCATGCAGGCATGCTGAAGAACCCAGAGTAGCTTCGTATAGGCAGATCATGTGAGATAAAGTTGGGATTAGATTACATATTTTTGGGAGTGCCATCTCCAGAAAAAACCTGAACATATTTTTCTAGTGGTCTCAGAGAAAGATCAACATCTTGGGCTTCTACAAGTACTGTAAACATATAAAAGGGAACAATGCTATAGTTTAAGACAGGATAGATTTCCAAATTAACCTGGCCTCATTGAGGAATGCAAAGTTATCTTGTACTTTTTAAAGATATATATATATATATATATATATATATAGGCTTTAGCAGCATGTTACAGCCAAAGATTGCCTATGAAACTGCTCAGAGTTTCTGCAACTGGCTAGGATGTTTCCCATTCCACTTCTGGCAGTTAAGGATGCTCACCAACTCTATAATCAGCCTAACGCTCCTCTCACTGCTGCCAACCAGAGAAGCGAAACAGGAATCACTGTAGATGCCCACATGATGGAAAAGTGAAATTCTACTTTGGAAGGAAAGAAAAATAGTCAGAAGTCATTTTAAAGTGGGAGGATGTTGGAGAGGATGCTGGAGAGGTGAGATCTGATCACAAGAGGCCAAACGATAATCAGTGAATCCTTCTAACCCGGCACCAAAACGCAACTGCACCTTGACATTCTGGAAAGGGCTGTGGGCTCCCCTGCACCTTCCAGCATTATGTTCAGTGGCTTGGTGCTTTCTGTCAAAGGGGAGGAGGACTCTACATTTGCTTCAAGCTGGTTGTTCTGCAAACACTGATGAATTACTTCTTTTCACAGGCCACAGAAGCTTGTGCTATTTTGCCCTTCACAGCAGAAGGCACAACAGGCATGCTCTGGGCTGGGATGACAGGAAGGATTTATGCCCGCAGTTAGGTTTGGTCTTTTTTTGACATAGAAAAAGTCTATTACTGCTTCAATCTTACATCACAGTGAAAGTTGTAATGCAACTCCCACCTCTGCAGTTAGCGGGATCCTGGTGAATATTGTCTTTCCTTTGCCTAGAAGGTACTCAACACATTGCTGACCTCAAAAGTTCGTAAGAGACCTGGAAATTTTTGCACTCTGTCACTGTAGACCACTCGCTAAGTAAAGGCACACTGTGAACTGTAGAAGTTTCAATCTTTTCATCTTGTCATACATCAACAGAAAAACTGCTTCAATGTATTTCAAGTCAGTAATATTGTTCCCCCATCAAGAAATCAGACTTTTAATGCTGGGATAGTAAATAAAAATTAAATGTATGACTACTTTAAGGTTTTATTTCAAAATTTTGACAGTGATATTTAACCATGAGTAAAATAGGGAAGGCAACAGTTGTGAGTGTAAACTGTTTGTAGAGCTGATGTCTCCTAAATTGACTAACATTACAGCAGAAGCTGGGATTTTATTCTATTCCATTAAAGTTTAATTTTATATACAAAGTAGTATATTAGCGAAATAAGTCTTTATTGCTAAATGCCTTATTTAATTTCTTTTAGGGGTAGAATTTATCTATCTGCAGATTTACTGCTGCTAAAGAATCAAAACAAAGCTAAAACCCCTGCACAGACTAATTGATTTTGCTACTGTTGTTTCTCTTGCTATTTTTACAACAGGAAAAGTATCCACATAAGGTTTGAAAAGCCCCACAAATAATGGGCCAGCTCAGCACACAAGGGTGCTTGATTTAACATGTGCATGCTCCTGCAGACACGGTATATTTCACCATCATGATTTAGATTGTTATATCAAGACAAATTATAGATTATTCTGTAACAAGCACACATATAAACACAGAAAAAACCCACACATCCCGTTCACTCTACCTGTACCACCTTTTACTTCCCTGAAAATGTCCAAAGAAGCAGGATAACATCACTTTCTTGGGCTTTCATGATCTTAATTCTTTTTTGAACAACAGGAGTCTGAAGCTAGAATTTACCAAAGGAGAAAGCAAGCAATTAAAGATCACAGTCACCTGTCAAAAGACTAGAAAGAAGAACTCAGGCAATGTACAATGGCACTCAGAGAATTAATGAAAAAATACACCTCAAGTGTACTAGGCAGATAAAGGTTGATCCATGCCAGCTGAAACCCATGGGAAGGCTCCAAAAGCTTTCAGCAGGGAATGAACTTAACGCCCACTTACCTGACATCGTAACACTGCTAATAACAAGCGTGGAAGAAGCAGAGGATTAAACAGCTCCCAATAATGTTTCATATCTGGAAAGAAAATAACCTTGCATATCTTTCTTGAACTCAAAAGAGCTGCTTCACTTGTAACAAGCCACGGTTATTGCCGTGAAACTACAGTAGCAGTTTCCAATTTCACTAATACAAACTTTGTTCTCAAGTTCATTTTCTCCAGAGTTTAAGAAATGCCACGAGAAGAGCTCTAGAAAAAAAAAACCCAACAGAATTCCTGATGCTACTTAGCCCTTCATCAGCAATGTTCACCATCCTCTACTCTTTAACTCTTTCTCTTTGGCATCTTATGCATTGCCTGGTTATTTAGGAAACTATCCAAACTATTCACAACACCAAAACAGCACCAACAATGACAAGAAAAAATCTCTTTGGTGTCTCATTTTTCAGAGCATGTGGGAAAGGCAAACCAAAAGAAAGTTCTCCTTGATGTATAGAATAACATCAGAAATTTCTTGCTTATTTATATATAAAATACTGTATTTTCTTGCTTTCCAGATGCTCAGTTCAATTTGGGGGTCTGGATGAAGGCCACGCAGAAGAGGCTCAGCAGAATCCCTATTCAGTGTCATGAGCCTGATGTGACGACCTAATGACTGACCTAATTCGGTGGCATGTAGCACTCCGCTGGAATTAGGATCTTGTCTGCAAAATACAAAAGAAAGCCCCTGAATTTGAAAGCAAGAACTGTACCATGACAGTACAGAGCTCTCCACTCCCCTTTACTTTTAAGGACGAACAGCACTGAAATTCAGAATTTCTTTCAAAGGAAAGTCATAAGAAAAAAAAACCCAAAGACAGAGATAAAAAATGGTCGTTTCTGAAGACACAGATCACACTCCCAGATGTATTTGCTAATCAAAACCATGGCCAAACACCCTCTCTGAAATTACTGGCAGCAGGTCCTTCAAATGTTCCTTACAATTATTCTAGATAGTCTGCATTTTACTGTTTAATTTTCTAATAAGTTAGTTTCTTGATAGTTCGGAATTTGAACTCTGATAGTTAACATAAATATTAAGCACATGTTGTTAAATATTTTTCTTACACTTTGCCAGCGTTTACAAAAAGAGGATCTAACAATACACTGCAAAGCATTTTAATAAAATATTAAAAGAACATTAAAGTTTACATTCTCCCCTTCACCCTCTATTTTTCCCCCTTCAGTCCTTTCCTTTAAACTAATTCATCTGTTCTGTCCCCATTTGAGCTCCATACTTACTTGCACTATTCTCCCTGGTTCATCACTGCCATGATGTACAGCAAGGAGCTGACCCTGACCACAACCTCCAAAGTGATTTATTATTGTGTGGTGATTTCCCACATTATTGACCAGCTTACAAATCCTTGCTTATACAAAAAACAATTATCAATCACTTCTGTACACAGTCCTAAGCTGATATCAAGCCTTGGTTTACTTAAGCTGTGAGTTCTCTGGAACATAGCTCATATTATTGCAGTTTCTACGGGCAATAGATGCACATCCCAATAATTGGTGCCACACTCCTTTTTGTTGCCATCCTTTGAGATTAGTACTGATCTAATTGAAAACAACGAGATGCCTTTTTATGGGAAGATTTCAGTTTGTACTAAACACTCAAGGCAACATGGAGTTGCAAACCATGGGAAATACACTGAAAAGGTAATTCAAGAGAATAACCCTATTTTGTACGCTGGAGCTTCATGAGATTCAAGATTCTGGTAACTCTACAGGTAGTTTAAGTCTTGCTTTTGAAATTAATAAGCCCAAACTATAAATTCCTGGAAATCCATGGTTTCACATGACAGAGCAATTACAGCATTTAATACACATTTATTGCACAGAAAATACTTTAACATGCATTGTACTGCTGAGAAAAATGGAGTAATAAAAATATAGCATTTCAAACACTAAGTACTTAATTGCTTTCTCATTAATGCAGTTTACTACCAGATAACATCTGAGACTAAAAGTCACCTAAAGGAACTTTTATGGTTTTGCCTTTAGTATTTTTCTCCTGTGTTGCACAGGTCACACAACAGTCCTTCCTTTCTTACTTATTTTCAGCATACACTTGATGCATGTCAGTCTTTGCTGCAACTGTGGGGATGGGAAGCTGAGTTCCTCTTGACACCAGTCCTTTCAGAATTTGTGTTTTATGATTCCCACAGGACGATCCACATCTTGGGAAACACAACCTGGGTGGGATGTATGGTTTCCTTATCGCTTAGAACAGGTGCTAACACCTCGAGGCGAAGTGGGAGAAGTAATAGGAGAAATCAGTAATGGCAGTAACTTGGCTATTACTTGCATACTGCAAACTGCTTCTTTAAATCAGAGAAGACCAAGCTAATTCAAACCATGCTTCTCAAACTCAGGACTATCTGAATCAAAATCAACTTTATATGTTCTTTTTCTATCAACATAAATTTGTGCTTGAGCCCCAGTCAAAGAGTACCACAGACAGAAATTATGTTTCTGGGCAGTATTACTTCTCAGTCAGATGGAAATGAATACTGAGCAGCTTCAAGAAACTTGGAAGTTTACATCACTTATCTCTTTTCCTTCCCTCAGAAGATAGAGGCAGATTGTGAACAAGGGGAGATGGGTTTCGACATATTTCTATATTCCCTATACCCAGTATTTTCTTAACAGTAAAACCAAACCCTATCAGTAACACAAACCCTACTTTCCATGGTTTAGTAGCTACTAATATATGCAATTTAACGTCAATTTATCTGCAGGCTATAAACTCACATTAAAAATTATTTCCTAGAAACAGGCACCTGTAACACTCTTTGAAAAGACAGGGCTTTTTTTCTGTGATGCAAATGCATAACACTGATTATGAACCTGGTTCCAATTCACACATTTGTTTTAAATCCTTCCTCTGTCACTACATAAACATTCCCTAATTTCTTTCCATGTTGTTTCTTATACTATATCAGTAAAGAGTCCTGCTCATGACAGCACATAGGAACTTAAGTATATTCCTATTTGTCATAACACTTCAAATTAAGTATGTGCTCAAATCAAAGTACTTTACTGAATCAAAGTACTTCACTGAATCAGGTCTGAGACATAGATGGATTAATTGAAACTTCACACCAGCATCCCAAGTAAGCTTCTTGGAGGTATGTCATCATCAGTGCATAGAGTTCAGTCACTTCAGGCCTCGTAAGGCTCAAAGCATTCTATTGTGAAACATCAAAATCTGTGAGCAACCTCTGAGTTACAGAACTCAGGGAGACGGAGTCCTTGCTATGAACTCAGGTTTAGGACCTAGCACACACAGTTAAAGATGTGCCACCACATCTGTGCCACATCCTATTTAATCCTCTCTGGGCCAAAGCAATTTACAAACAAAAGGCCTGAAAAATAACAGAAATAGGAAGGAAGGGAAGCAATAAGGAAAATAATGATGCAAGTCTGCTCTTGCACAGATCTGAGGTTTGCCTTTAGGGTTCAGTTTTGCTTGACAGTGGAAACATGAAGAGGACAAGGGCAGCCTCAGCATACCTGTTACTTTGCAAAGATTACTCAATTGATGTGTAACTGAGTGGGCAAAATCCGAGCTAGAGAAACTAGGAGGAGCATCACAGGGGTGCTGTTTATTTGTTCAAACCACCACCTCTCTCCTGAGATCTAATTTATTAGACGCTTGATAGAGTAACAAGCAGTTTCTCCAGCACTTTGAAGCTCACGCTCCATCCAAGCTTGCCACCTGAGCACCACCAGCTGCTTCAGAGCCACAGAGCCCTACTCCCATGGCAGCCCTTCTCCTCCCCTGAACCTCCCCACCCCCCACAAAACCCTTCCTAAGATGTCTCGTTCAGATCAATTCCCTTATCATCCATGAAGAGGGCATCATGCTTTATGCTGCTTACATGCTCCCTAGAGCCTCATGAGGCAGACTAATTTAACGAGCTCATTTGTGGCTTTATGAAGGAAGTTATGCTCCCTTAAATCATAAACCCCTTAAACATCCTGCACTTGATAAACCTGATAGGGTTTGGGCTTGCTCCAGTACAGAAGAAAGGAGCAAAACTGACATTTGGGGGGGTTCTTTTTCTGCTGTTGAACACTGAAGTCAGGGATGGAATGTCAGTCAAGTTTAGAGACTAGATTTAAATATCAAGGCTATAAATGAAACTCCTTATGCACATGCTGAGCAAGTACTAAATTAATGCCAAAACCTCTAAACTTTCATTTCTCATTTATTTTAAAACCTTTCATAAAGGAAAGGCTCTTAATTTAAAAATAAATTTTTAAGCACTTCTTGCTGGAAGCTTTTCTCTTTTTTTTATACACATAAAGATGGGAAATTATGAAATGTTTAAGTTAAAAACTTTGTCAGGTGCTACTGCTGGGAAGTTTTGCCTTCTCCTTGCAGAATACGCTAGTTAAGCAAATGGCTGCAATAGTGCTGCAGGCACAGTTTGTGACAACCAAATCTAACATATTTGTTTCTGTAACATCAGACCAAAGGAGAATGAATCCCATTCATATTTTAATGGAAACTACCTAAGCTGGCAGAATGCCTTTGTTCAGTTTCACAAAAATCAGCTTCCTTAATAAACACAGATTTAGCAACCAACTGTGAACTTAGATGTCAACTTCCTCTTCTCTTTTCTTCATGCTAGACATGAATCGCTCTCTTTCACCCCCCCACCCCTTACTAGTCTTTAAAACAAATCTCAGCCTTTCCAAACTGCCCAGTAGTGGATTTCAAACCAGTGGTGGATTCAGGTTGTTGCACTTGAAATCCTTCTTCTTTGAAGTTGATAGGAGTTTTGTCATGGGTTTCGAGCAGGAAGAGATTTCTTTCTCAGCAGGAGAGTTGTGCTTCTATCCCTGCCCCTATTCATAACCGCTGTCTCTCAAGATCAAAACGTGAAGATAGCGACCAGCCTGAAATCCAAGCGCTGCTAACAAAGTACTAAGAGACAGGAAGATGAAAATTATTACTTTTGCCATTGTCCTCAGTGTTTATACCCAGTATCCCTAATACTGTCACACAAATGACACACAGTTATTGCCTTCTTGAAGCACCAATTCTTTGCAGAAATGCAGGAATAACAACTAAAACCGTTCTGTGGAACCTGTTTGGCTGCCCTGGCCTAAAATTTGGGTTTCCTGCACCCCAGCTACAGACACAAACCACTATATTGGTTTCTTCCTCAATCCAAAATTTGATTCTGGATCCATAATTACAAAAAATTTACTTAGAACTAGAGTATTTCCTTTATAAAATATGTTAGTTTGATAGCCAGCTCATCTAAAATTTTGGGAAGGGGTCCCAGATTTGCCTGTGGTCCAAACCATGACTGACTCGGGAATTGGAAAGAACAGTGCAGCACTTTTATATCCATGACATTGGCTTTCTGTACCAATCGTAGGTCCACTGCAAAGTTTCAAATGCAGTTTTAAGGCAATTTTTATTGCAAAGGTAGGAGTCCAATCTGGATTACAGTCTCTCTGTACTTTTTTTTAAGGCAGTCATGTAGATTAGGTTCAGCTACACTTCAGAATGAAACATTTCATGTTATTCCCAGAACTTTTACAAAACACAAAGAAAAATCCAGCCCTAATTCTGTCTACTATGCAGTGCTGTTAATAAAGCAAGAGGTTTCTATGTAACTTTAAGACATATACATGAAAATAAATTGTAAATACATTAACTTAATTACTTTTGCCTTTTAAAAAATGTTTCATGTTAAGTACTAGCTTTTATAGCTTAATCCTAATAAATTTTATAAGCCAAGTTTGAAACCCTGTGTACAAATCTCCTCTGTTTTACATTTCAGAAGCTACACAGTTTTGGGAAAACTGGTAGAAAACTAAATACTCCTGCAGACTTCCTCCTTTATAAGCTGTAAAAGCCTTTATTCACATGACTTAATAAACCATTTTTACATCACATAGTCAGCAGAGAGCCAATTTGAGGCGATGATTCCTCATGTGCCCAACTGGCAGTGGGGTAGGTGGGGTAGCTTCACCACCTCAGGGCTCCTGAAGGAGGGAGGGGTGGTTAGTCAGCACTGCCCACAAGGGAAGTGACTCATCCCTCATCTTTCACAATGACATATACTGGACAAGAAGTACATCACCCATCAAGGATGGCTCTAGAGACCTGAGCACAGGGAGGAATATATGTTTCATGCTGTAAACAATTCAGATGACAGCAGTCACATTCGTTATACAACCAGAAAACAGGAGCAACATGCTATGCAGAACTAAGCCTTCAGCGACAAGCCTTCTCTGATGAGTCCATAGAGAGCAGAGTAGCTGCTTTTTTAAAGAATCACTTTTTTCTTTCGTAAGAGTTATTTAACATCAATTTTCTCTGGTGCCAGTTAGAATCTCATCCTTGGTTTTGCTGCCTTATTATGAATATTTGGCTATAAATACCTCTTTCATGAAAGTTACTGTATCCTCGAGACAGCCCCCCAAACTGGAGGTCCTTTCTGTTGGTCTCCATTCCAAGGCATGTTGTAGTCTTCCTCATAGCACTGTCAGCTTTCTGCATCACCACACATGGCGCCTAAAGGGAGTAAGACGCGGGTTATCAGTTTGACGATGTTATTGTTGCACTACAGTTTAGGCAGAATAATGAAGATGAGAAGAACCCCCACTCCATTAGAGCTCTCCAACAAGTGATGCATCATAAAAGCCAAAATCCCAAGCTGATTGGAGAAAGCATGTAAACACGTGAGCTGCAAATCCAACAAATGTTTTCCCAATCACTTATACTACTTGAACATACATATATGCCTCTGTCTTTCTCCTAAACCTGCTTTTGCAGGTTTAGTATGGATGTGCATTAACCTTTTCCAAGTTGGCTTGGAAATACGACCATGCAAATCATCTTATGAAAATAATCCCTGGATACTCCACACAATCTTTCATCAGTGCCACATTTCAATATACGTAATTGAATTTAGACACATGTATTCCCTCTGCTCTTTCAAAAAGCCCTATACTCTTATCTTACCTCCTGGAAGCAAGCAAAGCCTGCTCTGTAGCTAACAGATACAGAATTAGGGTCATGCTTCCAGATACCAGTGATGCTGCACTGTAGGATGCGAGATGAGAATGACACAGATCTAAATCTGTTCGACTCTGTACACACAACGCCTCCTTAAGTTAGTGGGAACAAAAAGAGGATATCTGACAGTATAATCTCACCATAAATTATGCACTCATGTCCAAAAATAAACTAACTTCAAAATCTTATTTGCCCAGGCTCTGTATTTCATGACTTGGCAGCTGTGCAAGCTACTGAGAATTTCACTGCTTGCTCAGAAACTCAGAATCTAAGTTTTCATTGAAATAAAATACTTTTAACCTACTTGAAAAAATTAAAAAGCCATAACTGAGTACAAGCTGAACTGGGTGCAGCCCAGGACCATGTTGAGAAGGGACCATTTCACACAGAGCGGCAAGTGATGCTTATGGTTAGGTTGTAGCCCACTGAATGCCTTCAGAGAGCTAAGAGGGACTGAGGCAGCCCCTCTGCAGAGGAACAGTCCCCCCCGAGAAGGTCAGCATGCTCCTGGCATGGATCAGCAGCTAGGAGTAAGAAACTGGTAGGTAGAAGGAGAGGGGAGAAGGGGAGCTATGCTACACACAGGTGAAGTTTTCACAGATTTTCCAGTCAGTCACTAAGCTTATGAAAACATCTCATTTGCCACAAAGCATTTTAACCCGGACCAAGCTTCACACAGTCCTCAGGTCTAGTTCTCATCACAGATCTGGTGTCGCAGAGAAGTCAAAGACCTCTGCAAACAGCACATACATTCTTGGAAGAAGGAGGCAGGAGAGGATGAGAGGAAGACTGCTACTGTGAAGCACCAGCTCTTCTACCCCTGGGCTTGTATGACAAAGTTAAGCTGTTCTTCAGCTCCTCCGAGAAGAGCCACACGCCCAGCCTCGCAGCAGCGCGGAGGTTCATGAACAGCTCGTTTTTGAGTCTGGTGTCCAAACCAAGAATTTGGAATCAGCCAGAGGTTTTGTCCACCCCCAGTCCCACCCACCCCACCCCCCAAAAAAAAACCCCAAAACAACAACTTTTTGGCGTTCCGGGCCGAAGCGAAGTCTCGCCGAGAGCCGACATTCTCACAGCCCCGCTGCTGGTCCCCGCACCCTTCAGGCTTTAAAGGTAACGCAACCCTCAGGACCGAAAGAAGGAAACCCAGACCCGCTGCCCCCTGCCGCTAGTTACACTGGGCGGGAGATTTACACCGAAACCTTCTAAAATCCCGGGGACAAGCCCGCCACGATGCCCCGTGGGCCGGGAACAGGCACCCGCGGCGGCTGTCATCGCTGCCCGGACTCTGCCCCCCGGGACGGGTCGGGAGGTTCGCCGAGACCTGGGGGTGGGGGGGAAGGGGAGGTCTGCCAAGGCCCCACTCACCTGCCGTGTCCGGCACCTCCTCGCCGAGCTGCGGTGAGAGCACCGGCCGCTTCTCCGCTCCCTCCTCCGCGGCGATTTATCCCCTCGCCCGGCGCACACCCCACTTACCGCAGCCCGGACCCCGGGGATGGTCTCCCCCGGCCTCCCGCCCGCCTGTTTGCTGCCTCCACCTGCGCCGCCGAGGGCGGGCGCGGAGCTTGGGGGAGCCGCGCTGTTCCCTCCGGCGGCTGAGCGGGGGCGGCCCGGCCCGCCCGCCGCCTGCGGCAGCCCTGGGGACGGGCGGCGGAGCCCGGGCGGCGGGGGCGGGGGCGGAAGGCAGGCACAGGCGGCGCGGCCGGATTTGAAGGAATTCGTCACGGCTTACAGCATCGGGACCTTACGGAGCAACATTTCTTCTACTACATCGTCAGCATCGCCCGCCGCCTCCGGGAATGTATGAAACGCGGACCCCCATCTCAGCATCCCTCCTCGCAAAGGCTGCCATAAATTAACCGTTTGCTGTCTGCCCGCACCCCGGCGTGCCCCGGGAATGCCAGGACAGCCCGTCAGATGGATGCCGTTAAAAATAAAACGGCCCACAAATACCCGGGGCACAACGCCACCGGGGACGGGTCCTACCGGCGCCGCTCTCGCCGGTGCCGGGACGCGCCGGGACGGGGACTCGGCTGGAAGCGCCGGAGCTGTTGGGACTTTATGTGGGCAGGTCTTGGTTAAACTTCGGGTCGTGCGAAGAGTAACTGCCTCCTCTTGCGCAGCTGTGTGAGGACAGCTGCTCTCTGAAGTTACACTCGCTGCGTGCTAAGTATTTCCTATCGCGATTTAAAACTGCTCCCTGGCTTGCTCTTTGCGGGAGGAAGAAGCAGCAGGTCGCCAGTGTTTGTCTTCCCAACTTCGCAGCTGCTGCTAGAGCGGACTACTTCTGCCGGATGAAGCACAAACAAAACACAGACATTTGCAGGCTGTATGTTTCTAACCCAGAGAAAGCCAAAACCATCTGTAGATACCTGAGAAGAACATCCATCGTGTCAGCTGCAAAGGCATTTTATTTGCTGTGTGACAGGCTTTTCTCTGAGATTTTGCTGGTTTGGCATTTACAGGCTGCTCATTCTTTCGTCCCTTAACAGTGGCCGGACGACTCGCTGGTCCAGCCATAGAGCATCTCTTTAGGTGGCTGCTCATTGCAGGAAAAGTTGTTTTCCTTCACATGACTAATACAACAACACCTTTATAAAACACAGGCATGCTCCCACCACGGGCATCCAGAAGACCTCTGTGGTCATGGAAAAAAAAAAAGCCAACAAACCAACAGATTGCATCTAGGAAAACCAAAATGTTGACAATGAGCTGAGCTCTCCTACCAACACACCCCAGAAAGCAGTACCTGTTGGTGGGCAAAGCTCTGGCTGTGCAGAGCCTTGCTCTGCCACATGAAAAGCCCCCTGGAAAGTTGAGCCCAAATACTGAGAGGCTGAGGGAGCTGGGCTTTTTCAGCCTAGAGAAGGCTGCAGGGGGACCTCATTGCAGCCTTCCAGTACCTGAAGGGAGCATACAAACAGGAGGGGAGTCAACTTTTAAAAAGGGCAGACAATGGCAGGACAAGGGGGAATGGATTAAAACTAAAGGAAGGAAGGTTTAGATTAGATATTAGGGGGAAGTTTTTTATGGAGAGAGTGGTGAGGTGGTGGAACAGGTGGATGCCCCATCCCTGGAGGTGTTCAAGGCCAGGTTGGATGGGGCCCTGGGCAACCTTGTGTAGATCCAGGCCTGGAGGTTGGTGGCCCTGCCTGTGGCAGGGGGGTTGGAGCTCTATGATCCTTGGGGTTCCTTCCAGCCCAGACCAGTCTGTGATTCTGTGATTGAGGTAATGCCTAGCAACAGCACTCCAATGCATGCCAGACCTTCGGAGCTGCCTTGCCTTCTCACTTTGTGCAAGAAATGTAGTGATCTTACCAAGACAAATTTTTCTCTCATTCTTCTGCAGTAAGAGGGACATTATATTTCTTCGCCTAGTTTCTTTTTATGTGAGCACCTTTGTCCTCGCATTCTTAGGAAAGGGGATCACTTCCTTTTCAAGGCCTTGGAGTCTGGCACTCTCACCAGTGCCATCCCTTTGCTTCATTTGGTTGACATTTAGCCCATAACGAACTTCTAGATCACTTTCCACCTCTCTCAGTGAATCAGTGGAAGAACTCTTTTCTTTCACCTCCTCTTGCTCATTGGAGCCATTAATCTGTGCAATATAGGTCCTCACTCTGTCTTGATCTACTTCTCTTTTCTGGGATCACAGAGTGGCAGTGAAAATAGCTATCCTGAAATAAGTGCAGGGTCTTTTGAAGGCTCCCCCTGCAGACAAACAAACCTGCCTCTTAGGTCACATCCAAGAACATTCTACAAACATAAATGGGCATCGGTGAAGAACTTTTATCTATCTGTCTGTCTGTCTATCTATCTATCTATCTATCTATCTATCTATCTATCTATCTATCTATCTACCAAAGGCAAGTAATCTCCCCATGTCCCTGGGGGAGGACCAATTGCAGGATTCTTGAAGGAAAGGAAAATAAAATAATACTAGCAATAAGTGAGGGACAACAATCCTAAAGATTGAACCTAAGTATCTTACTGACTCCTTCTGTAACCTTGGTGACTGGCAGAAATTGTCCTCAAGTTTTATTTGCCTTTTATCTTTGCTGATAATCCTTTTGTTTCTTTAAATATCATCTCAAATATTCATAAAAGCAGAAGGTCTGTGCAATTCAGCAAAAGTTTTCTTGAAAGCTTCAACAGAAATTGTGTGGTTAGCTGTTGCAGCTGTAGCGCAATGAATAGACACATTAAATGAGGCATGTGGGGTGGATATTTGATTCTCTCAGTTGGCCAGTCAAAAGGACAATTAACAGATAATTAACAGACAAATTCCACAGTAATTTGAAATCATACTCTTAAATCTTGAGGGACATTAGGTGAGAGTTGACTAGATGTACATGAAATAGACACCAATCCCTAAGATCTCAGTGAAGCAGTTGAACAAAAGCTTTTTGTTCTCTGAAATAAAAAAGGTTGACAGCTTCAAAAAGTCATTTTCTGACCCTTACTATACACTTGTCTTCCTAGGATCTTTGTGGAAAAGTTTGGCTAGCCAGTTCAGCTGAGACATCACAGGGGATGTTCAGTGAAGTCATTTAAACGAAGCAATTCATACAGATTATTGTGATGCATGAATTTTCGTTTCTTCAGTTTGACAAAAAGAATATTCCCTCAAACCCCTTCTCTGCTCCTGTGACCCCTTTGAAATCTGTTATCGCCTTCCCCGATGAATTTCACTTTGGACTTTCCTCAGTACGTCACTGCTGTTCATCTGGCAGGTCCTGGTTGCAATAAGTACTTGTCTCAGCACGCTTTTTTTGCTTAAGCACATGTTCCTGTGCATGTGCTTGACATCTCCTCAGGATCAAGGATAATGACTATTTTTATTTTCTTTTCCTGCAGGCCACATGCAGAACTGGGAAGCATGGAAGGGATCAGAGAGACAGGATTAAATTTGGCCTTTTTGTGGTTAATGCCTCTCTAGATATTGGCTCTTCACACACTCCATTGCTCTCCAGCTCTCTGTTCTTCACATCTTGCTACTGGGTGATCCGTCAGCTACTGCAAATTAATTAGGTAACAATCTAATGCAGACTGGCCTTCCTAAAAGACTGAGGAACTTCATTGTAACACCATGGTAACAAGCTACTCTGCTAAACCAAATAGAAGATAGAGGCTATTGAACAGTCTCGACTAAAGGAAGAGCAAAGGTGTAGTTGCTCATTATTACTGGCTGAATAGCAATAATTAATGTTTATCGAAGTTGTTTCTAGGTGATCCACAATGGCAAACTAGTTTTGGAAGCATACAGTGCAAAAAGCAGGCTACCCAAAGGTAGCCTCCTCTTTCAGGAGAGGTTTCAAAAATTTGGTTCAACAGAACTGAGATCTCTAAATGTTTGTGTAGAAGTGGGGATGGTGTCTAACATGAAAGCCATATTGACTGCACTACATCTGAATTGCATCATTTGAACTTTTTTCAGTAAGTTGATGTCAGAGGACAGTGAAATCAGTTCTACCCATTTTTAAGGGAAGAATTGCAGTCTTTTGCTGTTTCATGCTTTGAGCTCACACCGTTTAAACCAGAGTTTTTTAATTCAATCGAGGTTACCGATTTTATTCCTGTGTAGTTTCATGCTGCTATAAAACACGGGGGGGGGGCAAATGCTGAGGGAAATTGAATTTTTTTCTATGTAAGTAGAAAAATCTCTCTGTTTTATGACAGCGTGTAAAAATTGATTGCCTGTCTTAACGTAAACAGATGGCAACAGATCCGGGATTACTGACATTTACTGTGTCCATGCACAGCTCCCAGGGGATTCTACTTTTAACATCTTCTTCTGTGCCTGTAAATCCAGAAGTTCAGAGATAAAAATACTAACAAGGATTTCCACTTTTAAAGACCTGTTAGCACTGAGTCTACCAAGTGGCCTCTGCCCCTCATCAAGATAGAACAAAGCTGCCCGCACTGTGGGCAGGACCAATATTCTTTCAAAAGAGAAAAGCACAAAAAATGGTGTATTTGCAGAGGGACAAACCTATTCTCTCTCTCTTTCTAGCTCAAAATGGGAACTACTACTTTTCCTACTCCTCTGTTACCACTTTAGATCTCATTCAGGTTTGTCTCTGCTTTCAAGTCTCCTGTTATGTAAGGCACTCCCTTATATCGCCCTTTTCCTGCTAAGTAGATACTTTATCATCCCTCTCATCCTGCTCTCAAGTAATTCTTGCCTCCTTCCATTATTTTGACTTCTTTTCACTTTGACAGCTTATATTAAACACAATTTAGAAACAACTGAAAGCAGCAGTAAGCTTTAATGACAAGCTGTCAATAAAAAAAAATAGACTTCAGGGGAAAAAGTCCTGTTACCAACTACCTTTTATTTTTCTTTGAAATAAATACTTCTTCCACACACTGCTTCTAAACTATATACTTCTATAAATCTCTGAAGTAGCTCCCGAGACAATGCAAGTGCCTCACTTAGCACACACACGCCTTACCTTATCAGCAACAATTCCAGTTAGTAAATCGACCTATGAAAATAAATCAAAACTTCATAAATTCTATTTATTTATTTTTTAAAAGTCTGAACATATGTAGGTCTACAGAGAGGATGCTTTTCTTAATGCTTGTTTTCAGTTGTTAGAAAAATCTTTGATAAATGTGTCGACACTAAAGGGCCAGCCAACGTTGAGATTGGGTTCTTCCTGGAATTTGTCTCAAGACTTCCCTTTAAAATGTATACAAGTGACAAAAAGCTATGCATTGAACTTAAAACAGATTAAAAAATGATACTTAAAGGAATTTCAGACCTGCAGCATAAACAATTTTTATTTAAAAAATCCCAAACCCTTGCCTTGAAAATTTATACTCCAATTTAAACTCTATTCTGGACTATGCTTCCATAACATGTGGGGATGGAACAGAGATCTCATTCAACTCAAATACTTTCCAAAAGAGTTTTCCAATACAAATATTTGAGACAGAGTACTTCTTTTGTCCAGTCTATGTGTTTCTGTAGTAGTTTTAGCAAGAAGCAAGACATCAGTATAATAAAAAGCTACAGCATCTGAGGATGCAGTAAGAGAGGTCTTAATAGAAACCTAGGCTGAGATACAACGTAGGGGACAGACACAAGAGAGAAAGGGAAAAATTCTAGAAATGCTGTAGAAAGTATTCCTGGTAAAGAAACCTCTGAATATTTGTGGTTTCCAACACACTTCATTCTATAACAGAAAGCATTTCTTCCTAGGGGAAACTCTGAAGGTTGACATAATTTTTGTGGGTTTGTTCTTTTAAAGCTGTTCTAAAAAAATCACTATGTGAAATTATTAGATGGTTCAAGGCTAGGCATTTCCTGTACATAAAAGTATAAATGATAGGCAAAGCTTGGAATCTACATATTCTGAAGCGTACATTGGGCACTGCTCCTCATGTAAGTCACAGAAATGTCAGTGTTCCTTGATCTGTCAATTTAGAAGGTAGGAAAAACCCAAACCACCCAACAAATTAAAATAAACCCAAATACCTCAGATATGCTAGAGGAATAATTTGAAGAGAACAATTCCCACATTTCAGAGCCTGTTAAAAAAATCCTTTGCAAGCTTTTATCTTTTATCCCAAGCGATTCCACGGCAAAATGAGGGAACTTTCAGATGCAAACGCTGCATCACTTGTGTTAAAAGAACGGGCACACTGAGCCAAGTCCCACACTCAGGGTGGTTTAACATCTAGCTGAGGTGAAGAAAGCACTTTTAGCCCCATTCACATCATAGAATCATAGAATTGTAGGGTTCGGAAGGGACCTCGAGAGATCATCGGGTCCAACTCCCCTGCCAAAGCAGCTACCTAGGACATATCACTCAGATAGGCATCCAGATGGGTCTTGAGTATCTCCAGAGAAGGAGACCCCACCACCTCCCTGGGCAGCCTGTCCCAGGGCTCTGTCACCCTCAGTGTGAAAAAGTTCTTCCTCAAGTTGGTGCAACTTCCTATGCTCCAACTTACAGCCATTGCCCCTTGTCCTATCCCCACAGACCACTGAAAAAGGGCTGGCTGATTCCCCCCGCATCCCCTGCTTCAGATAATTATAGACATTAATTAGGTCCCCCCTTAGTCTTCTCTTCTCAAGGCTGAAGTGTCCCAACTTACTCAGCCTATCCTCATAGGGGAGATGCTCCAGGCCCCTAATCATCTTCGTAGCCCTTCTCTGGACTCTCTCCAGGAGATCCCTGTCCTTTTTAAACCAAGGAGCCCAGAACTGGACACAATACTCCAGGTGGGGCCTGACCAGGGCAGAGTAGAGGGGGAGGATCACCTCCTTTGACCTGCTGGCTACACTCCTCCGGATGCACCCCAGGATCCCATTGGCTCTCTTAGCCACCAGGGCACACTGCTGGCTCATGGCCAACCTGTCATCAACCAGGACCCCCAGGTCCTTCTCCACTGAGCTCTTCTCCAGCAGGTCATCCCCCAGCCTGTACTGATACATGCAGTTGTTCCTCCCCAGGTGCAAGACTTTACACTTGCTTTTGTTGAATTTCATCTGGTTTCTCCCTGCCCAGCTCTCCAGCCTGTCCAGGTCTCACTGGATGGCAGCGCAGTGTTCCTGCGTGTCAGCCACCCCTCCCAGGTTTGTATCACCGGCGTACTTGCTGAGGGTGGATGCTATTCCCTCATCAAGGTCGTCAATGAAGATATTAAACAGGACTGGACCCAACACCGAGCCCTGGGGAACACCGCTAGTCACAGGCTTCCAGTCAGATTCTGCTCCTCGAATCACAACCCTCTGGGCTCAGTCCAACAGCCAGTTCCCAACCCACCTCACTGTCCACTCATCTACCCCATGCTTTCTCAGCTTTTCTATCAGGATGTCATGGGAGACAGTATCAAAAGCCTTGCTGAAATCAAGGTAGATGACATCCACTGCTCTCCCTCCATCTACCCAGCCTGTTATGAGATCGTAGAAGGCGCTATGAGATTGGTCAAGCACGATTTCCCCTTGGTGAATCCATGCTAACTACTCCTCATGACCTTCTTCACTTCCAATTGCTTGGAGATGGCATCCAGAACAAGCTGGCATCCAGCACATCGCCCATCAACCTGCTGGCAGTCGCTGCTAGCCATTTTTAGAGAGAAGTGGTTCTGCTAGAAAAGGTCTCTTGCTGTCCTCTCCCTACACAAGGATAGTGGTATTGGTCCCTGCAGTATTTCCATGTCTCAGGGTATCAGGAAACAATGCAAGTAGATTCAGGGAGAAGGGATATGGAAAGTATAAGGACGTGGAGCTGACAGCAAAAAGGTTGATAGGACTTAAGTATGAATTTTTACATATAGAAGACACCACCCTAGTATTTGCTACCTAGCTGGACATGACATCAAGCTAACAGAATAAATATAGAAGGTAATTAAATAGCAATGGTACTGAATCTACAGTTGTAGAAGAAATGACACAATATTGCATTAAACTGTCTTGCACAGTAAAACGAGCCTGTTTCAAGGACCAAAAAGATAAAATGGAACATGTGTTCATCCTTCATGTCTTTATGTTAAATTCTGTTATGTTTTCTGATACAGTACCACAGTGTTAGCTAAGTGGAAAATAGAAACTTTCAAAACTCCATATATCCTGCCACTCACAATAGAAACGCCAGTGCCACAATACTGAAGAGTTGGGCAATAGAGATGTGTTAGCTGATCAGATGCAGTTACTCTGAATTATGACTTATTAACTGAAGTCAAACTAAGTTTGTCTGAAACAAGAATCACTGCCCTCCAACAGAGGTTAATGAGACTTACAGAGGTTAATGAGACTTACAGAGGTTAATGAGACTTACAGAGGTTAATGAGACTTAAACAGGTATTTCATGAAACATAAAATAAAGGTAATTGATACCTGGTCAGATTTTTAGCCACTCTTTTCTTCCCCCCCATTCTTTTGGAAGATGGAACAAGCAAGTGGTCTTCTTGACATTTACTTCTTTCTTTGTGATATACTACTGCTTGTTCACTGCAAAAGTACTGTAAGGCTTACCAAATAAATTCTTTTAGTATTACAAAATATTAGTATGCCAGTATAATTAGTATACTCACAAAGTTATTTTTTGCATAACACAATGCAGGAGCCCATTCACTTTTCACTCAGAAAAACTCAGTATATTTTCTGCGACTTGAAGTTGGTGCTTTTGGGTTTCCATTTATTTGTTCTATTTATTCCCTGTCTGCAGTACAATCGTGACACTTCTATTATTTATCTTTCAAATGGATTTTTTTTTTGTCAATATTTATTTTTGTGTGTGTCTTTTCATTCTCCTTACCTTAGAAAAGGGTTTTTTCCTTTATTTTTCTTTTCCTTTGGTACGTTCAGGAATAACTGTTAACTTCCACTCCCAATAGCTGCACAAACCCCATGGAATTCACGCTGAGCTAGAATCTGCTGGTTTAATTCCCTGCTGGGAGTCTGCCAGTTGGGAAACGCTGACCAGCAAGTACAGGTCTTAATTACACAAATCCAGAAACTGCTGCCAACCTTTCCCCATTGAGAAGCATTTGCTTTCTAGTGTTCTTCTTGATGAACAGATTATCGCTCCAACACAATTTATTGCTGCTTTATATTGTAAGTAATTAAATGAAGAAACCTTTTAAACTCAAGGGAATTTTAATAGGTTACTTGCAAAATGTTATTGCAGGCAACAACTTGTACATGATTTTAGTTCCAAACCCACCAAAAAATTATACAAATCAGCATTGTAAAAGTGTCAAATTAATGCCTAACAGGCGTTGCTGGCAGAATTAATTTCTAAATTCTAGATGTGGGGAAATGTTACTCTCTCATTTTTTTCCTTTTCCATTTTTTTTTTTAGAAAAATTTACAAGTGAAATATTACTACAAAACTTTTTTTTATAAGGAATTTTTTGCAAAACATTTACATTTTTACCATCAACTATTTTTCTGTTTCAAAATCATTATGTAGATTTAATACCCTATGCTGCACATCAATTCTTGCGGGATGACAATTCAGTGACATGCATAAAAAAACACCACAAGGCATTAAAATGAAGACTTAAATACAAATATTGTTGCAATAAAACAGTTATAAAATTGAAAAATAGGACCTAAACATCATGCTTACCTAACTTTGACAAATTAACTTTTTCTCCTAGATTACACACTTTTATTACTGCTCTCGTGAAAGAATGTGATAAATAATGACTTTACACCAATCTCTAATGTAATCGGCAACACATACACGAACCTAACCAAAGAAAGTATATTGTAAGAAAAAAACTATTCTAACACTGGAGTTCTACCATGGTAAATACACTTTGCACTGATAATTACAATAAAGCAAAATTTTTAACGGTGGCAAAGGGAATGAACAGTGAAATGCCATTAAACAAGATACTACTGCACATCTGTGCCCTATTACTTACAACAGCTATATCCCACTGAGTCAAATAAAGGACATTGAAATTTACGATCCTTTTAAGACAGAAAAGTGGATTCAGAATGGTATGCAGAACAGACTGTCAAAATGTTTCTAATTCCAGTGGTAAAATGTGCACCTGCTAACACAAGTTTAATGTACTTGAGATGCTATGAAGCCAACCAGATTTAGATTTTGATACATCTATAATAGGGATTCATTGCAGATTAAAAATTACTTCGCTTTCCTATCTGCATACATAAGTATGCATGAAAAAATTATATATGAAATGGTTGTGCAGAATGCTCGTAACTTCAGTTTACAAAAATTGTTAACTTCTAGGAAACATGGTATTAACGTTAGGAAAGTTTATCTTTGCATAAAGAAATTTATAGCACTGATTGTGAAGCTTAATGATAAAATATATATTTGACATTTCATTTCCTATATAATAAAATTAACAGTTAATACTACCTAATGTTCATCTGTATTAAATGTCGCATCTAATTGATCCTGATGTTTTAAATCCAGATACATCAGAGTACTTTAAATAAAATATACAAAATAATGTACAAAACCCAACTAAAATTTAAAGACTCTCTTACAAGTCTACAAAAGCTTTAAGAAACTTGAAATTTATAACCACAGTGTAAAATTGTTTTTCCTTAATCTCAAAGCTTTTTATGTAAGCTGAAAGTATAAAATACCTTCAGCTTAGTATTTTGCTACAAAGGGCTGGCCTAAAGTGTACACAGTGTAAACAATGATTGGTGTTTCTCTTGCTTCAAAAATACAGAAAACACCACAAGATTGATAAAGTATTCAGATGAGAAGTATATGTTTTGTGAGGGAATGCACAAGATATCTATCATGCCTCTCAAACCAACAGCTATTAAACATGGTCTTCCTTTTGTCATTTGCAGGGAAAAAAAACCCCAAAACCCCCAACTTATCCTTCTTGCACTGCACCTCCTCTAGTTACATCAAAAATATTTTGGTGTATAAATATTTTTTAAAAACTGGTCATGACAGTTATTACCAAATGACTGTAGGTGTAAAAGGTTACATTTATGCCTATGGGAAGTAATTAAAAATCCTGAGTATGAAACATTTGGCCATCTTTCCTCCTTGTACACACTGGAGTTTTCACACACAAGATGCAGTTTGTTTTTGCCGTTGTTGCTGTTTTCCCTTTCCTCTATATTCCTACTAAACTGGCACATGTGAAAATGTAACTAAACCTTTGAAATCAGAAGTCATATAGTAAAAAGATAACTATATTCTTCTTTCCCCAGTTTGTTTTCTTGTTGGAGGCTCAATGTAAGACTTGATAGGTAACAGGTATTTATTACCAGCCCACAGATTATCCTTGAAGAGAAAATAAAGACAGTAATATTTAGGGGAAAAGAGAGAAAATGTTTACTTCCAATACTTTTTTTCTTTTTTTTTTTGGTTAAAATGTGATAATTAATTCTTTTCTTTGGCTATTAAGTCAAAGCATAAAGAACTCAGCACATTAACCACAATATAACTAGTATTTACAGAGAGAAGATACCGGAGAATGAGCTACAACACTCAACTGTTTGATTAATTTCCATGAATTCTAACAAAATTAAAGCACGTATATACTTAAGATTGAGATTTGATGATTCATGTTACCTACAGGTTAGAAGTGGACCATAGATGTTCTAAAATATAATGAAATAAAATACCAAAAATTGACACAAAAGTTGCCATATTCATGTTTCATCCTACATAATGATACCATTACTTTTGTAAAATCGTACATTAATATCTTTCTATGGTTTTATCTCTCCTACCGCATACACTAATTCTACATAACTTTAGCTCTCCAAACAAAGAGAGGAATTAGAGCTCACTGATTGTCATTTATACACACTACTACAATGTAGTGGTCAAAATTAATCTGAGGTCCTCCTCAGAACCACTTTGCAGCATGCTCATCCAGCTGCTACTAGAACAATTCCAAAACTTGAGAAAAGACGGCCAAAATCAACTGACATGTTCTATGGACTGAGCAAAAACCTAAAATATTTCCAGGATCATTCAATCTGGTTTCGGTTTTGCTGTGTCTTATGGGAAAAGGATGCTCTCATGAAAATATTACAAATTTATTTTAAAAACAAAGTACCTTCATCAAATTATATTAATCCTAGTCAAGGTCCACCCTGTTTTACATTGATATTATCTGATTTTTATAAACACATTAATATACAACGCTAAAATGAGGGGGAGGGCGGGGGAGTTCATTTAAAATCATTACATGATATACAGACACATAACTAAAAAAGTACATTATGGAAATAATATTCCCCCATCTGTTTATCCAGTACATCAATTTGCGCTGTTTGTATTTCTGAAATTTTTGTCTTGTTGCACCGGTGTACACTTCCCATGCTGACCCTCCAACCTGGAACACTTACACAAGTCATGACCAAACACATGGTTTCCTGCTCTGTAATCCACTTTACCAGCCCACTTCCACATCCTGAAAGGACAGGTGCAGCACTAGGCGTCCATGTAAATGATCCTTTCAGAATTCTTCCATGTTTGTTGAAACGTTAGGGGTTGCTGGGTTTGAATCTTGAGAAATGGCAGCAACAGTGACAATTCTTGGAGAACCAAGAACCTCAGTAACTGAAGAGTCCAGTTCTCCTGAGGTAACGATAGCAAGGGCTGTTCCACCACCTTTCTTGTTCTGGTGAGTTTTGACATGTTTTGAGAGATGATCACTTCGCATAAACCTTTTAGAGCACTCTGGGCACTCAAATCTCTTCTCACCTTTTAAAAAGAAAAACAAAACCAAAATCTTACTGAAAGGGAGCATTGAACACTGCTTGATCATTTCAATCCAATTCTTTTCTATTCAACACTGGCAGTGCCTTTAAAAGGATACAATGTTTTCTTCTCCATGTCCGATTTCCAGGTGTATTCTCTTCAGCTTCTGGGAATCTACTACTCTTCACTGCTAAATTGTTCTCAACAAATGTTTGCTATGCTGTGACTATCTGGTAAGAAGTTTGAATTTCAGGTGACCAGGGTTTCCATAAACTTCCATAAAGCAGACAAAGTAGGAGGGGTAAAAGCCCTGAAGGAAGGCATTTTTTTAAAGAATACTTTTGATAGTTACATTATGGTGATGAGAAGGGAAATTGGAAATATGAATCCCAGAGCTCCATGGGTATGTATGAAATCTACATCAAAAGAGATAAATTCAACATACTAAAAAGTCCTTTCACTGTTCAAATGCAAGTAGCACTTAGATTTCAAGAGCTGTTTTCTGATGCTATTGGGGGGAAGGGGGGGGGAAGGAGGTGAGGATGGGGGAGCACACCTTCTCGAAACTAGAAATGTGATGGCTGATAACATTTTCAGTTTCTAAAAGGTCCACCTTTCCAGTTTGAACCATTAACTTGTTTCATCAGTGCTCACCTGAAATTTCAAGACACTTGCCAAGATGACCAAATCTGATGTAAGGACTAGGTTAATAAATTTCTTAAGGATTAAGCTACTCCAAGTGAGGAAAGGATAACCCTGGTACACAAACAATCCTAACATCCATCAGCTATGTATGGTCACCTTTTTCTAGCATAGGTAGAGAAGAACAGTTTGAACAGATTTCTCATTTTATTTGATTTCATTGTTAGCTTGAATTGATGAAAACTGAAGTCTACCACTTCCTCTTTAAATTTTAAAGCTACTTTATTTACATTTCAAAGTAGTTTTCAGACCCCCTAACAAGCAGGAACTTTGATACCGCTGCTTAGCCATGGCCACTATGATTTATACCTGCCATACTACACATACAGAGAGTGCTGACCAACCTGTGTGGGTTCTTCTGTGTCTTTGCAACTCATCACTCCTTGTAAATCGCTTGCCACAAAAAATCCAGTTGCATATAAATGGTCTTTCACCGGTATGCCAGCGCAGATGTGCTCGGAGATGAGATGTCTTGCCATAAACTTTTCCACATCCCTCAATATGGCAGATATGTTGTTTCTTTTTTCCTGGCTCATTGCTGCCTCTAAACAGATAAAATTTAAACAGCTAAGTAATTATACTCTAAAATATTATTAGCTATTAGGAAAAATATTTCATGTTAGAGACAATTATAATCCCCTGTCTAAAAAGAACTATCTACACACACCCCTTTTAATACAAAACATTAAAAATGTAAGCAATCCATGTAAGAAAATCTCATGCCCAAATGAGGCAAGCTGAGATAAGATGCCTAAGTAACAACAAAAATGACATTTACCTTCCTTCTCCCTCTCTGCAATTAGGACACGAACAGGCAACTCTTCTCAATCTCTTGCCAGGTTGCACCTCCTGGTCAGAAGCTTGTTGAGCTTGTTGGAGCTGCACTTGTGTTATCTGATCAGGACTAACAGCACCAATTGCTGCATTAGCAATGCCACCTACTGCTACAGTAACAGGAGCTATTGTGGCTTGCTGTACTTTAACTCCATCCTGTCCTTGCTGTTGACCTGCAAAATAAGAAAGCGTTGGTACCTTTTCTCAGTCATTTCAATGAGTGAATAAACTTTATACATTTTATGGAAAAAAAATCCAACTAAGTTTAAGGGAACCCACAAGGCAAGTATTCAATCCAGCCATTTTCCTGAAGCACTATGTATTGGGTTTGCACGGCAAGGTTTTGTTTGGTAGTGGGTGTACTACAGGGACAGCTTCTATGAGAAGCAGCTACAAGTTTCTTCCGCGTCTGACAGAGCCAATGCCAGAGTGTTCCAAGACAGATCCACTGCTGGTGGCCAAGGCCAAATCCATCAACGATGGTGATAGCGCTGGAGCAGAGATTCCCCCGCAGCCTATGGTGAAGACCATGGTAAGGCAGGCTGTGCCCCTCCAACCCATGGAGGATTATGGTGGAGCAGATATTCACCTGCAGCCTCTGGAAGGCCCCACACTGGAGCAGGTGGATGCATCAGAAGGAGGATGTGACCCCATGGGAAGCCCACACTGGAGCAAGCTCCTGGCAGGACCTGTGGCCCCATGGAGAGAGGGGCCCACACTGAAACAGGTTTGCTGTCAGGACTTATGAACCCATGAGGGACCCACACTGAAACAGATTTTGAAGACAACTGTCTCCGAAGGGAGGGACCCCATGCTAAAGCAGAGAAAGCATGTGAGGAAGAATGAGCAGCTGAAACAAAATGTTACCAACTGATCACATCCTCGGTTCCCCATCCTCCTGTACCTCTCAGGGGAAGCAGGCAAGAGTCAGAAGTGAAGCTAAGCCTGAGAAGAAGGAAGGGATGGTAAGGAAGGTAATTTTAAGATTTGGTTTTATTTCTCATGATCCTACTCTGATTTGATTAAGAAATTAATTTTCCAAAATCATCTGTTTTGCCTGTGACAGTAATTGGTGAATGATCTCTCCCAGATCCGTGACACATTTGTTGTATTTTTTCTCCCTTGTCTAGCTGAGGAGTGATAGTGGCTTTGGTGGGCACCTGACACCTAGCCAGAACCAACCCATCACTACTAAAGTACTTACCCGCAAGCTTAGAGAGTCCTGCTTAATGTAATTTGTTATTAGAAAAGTACAAGACTGCAAATTACTGACTAAGAAATGTGAACTAGTTTAACAAGTGTTTTCTTTTTCTCAAAAATGGAGATGAAAAAACATTAAACAATCTCACACAGAAATAGTTACATCTATTGCCAATTAATGTCTCACAACCTTTGAAAATATGTGTACAGTCAGAAAAACTAGAATTAACTAATATTAAAAGGTGCTTTATGACACATGCAAGTTGTCACCCCTCCTACAAGCTGTTTGGATGAACATGGAGTCAGCAAAAGAACTTTCACAAAGGAACAGAAATGTTGTAGGACTAGACTTGAACAAGCCAGCATACCATAGCTTTGTTAGTTTGGTTGGGTCTTTTTTTTCTTTTTAAAGGATTCTCCACCTGGAATGGGGTAGTCCTGCATATACGCACAAACTGAGGGACAATAGGCTGGGGACCAGTGCTGAAGAAAGAGATCTGTGGGTTTGGGTTGATGGCAGGTTGAATATGAGTCAGCAGAGTGACCTGGCACCAAAAGGGCTGACCACGTCCTGGAGTGCATCCAGCACAGTGTAGCTGGCTGAGGGAGTTGATTGTCCCACCCTGCACTGCACTGCTGCAGCCCCAACTCCTGTACTATTGTCAGTTTCGGGTGCCTCACTAGAAGAAGGACATCAAACTATTTGAGTGTGTCCAGAGGAGAATGATCAAGATGGTGAAGGGCCTTGAGGGCAAGAGATGTGGAAAGCCACTGAGGTCACTTGGTTTGTTCAGCTTGGAGAAGAGAAGACTGAGGGGTGACCTCATCGCAGTCTGCAACTTTGTCAAGGCGGGCAGCAGAGAGGGAAGTGCTGATCTCTCTCTGGTGACCAGTGACAGGACACAAAGAAATTGCATGAAGCTCCATCAAGGCAAGTTAAAGGCGGATGTTAGGAAAAAGTCTGTCGCTGAGAAGGCAGTTGGTTACTGGAACAGGCCTTCCAAGAGAAGTGCTCACAGCACCAATCCTGTCAGAGTTCAAGGAGTGTCTGGGCAACACAGTCATATGGTTTAGTTTTAGGCAGTTCTGAGTTGGACTCAGTGATCCCTATGGGTCCTTTCCAACTCAAGAGATACTGTGATTTTTTAATTTAGTTTTGATTTCAGTATGTTTTCAAGACAACTGGAAAAGCAGCTTGACTAAATCAAATGGAATTCTAAGATTGACTTGAATTAAAAATTCAGTTAATTTGCATGAACTTACTGATCTCATTGGCTTTCCTGATGAAAGTAAATCAGGATTACTGTCTTTATATTAAAGCAAAATAAAGTCTATTCCAATACAGGTAAGAAGCAGAGTTTCTTGAGCAGGAGGGTAGTATTATCCTTGTTTAAAAAAAAAAAAAAAAAAAAAAGAAAAAAAGTACTGTATGGTCTAAGAAAGTAATGTGACTAACAAAATCTGACACAGGGACATGACTTCCAGTCACAATCTGACAACCCTGAATGCCAGGCCTGACAGCAACAGGAATGGGACAGAATATCATCAGATGTTGCCATTAAAAAAAAAAGAAAAAAAATCAGTGCCTTTGTACAAATGGGAAGTAAAAGGAAATACTACCTACTTATTGAGAGAGTGTAATGACCAACCAAAATTCCTTAGTATAGACTATAATATTTGAAGCCTTGAACGTCCTCAGTGTTGAAGCCTTAATTTACAAAACTTACAAATCCATTAGAGGTAACATGAGATATTCAAATGAGCACTCCAACTGAACTTCTCAAGCATCCACAGTAGACATCAACAATGGAGATAACACTGAAACCACCACTCTCTCTAAAGTCTAAACAACCTAGCTACTGAGTGAGTTCATATACAATAGGATAATGACTACTTCATTCTCATGACTGCTGAGGAACAACACATGCTTGGACAGGTTATCTTGTGTAACATCATGGTAACAGCCACAGATGAAACATATCCACACCATCTAATTCTACCACATACAGGCAGATAGGTTAGGACTGAAGAATATGATATGCAGCAAACTTCCCAAAGTGACTTGACTGTCCTCTAACGTGCTATTGTTGGCTAAAGGAAATAGAATAAAACTGTCTTGTGCCCAGATTTGTACCAAGTTATTTCCACCAGAGGCACTAACCAAATTTTCCCGGAGTTCTCTCTCTCGGTTTCTGTCCGAAACTTGTACCTGATCTGCCTAGATATGAATAAACATTAATTCCTTGTTTTCTTAAGCAGGTCACAAATAGTGACAGATGCTGAGTACTTTTGGTTCTCTGAAAAGAACAAGGACAAACCCAGAAGAGATAATATTTGAATCATGCTTGCTGATGGGCAGATAGATCTGCCCAACTCCTATACAAAGTCTGGTATTTGCAGCAGGTATGACCCACAGGAAAAGAATTACAGGCTTCATCTTGAATGCTGAGTCTCCATATGTCTAGGATTGAACAAAGTCTTTCTCTTCAGAATAGCAGCGTACTAGAAATAAATCTATTTCACATATTCTAATGGGAAAGAAAAGCACTCATGAGAATCCTTGAGGGAGAATATGATATGGTAAAGACAACATTGTGGTATAAATGTGAATAGTAATATCTAGTACTGGAGCATAACAGTGGCAGAAAAGGACACGAAAGCTTCCAAAGAAAGTGCTGGTCCAGGGGCAATTCCTCATCAGGCTGTAAAGCTGCTGAAGTGCTGACTGAGTGCTATAAAAAACCAGAGTAAAAAAGGCTGATCGTTTTCCTTATATCTAATGCTCATTTAAACATGATCATGTGATTGCTTGTGTGGAAAACCAGCTGCAGCTTTTGGGTAGCCAAAGGTAAATTAGCAGGAAGAACTTGCTCAGCTTGTAGTCTTTTGCAGAGCACAAACCACTCTGTTAAGCATATCCAAGATGCAAACTCCTTTAATTCATAAAGCAGCACTGTAAATGATGAGTCTACAAACAGTCACTGCAAAAGTTAAAGTTGTAACACATTATAGCCACACCTAGTGTAGCTTTTTATGCCTTTTTCACTGTTAGTCATATTTTCAATAACACTGGCAGCAATTATCTTTTGTCATTACAGTCTGCCAGAGGGATGACTACATCCATGTCCCAAAGTCCTACTTGAGCAAAAAAGGTCCTGGGACCTAACCAGTCCATCGTCAGAACACAGCTGAAGAGCATAATTTTAGCTTAATTTTCCCTTTCTCTTACTTTCCTGAACTGATATTAAAAGCTTTGATCCAACCTCCCCCCAGGCTGTCAGACTAAGGCTTTCCAAGTAGGATGTGAATTGATAAGAATCCTGATGACTCCTTTTTTACTCCATGACTACAATGATTATGTCCAGCACATAACTCTTGCTGGATCTGACCAATCCACGTTTATGGGGAAGACTGTCCAGCACTTTCAAAAATCTAATTATTTTGCTGATTCTATACAAACCAACTTTCCTGTCTCTAAGTCATAAGATGATCAGCTACACAAGAGTCTTCTGATACTTCTTCAGAACATCAAGTACCATTGCAGAAGCATATTTTATCTGCTCCAAGCTTTCCCTCCTCCACAGGAGGACCACACATATTTCAGTACTACGGAGCTACAAGCTTAATGTATTTATGAAACATAATATGGTGATGCATCTGAGTAGAAATTCTTCACAAGAAAAGTAAAGGTGACAAAAGTACAAAAGTGAAAAGGCCAAAGGGAAGGTTACTCAGGCAGACAATCACATTATCCATATGGTTTCAGTTAAACAGTACTTAAATGACTGCTCTTTAGATGCCATTAACAAAGTTACTATATTTTCTAAAATGAATGTTGATTTTCTTTTTTAAATTAATCTCTCTGTTATTTTACACTCCCTTCCCTTTGATTACACTTACTAAATTCATAACAAAAGGTTTTGATACCCTCAAATTATCACAGAAATAGCCTTCGTTAAAGATAGAGGCCACAACATTCAATAAGAAAACCTCTCATCTTTAAGATAAAATGTAACTGAAGAAAGCACAGGTATCTGATAAATGATCTTTGCCAGATATTTACAAAGTTATCAGAAAACACCGGGAAGTTATGTAACATAGTTCCTAAACTTAATTTTTGTTTTGAACTTCTGAAAGAGGATCCCAACGAGCTAGCACACGAACAGCATACAGGATAGAAAGCAATGCATCTGCTCTCATTTTAAAGTTATTAAATATAATTTTTTATTCTTATCCTGAGAGTAAAATAAATATATTTTTGACCAGTTGAAAAATCACATTTTTCACAAAGCAACTGACAGAAAAAATTTGGTCTAAATCTCAAGTGAGCCTGCTACAGTCTTGAGTTGTCTGGGATTTTGACATTTTTAAAACTATATACTAGAATCCGCTATGGATCACTAAGGGCTTTAACATTTATACTTATTAAGGAGAGATAAAGGAATTTCATTATTTCCTATTATTTTACTCTAAAAGCAGGTGGCTGAGAATTTTTTCCATACAGGAAAAGAATGATCTCCTGACACACTCTAGATTGAGAAAAAATACCTATTAAAAATAAGCTGTATGACTTTTTCCTTGGAGCATTAAAATATCATGCAAAGCCTTCCAAAAATTCTGCTACAACCATGAGATCACTTGACATTACCTCTTCCTGATGTAGTCCAAACCACAAAACCTGATATTACTATACTTCACCATCCATAATAAAACCTTTCAGTAACAAGGGCACTCATGTTTCAACACAGATTTCAGAAAGAGGTCTAAACAAATCATAACATGTGAGAACAAAGTCACACTTCATCTGTTACTTTGTATGAGTTGTCAAAGCAGTCACTGCACATTTACACCTACTTCTAGAAGATTAAAAGTTTTTTTCAGGTTCCCATGATTTCTTTAATAGTGATTTCCTGAAATGGGGAAATATTAAAGATTAACAAAATCATAAACCTGCATGTGACTGAACTTTATTGTATACATTGTCAGGTTACAATGCTAAGTTACAAAAAAGTGCTAGTTCACAAAATAACACTGATACCAACTACGTCATTGCATTTCATTTTCTCTCAGGTCTAAGTCCTCTGGGGTTTTTTTGATAGTAACCAGTTAACTGACCACAGGACAATACACAAACAAGGCAACCTGATACAATATTTATTTTGCGAATCGAGTGCATCAAGACTCTCACTCATTCCAATGCATACATAGTTATGACAATGGAATTAAGAACATTACAGATGTTTTTATGCTTCTCAAATGGAAAAAACCTGCATGAATTTAGTCACTAATCGTTCCTATTTAAGGGGTTAATTAAATGCATTACTTACTTTCACAGGATACAGGATTATAAAGATAAAGGATTGCATGTCTTTTGTCCTTCAGCATCACATAGCTTTCCAATTTTGCTGTAAAACTGCATCTTAGCACTTAAAACTCACATGCCCTTTCCCATACACAAGTCTGTAACACATTCACACAAGAAAACTCAACAGCTTTAAGTAATTACTATAAAGCCAAATAATATATATCAATCAATTTTAAGCTTAAAAGTTAATTTGCAAAATAGCAACTTCCGTAACACCACCTGGATCATTAAAGAGAGCTAATGCAGTGACTGACCACTGAAGATCATGAGTAGGCTTAGCCATCCATCATTAGGTCAAAACAAGTTTCCTTTCACTACATCTTGTACTTGCATCCCTATTCTTGTTCACCTTAAGTAGCAAGCATGAAAAACTACTCTTTGAGGCAACATCCTTGTTTTTGTCTAGGATCGAGTTAATTTTTGTAAGAAGCTGTGAGGGGACACAGGCAGGACACCTGACCCAAACTAGCCAAAGGGGTATTCCATACCATATGACATCACGGCCAGTATAGAAGAGTCGCTTCTTGTGGATGGGCTGGGAATCAGGTTGGCAGTAAGCAAAATTCATTGTGTATCACCCACTTTGTATATCCTTTTGTTAATGTTGCTATTTTCCTTTATGGTCCTAGGAAACCGTCCTTATCCCAACCCACTTTTTTGCCCCAATTCCACTGCATGTGGGGGAAGAGGGAGCAAGTGGCCACATGGTGCATAGCTGCCAGCAGGAGATAAACCAAGACAGCCCTTTACAATTAAATTTATTGGCTATTTACACCCAAAATATAACTCCCCTGAGGTGAACATTGGACTTCTGCATGCTTCTGCATCATCCACTAAGCGCCCTTAGGTTCCTGAGCAAAAGCAATCCAATGGATGGGTTTGCCTCTGCATGAAGCAGAAGTAACTCAGACCGTCATCTCTAGCATACTCTTCATGTGCACTCAAGTGACTTTATCCCTTTCTACAGCATGTGGAAGTTTTGATTGGGCAGGGCCAGTTTGATTGGGAGGGGCTCTAGTGTTGACTAACCACAGGGCCTTTGCTAATGTTTGAGTGTCCTATCACCCACTGCTCTCAATGCAGCATGTTACAGTAGGCTGCTAAAGACTATTTTCCTGGAGGCTGGTGCATTGACAGGGGATGTGATACACCCGCCCAATGTCGTGCTCTTTGGGCCTGGTGTCTATGAAAGTGTTCTGAAAGTGAGTCCCACTTTCTGACTCAATTTTTTCTGGGGTGCCATGTTGCCATAGGACTTGCTTTTCAAGGCCCAGGATCATATTCTGGGCAGGAGCATGGAACACAGGATATGTTTCCAGCCATCCAGTGGTTGCTTCCATCACTGTAAGCACATGGTGCTTGCCTTGGCGGGTTTGTGGGAGTGTGATGTAATCAAACTGCCAGGCCTCCCCATTTTTGTATTTCAGCCATTGTCCTCAACACTAGAGAGGTTTTAACTACTTGGCTTGCTTGACTGCAACATGTTTCACATTCATGGATGACATGTGAGACAGCATCCATGGTCAAGTCCACTCCACAATCACAAGCCCATACAGATGTTACACCTCTTCCTTGATGGTCTGAGGTGTCAAGGGCCCACTGAACTACAAATACTTCACCTTTATGTTGCCACCTAAGACACATCAATCTTAGCAGCCTGATCCAACCACTGGTGTATGCTCCGCAGTGGCCTGACTCTTGGGTACATGGACATCTGTATGATATTCTTTTATAACTGGCTTCTCTAGCTGGGTAGCAGTATCTTGCCCTAGTGGTGTAGCCCAGACGCCTCTGTGCTGCGGATTTATCCCCTTCCACTGCTGTAAGCACTCCCACAGGGCATGTGCCACCATCCACGAGTCAGTGTAGAGGCAGAGAGCTGGCCATGTTTCTCTTTCAGCAATGTCTAAAGCCAGCTGGATGGCTTTGAGCTTGGCAAACTGGCTCAACTCATCTAGGACTCCATACAGCAGTCTTCCATCTCTGATGCTTTCCCCCAATGTGACAGGACCAATCAGTGAACAGGACATACTGTTTCTCTTTTTCTGGCAGTTCATTACATGGTGGGGCCTCTTCACCACACGTCACTTCCTCCTCAGTGATATTCCAAAGTCTTTGCCTTCTGGCCAGGCCATGGTTGCTTCCATAATTCCTGTGTGACTGGGGTTTCCTATTCGAGCCACCAGTATGATCACTGAGACTCATTCACTCCTTGCAGCATCATGTGCATGATGTGTAGATGGGACCCTCCCGTTGAGCATCCAGCCCAGCACCAGCACTCAGGGTACCAAGAGGAGCTGCGCTTTCAGCACCAACCACCTCCAAAGCAACTAGAGCCACTTCATATGCTGCCAATATCTCTTTTTTCATTGAAGTACAGCAGGCCTTAGATCCAAAACCCTAGGGGTCCACCTAGAGTCTCCCCTGGCACCTTCTGCTACAGTCTCTGGGTAGAACCATTCTCCCCAGATGTGGTGCATTTTTACATCTGGCCCTGCCCAGACTGGCCCATGGGCTACTGCATGAACTACTTCCTGTTTGATTTGTTCAAAGGCTTGTTGTTGCTCAGTGCCCCATCTGAAATTGTTCTTCTTCCAGGTCACCAGATAGAGAGGGCTTACAATCAGACTGTAATTTGGAATGTGCATTCTCCAAAAAAGCCACAATGCCTAAGAAAGCACTCATGCCTCTAGGGCTGAGGTAGGTCTTCCATCCCACCTCCTCATGTCCTCTCTGTGATGACAGGTAAAACCACAGGGTGCCTCATGGTGTCTACCCTCTATATCCTCTTTCTCGAGCAGAAAAATGCTTACTGATATACTGCTCCATACGTGTGGGGAATAGGACATATTCTCTCCATGGTGATTGACATGCTGAGATGACATACCACCTCTTCACTAAAAGGATACCCCTCCCTCACACCTGACAGAGGTCTCCTCTAGGGGCTGGGTGGCAGATGAAATCTTTTAACATGTCTCAGAACTCACTCAGTGACAGGGATTCAGCAATTACCTCTGGTTCTGGCTCTTCCTCCTGTGCTGGTCCTGGTTTACCATCATCCAATACTAAGCAAACTGATTGTTCTGTCTATTTCTTCTTATGGGAGTGACTGATACCATCATCTTGTTTTTTTGGTTCAGCAGCACTGTCTGTTACCAGGGTTTCAATAGGCACAATGCCAGTCACCAGGGTTGGAGCAGCCATAGTGCCTGTGCCAGGGCTTGAGTAGCCACAGGGCCTGCTGGCTTCCCCCCCTCCCCCGACTCTTTCACCTGAGGATGCTGCATATTATCAAGCAGTGTTCCGTGGATACTGGCTTTGGAATAGCCACAGTATATTCCTTTCAAATATTCCATCACTCTATCAGCATCCTGTAGTTGTTCAGGGGTGAAGTTCCAGACTACTGGAGGTGGGAAGTTCTCCAAATATCTGTCCATATTCTCCCACATGCTGTGCCACCTATGACTATCCAGCCTCAGGGCAGATCTCTGGGTGCTATTCTTAGAACAATTTTTTTCTAACCCTAAGACCTGAAGCACATTCAGGAGACACAGCAATAAGTACATGCTGCTTTGAACATCCTAAGGGTATTGAAAATTCTTCAGGCTAGTAACAACAGCTTTTCAGGAAAAATGGGAAGTGAAAAGGGTGAGGAAGTATCTCCTGTCTTCCCCATAGACTGGGTACCATTATTAATCAATTCCAAGAGATATCATCCAAGGTACAGACAAGGCCACATACAAATACCAGCTTAATCTCATGATCACTGATGTTATCATAAGTTGATATCACAGAGTACAGCAATAAGAATCCAGACCCCTCTCCCAGAAATGCTAAACAGTGCCACAGGGAATACACACAGCAAGGAAGGGTTTACATAACATAGCCATGTGAACAAACAAAACATCATTGTGATCAGTGACTGTTTAATATAATACATGCATACCGTAAATTGGTTTTAGCATGCGCTGGTTCAATCTGTCATTACCTCGATCCTTTGGGTCCCACATTGGGCACCAAAAAAGACTGTTGTGGTTTAGCCACAGGTGGCAGCTCATCACCACGTGACCACTCTCCCTTCTCCCCTGCAGTGGGGTGGGGAGGAGAATCAGAAGAAAAAGATGAAACTCGGGTTAGGATAAGGACAATTTACTGTGACAGCAAAGGGAGATGAAAACAACAATAGTGCTAGCCAAAGAATATACAAAGTGGGTGATACACAATGCAATTTACTCACTGCTGACCTGATGACCAGCCAGTCCTTGAGCAACAACTCCTCCTCCCTGGCCAACCTGCCTTCTATACTGAGCATGGTAACATACAGTATGGAATATCTCTCTGGCTAATTCAGTCAGATGCCCTGGCTGTGTCCTCTCCCAACTTCTTGTGAAAATTATCTCTATCCTAGTCAAAACCCAGGACAGACAGAGCAGCAAGGGAACAACTTAACTAATGATCCACAGACACCATGGGAGTCAAACTTCACAAAAACAAATCTTGGAAGGAAAAGAAATTTAGACTAAAAGGACACTTCTAGTTTCTAGTACTTAGTTCCCCAGAACAATTTGTATAGATTTCCTGTTGCACTTGCGCAACCAGCATTCAGCAGTCAGAAAGATGACACCATTAGTGAGAGCTACCTCCATAGCACACACCTTACTGCAAGATCTGAAGAATGCTTTACAAAATGTACCTAGAGCCAGAGAGGATAATGTTGGGAAAAAAAATTGTCTAAATGCATGTTCTAAAAATTAAAGAGAATTGCAATTGACTTTCATAATTCAATGTACATAACTGCAGGACAGCCAAGTAAAGTTAACAAGAGCCTGCTGAGTTCCAAAGCTCAACAGACATCAGAGCTGATGCAGCAACTCACCCATTCAACATGTTACTGCTGCAAAGCAACTGGGGAAAAGAGGTTTCTCATCTCCCCTTTCCCTGCATACACCAAGTACAGTCAGCCTGCAAACATATCTAAACATTGTTTTTCTACGACAACATACAGGAACTGGATCCACCCAACTACAAGAAATTTGGGTTATCACAGCACTAAGTTCAGATGCTACTACAAGCAGAAGGTTTCCAGTGCAAACTGCAGCATCAACTAGATACCTCTCTTTTCCTTGGGTTGGGGGGGGAGGGGTGTGTGTGTGGAAAATGGGGATGAAAGGCCAGGTATTGCAGCAAATTTCTACCTTTCTATCTTTCCCCTGTTGCTGACTTTGATAGAGTAAGTTTTTGGAGGAGAGGATAAAAAGTTCTTATAAATCTTATTCAAATGCCTCTGTGTTTTCAAAAATTACTAAACAGCAATATAATTAAGCTTAACTTCAGTGAAAAATAACACTTAAAAGCATGAGATTTAAGGCAGTAAAAAGTAAGTTTGAAGGTTATAAACACCTTAAAAAAATCTGAAGTATCTTTCCTTTTATGCAAGAATCTTATTGGCAACATAAGGACATACACAGTAAGTTTCATGAAGATACTTTAAAGACTTCAAAATCATAAGGTTTTACTTAAGTGCTTTAGGACAACCTTAAGTCACTTCAATACTTCAAGGCAGAAAAGTTGTTTTCCCAGATAGTAGTATCTTTCATTAAACTGAAAGCCAGTTTTCATTACTTTGTTAAGAACAGGAAAGAGCTACCACAAACACAACACAGAAAGACTTATATAGAAACAATATAAAAATCAACTACAGAGCTACAGTTTCACAAGATCTAGTCTGGGCAACCAAGCAGAGGTTTCAGTCAAAGCAAGGCAATGCTTCTGATTCTCGTGGATGCTGTGGCTTCAAATGGAAAAAGATACTGTCAATTTATGAGGCATTCTAAAGAAGGATCTGGAATCAGAAAAATGGCTTAGGAGTAGTATAGCAAGTTAAGACACCCTTAAAAAAACAAACCCAAAAACCTCACTCAGCATGTCAGGTGCTCTGCATGGAAATTAGCAGAAGATCTAAGGGTTGTAAGTTTACTTTTATGGAACATCTCTCTCTACCCCACCACTCTGACCCAACTCTCAGGTTATTCTACAGCTTATAGCCACAACAGAACATGGCCCTGCTTTGCTGGTTTGGCATGTTTTTTTCCACCTCTTCCCCTTAACTCTGAAATAAAGATAGGACTATAAAGAAGCTTGTTGACTGGTAGTCTCTACAGTCTGACTGCAGGAGGTCAATTCCTGACAAACTGTAACACACAAAAAAGCCCCTCTTACTTCTGCCATGTAGAAACTAAAACACTGGTTATCAGGAAGTGTGGGTTTTTTACCATCTCTGTTCAATTTCTGTATATTACCATGCAAACAGTAATAGCCTAATCTTGAAAGGACAGAAGGAGGCTGACAAGAAAAGCAGCAAGCTAAGTTTCCAGTACTTTCTTTGGGTTTTTTAGGGGTAGGGGTTTTTTTGGTTGGATTTTGTGGGGATTTTGACTACAGTTTATCTAGGTTACATATTTCACCCTTGACTAGAAGGTTCACAAGTGTCCTTGAAATAAACGTTTTGGCCATATGGAGTATTATCTTTATATTGATCAAGATAAAAATAAATATACCTCTATGCACAGGAGGGATTAGTTAGCAGGCACATATATAGAAAATTCTTTCAACAGAAAGGAAGATAGCAGACTTTAAAACTAGGTTAATTGTATAGCAGTTATAATTTACTCACAAACACTGGCAAGGTGATTACAAGTTATCAGGAAATACAATATTCATAAAACATTTTGAAAGATCCTTTACAGTAAGACTAAACATGAGACACAAGCCTTAGTTTTATAACAGCCTATGTGTAGATGAACTAACCAATACAGAGGATAATTTATTTATTAAAAATGTAGCTTTGTTACATCCTTCACCAGGCAAGGACCAACAAAGCTACATATTGTATTACAGAATCACAAAAGAAGGCCAATGTGAATCTCTAAGATCCAAACCCTTAGAAATTCTGCCATCTTCTGTAACATTGTTATCCCTATAAAACCATAAGCTTAATCTTCCTTTTGGGTTCAGAACAAATTTAAGAGTTGCTGTTTCTTTGGTCATGAGGAAGTAACTGACAACAAGAAAATCAAAGCCCTTATTTCCTAAACATTAGTATCTTGTGCAATGGAAAACTGGTCACATCATCACTTGAAATCACTCTGTAATTAAGAAAAGTCAGACTTGTCTCTAACATGTATCCCAAGTGTTGATTGGTAGGAGGATAGTAACTGATCATTTTCTCTTTACAAGAAAAATGGTTCTAAGTCTGCCCATCTATTAAGTATGTATGTCAGTATGACACAATTTACCAATTTGTGTAAGTATGACACAAATTACCAGCTGATCAAGGTGTATGACTGCTATTCACGATCAGTCCTTTTAAACATCACTGGAAAGTTGATTAAGAATGGATGCATGCAGAAATCCATATAACTGTATATTTATACCCCAAATTTACCTAAGCATGTGCTAAAACACTACATAATTCTCAAGACACTACAGCTGTTTAATGGTAATTAAACATTTTTAATATATTAAGACAGCAATAATTGATTCATCTTATCTGCCAGTGCCAAAATCCCACAAAGCTAAATACACTGTAATTTAAAAGTTGCACTAAAGAAGCTACTGAAATCGGATTTTGAATATGCTTCTTTCTGCTCCCCCCAGCCCCAGGTGGCAATAAAAGAACAAGGCAGCTTACTGCAGATCGAAGCATCCTTAAATAAATAAATATGAACAGCCTGATGAAGATGTACACTATCACTCAGTTTGCTTGCTTGACATTTTCTGAACAAGAGTGTTCAGCCAATTAATTTCCTGCTTAATGTGCTCTGATTTCTGACAGCCAGGAATGAGAGAGGGGATGGAAAAGCTGGATACTGCCAGAGAGTACACCTGTATTGAACAATTTTGTAAGACTACATTTCTAACAGAGAAATACAGTTTTGCTAACATTCTTCCTTGAAGACTTAAAAACTTACATTTAATTATTAAGTTAGCAACATAGAAACAGTTCATCAGAAACCTGTTTCGCCTCAATTACAAGCAAAGCCAATACTCAAAATGCTTCCCTTTCCCATTTAATCTAGAAGTGATGAAGTCATGGCTTGTTACTCATAGGTCAGGGAGAAAAGGCTTGTTTTACCAGGACATGTTTTTACCAGGTTGTTCTCCGCAGGCATTTTAGCTGAACAGGTAGATCGTGCATTCCTTATGCACTGAGTTCAGGAACAGTGTATTTTATTTTTAAGCTACCACCACCGAGACAAACATTTCCCTGCCTCCCCCTCCCCGTCTCCTCCCCAAGCAGTTTGTTGTTAAATGGCTTCTGCCACTATTTTGAATTTCAGTTTAGGAAAACCCCACAACCAAACTGATATTGTCATTAGAAGACTAAATGTTTCTCCTCTAATTACTCTGAAGCATTTGAAAAGAATGCCAGTGCCCCAATATTTAGAACACTGTGGTTCTGCAACAATTCTCAGTTCAAGGCAACCTGAGAACAATCCTAAGTGACGTTCCATGACTCTGGAAAAATTTCTATACTCCATCCAACTACATCCTCAGAATGCCAAGTAACAGACTATGAAGAAAAAAAAATCTAAGAAAAACCTCCTGCATTTTTTTCTGGTTTTATCGAAAATAGCTCAGTTATTTGTACTTAGCTTTTTACTGCAGATTTCCGTAGCTTCCTTTGGCTCCTTTAACTTCCACCCTTAGTATTTCTATTTACCAGTTTGCTTGTTTATACCATAGTTTTTAAAAACCCTTTTCACCTTTCTACGACCTACAGGCATCCCTCCTTGCTTAGCTACACAACTCACCAACCTCTGCTACTATACAATCTCACTATTAAACTAACACAAAGAAGCAGACCCACAGGTTACCTGCCATGAAAATGCATTTTCTTTCATTCAACATAAGTGTAATCTAGGACTTCCAACTATGCACCTTCCCATCCCTCAGTAACTAGCCTATGTGATACAGTTAACAGAAGACCTTAAGCGCTATAAAGGTGAATCAGATCATTCAGTTTTTAGTGAATGTTCTCAAAGTCCTGTATCATGAAAAGTGTCTCACACAACAATGAAGAAAAATTTTTGTATGTTTGATAAACACCTGCAATAATTATACAGACTCAATAAAGACACATTCACAGAAGAAAATACATTCATCAAGGAGTATTAAATAAATAAAAGTCCCATTTCTGACTTGGGAAGACCTGAGCTACAGATCACTGAATGGTGGGAAGAGTATCTATTCCCACTGAATGGTGGGAAGAGTATCTAAGCAGATTATTCCTGTCTGCACCACCTGCAAGTCAGCAGGTAAGATCAGAAACACCCTTGTGTTCATAGAATCATAGAAGAGTTGGGTCAGAAGGGACCTGTCCCAACCCCATGGGCAGGGACACCCTCCAATAGCCCAGGTTACCCAACGCCCCATCCAACCTGGCCTTGAACACTAACAGTGAGGGGGCAGCCACAGCATCTCTGGGCAACCTGTTTTAGCATCTCACCACCCCCACAGTAAAGAATTCCTTCCTTGTGTTAAACTGAAAAGGTGTAGGTTTAGATTAAAAACCACTGCCCCTTGTGCCGTAACTATAGGCATGCCTTGGTAAAGAGTCTCTGACTTTCTTGTAAGCTCCTTCTGTGCATTGAAAGGTTGCAATAAGGTCTCCCCAGAGACTTCACCAGTTCGAAGAAGCCCAACTTTCTCAGCCTTTCTTCTCAGGGTACATGTTCATCCCTCTGATGATTTTCATAGCCTTACTTTGGACCCACTCTAACAGGTCACAGAATCATAGAAGTTTTTGAAGTTGTAAAAAATCACTAAGATCATCAAGCCCAACCATCTGTCCAATACCACCACATCAACTAAACCATGCCCTGGCTTGCCACACCTACATGGGTTTTTTTAACACCTACACGTCCATGCGTGTCTTCTACCCCAGAACTAAACACAGTACTACTACAGATGAGGTCTCAAGAGCAGTGAAGGAGAATCACATCCCTTGACCGGCTGGCCTTGCTTCTTTTTATGCAGCCTAGGATACAACTGGCTTTCTGGACTGCAAGCGCACACTGATAGCTCACATCCAATTTTTCATCTACCAATATCACCACGTCTTTCTACTGAAGGCTGCTCTCAATTAATTCATCACCCAGCCTATGCTGCCACCTGGAACTGTGGCATTTGCATTTGGCCTTGTTGAACTTCATGAGGTTCACACTGGCCCAGCTCCCAAACATGTCAAGGTCCATCGAATGGCATCCCTTCCTTTAAGCCTACCAGCTGTACCACTCAGCTTGGTGTAATCTGTAAACCCGCTGAAGCTGTGCTCAATCCACCATGTCACTAATGAAAATAGTGACCAGTACTGGTTCCAACCCAGACTCCTGAGAGGTCTCAATCTCCACTGTCCATTTGGAGATTGAGCCATTGACAGTAAATCTTTTAATGTGGCCATCTAGTCAACTCCTTATCCATTAAATAACTCAAACATAAAATGTGTATCTCTCCAAGGCTACTGCATAGGACTGCGTCAAAGTCCTCACATAAATCATGGTAGATTACATCAGCTCCTCTTCCCTTACCTACACCACTCATACTATGGCAGAAGGCCACCAGACTAGACAGGTACAATTTGCTCTTTGTGAAGCAACATTAGCTGTACCTAATTATGTTCCTGTCACCCATATGCCTTGACACAGCTCCCAGGAAGACCTGTTCAATGATCTTACCAGGTAAAGATGATGCTGACTGGTTAGTAGTTCCCAGGGGCCTCGTTTTCCCTCTTTTTAAAAATGGGTGCAATATTTCCCTTTTTCCAGTCACTACTCCTAAATTAGATGCATTTAATCTTATGTATCATTTTATTCCTGTTTAGGCATTTGGTAAAATGTTTCAAACTCCGCTGCAAAGTTTAAGCAACTGAGATAACAATATCCAAGCAATGTCTTCAGTCTTAAAACAGCAAGACCACACTGAGTGGTCCTCAAGCTCACTGGGGCTAAATTCAGGAAGTCACCGCCTATTCACGTGAACGGCTATCCCGCTCCACAGGGAATCATGCACACAACAGCTCACGCAGCAGTGAAGAAAGGCAGCTGACTTTGTGCAGAACTAGCTTGCTTAAAACCCACGAAAGGTAGTGAACTCATAGCAAGGCGGGTATTTGTAGATCCATGCATGTTCAAGTAAACATGGTTGCTTTTATGTAGTCTGTTGTTTGATTAGCTCTTAAATAATTGTTTATAATCTGTTTTTAAGGCTCAGATGCTTAGTTCCTATCTTCTCATCCCACTTTCCTCTGGACATTTAATTACTCCTTTGACTGACACTTTGTACATTATCTCAGTAAAATTTTTTACACAATCACAGAGTGGTGTAGATTAGAAGGTACCTCTTGAGGTCATCTGGTCCAAATCCCTGTTCTACCAGGGCCACCTACAGCAGGACCACATCCAGATGGCTTTTTACTGTCTCCAAAAGTGGAGAGTACATAGGTTGTCCAGGGAGGTTGTGTCAATGCTTGGCCATTCCCACAGAAAAGAAAGTAGTTTTCCTCTACATCATTGATATCTGAGTGACTTTTACCTATGGCCAGAAAGTAAAAAGATGCAAGAACTTCTCTGCTTTGCCCTGCTTTTTGACCACACAGCACATACAAAATGGAATTCTTACCAAGAGCAATACTGGAATTTTTAACTGAAAGAAAACCAAACCCAAACACTTACTTATCTTGTCTGGTCTACAGTAGAGCCTATACACCCTGGAACTTCAAGTAACAAAGGTTGTAAAAAGCAGACTAAATTATAGTATTTTATTGAAAAGTGTAACATTTTTCTTCCCAAGGTAAAATTTGTCTCTTCTACAACATAGAAACAATTTGACACAAAACATCAAAACAAAAACTCTATGGCTTAATATTTCCATAATAATTTTAAGCTTTAAATTTTAATGCTTGCATTTAATTTAGAGCTCTATGGCTTTATTATTCTATTTACTACTAAAAACCCCCTAAGAAACAGGTACCTAAATTACCCTAATGTAGAAATAACTAGAAAAAACAATGTTCATGAAACAGAAATACAAAGAGCAGTTATGTCAGAAAAATTCTTATTGTGATTTTTTTTTTCCCCATAGAATCTCAGCTGGCTTAATCAGTTGGGTTTGTCTGAAGTACACAGTAACTTTTCCTAACAAAGCAAGAACACATGAAACAATGCATAGGATGAATCCTTCGGTCAGTGTTTTCCCTGGCACATTCTGGACATCCTCCATACAGCTGCTTTCCAACACCTACTTCTACTACTCATTTGTAGCAAATGATCTGGTTCTGGAGAGTTCAATTACTGTACAGAAGAATTCATGCCAACAAGCTCAGGTACTGCAGAAAAAGAATGGAAATACCAGTCTGCAGATGTTGAGGTAACTGAGCCCTTTGTTTATTTTTTCAAAGGTTTCCTGTAACAACAATAGCAAAAAACATTTTAAAACCCCCAGCAAATCTGAGGAAGTTGATAGCCCTGATCAAGATTACTTATTTCTTGTAAGAGGTAAATAAAAGTTTAGGTTCTAGCATATTTGCAATTTTATATTTCATATCCATTCTTTCCTTCAATATAGCATTATGGACTGCACATAACACTTCTCACTTCCCTTCCCATGCTTCCACATTTCCTATTCCCAGACTGCAAAATCAGGTTTCACAGGAGAGAAGCAGAAATATGTAAGAGGAAGAAATTAAAAGTTTTCCCCCACATTCTCAAATTTTATTCTTTCTCCATAACCTCAAGCCTTGGCAAAAAGAACTAGTACCTTATATCCAAAGGAATGGAAAGAAGGTCAGACGACTTATAGATGGCTACCATAAAATTCCAAGCACTACAGAAGCAGCTATAAGGCCTACCTTAGAAAAAAACCCCACAAAACCATAAAACAGTAGACAATACAGTGAAGGGAAATTCTGTGGTCACCAAGCTTAAATTTAGTTAACATTCAAATCCTGTATGACTAAGGCTTGACTTCTCCAGGTCCATATTTGTGACTCATCCCCCTTCTTTCACCCTCAGTTCCAAATCTCAATCCCCTTACTTTCCAAAAGGCATCACATGCCAGCAGAGGTGCAGTTAAGATAACCGAGCAAGATGACATTCAGGATCTCCTGCTCTAATACCTATTAGTGTGTACTATACAGTTGTACACCATTTGTAAGCAGGAAAAAACTGCACAAAGTATCTTCTTGTGCCCTCAAATCTAGGTTGTTCCCAAAGCAAGCTTCATATAAAGTCTCCCCTAGCAAAGTGGGAGCTTCTGTCTCACAGCAGCAGTCAAGCAGCACCTTCTCACCAAGGAAAATTTTTTCCAAGTCAAACCATACTGCAAGATACTGTAGCAGCTGGTCAGCTCCAGCTAAATGAACATTCTTTTTGAACCATTACAGCTAAACACAAGGTCAAGATTTTAATTCTTATTACCCAGATAAACATTTCTTTAACACTCCTTCAGTAAGGCGTGTTCAGTACATCCAGCCCAGCTCACAGTATTTCAACATGCCATCCTGTGCCAAACGGTACCATAGTGGATGAAATTCTCCCAGTGGCAAATTTCTTATTATCAATCTATGTTCAGTCTTTTGTCAGAAATGTCTCAATTAAAAGGAACAATCCTTTGTTCAGTAAGCATTTCTCATGTTACCATCTGATTATTAAAAGAAATTTACAAAAAAGTCAACCCAATCAAGAATCAGTATGACCCCTATATTTGTTTATGAAGACTGGACATACTAAAAGGTTGGGCGTTTTTCTTACAGTTTCATTAGAGTGTATAGCCAGGTCTCTGTTAAGAAAATAGTTTATTTCAACTACTACAAGTTTTCTATTGTATGAAATAAAACCAAGTTGATGTAAGCAGCTATCAAACTGGCAAAGAGATGAAGTTTTATCGGCAACTTGATAAAAGATTGCAAATTTTACATGTAAAATTGCCCTTGTGGGACACCGCAGACACCTTGCACAGAGTTTACTGTAGAACTAAGCCCTACTATCCAGCCTAAAGCCTTTTCATAGTTCCTTTCCCAACGATGAGACTAGCATAACCAAACAGGCATTTCATAAAACATATCAAAAGTTCATCAGCAAGTACTGAGGTACAGTTACCAGTTGTTTTTATTCTTTCAAAAAGACAAGTAACAAGAGCTATCCTGTGTGCAAGCATACTTTGTGCCACTCCAACTCTTTGCAGAATTCAAAGTTTTAAGGGAGCAACTTCAGGAGCTAGCAGTGTAGGCTACAACAAATAGTTCTATACAAATGCATGCCATGACACAAAATACTCCAGTTCACATACCATCACTTTTCTCACAGTACATTCCCTGTGCAAAGATTAGGAATACTGCCTGGTTTGGAAAAAGCTTTTTGTAGTTGCTGGTTTTTTTTGGTTTTTAAAAATATATCAAAGCCCCAACAATAATAAAGTGTCATGTTCCTCCTGAAACCTGCAGGTCTTTAATAACATGGAGAACAAGATCATATACAAACAGTTCTGTTTCAATTGATGCAACTGATGGTATTAGCTCAGTGTTTAAGTGAGGAGTCAACCACTTCAAAATCTTAATTTTATTAGTAAGTATAAGGTATCTCTTCACAGCTAAGACGCTAAAATTTATTACAGAAAATCCTGGGAAAAAAAGTATTAATTTTAAGCTGTCTGATATTCTGGTAATAGTGGGGGAAAAGAAAAACACCAAAAATCCCCCAAACCCCACCAAAACAAAAGAAACTGGAAACTTTGTCAGACTACTCACCCGCAACACTGGTAATGGTAACAGGAACTCCTTGAACTTGAACACCTGCAGCACCCAGGTTGGCAACGCTTACTGTCTGAAGATTAGGTACTGAAGCAAGCTGGGCAGCATTCAGAGTGATGGGGGTCCCAGCAACAGCCACTGGTGCAATCTGGGCAATGGTTGTGCCACCACTTGAAGACACAGGAGTAATGGTTAATTGTTGGGGTAACCCAGCATTTTGAACTTGAAGGTTTGAAAGGCTTTGCAGATTCTGGACCTGTACAGTTTGCCAGCTGATCTGCCCTGATGGTGTTAAAGTTGGAGCCCTGATGAGCACCTGAGTTGGACTCACTGCTTGAAGCTGGACATTCTGCAAAGGCTGCTGCTGGATGGTCTGTATAGTCTGCCCTGACTGGAGCTGAAAGGACTGAGGAGGAATGGCCTGAATAATTTGCTGCTGAGGCTGCTGGATCTGTATCTGCTGCAAAATAGGCTGACCTACGATTTGGACCTGCTGAAGGGAACCTGACTGATCTTGGACGTTCTGTAGTCCATTGGACTGAAGCTGGCTGGAGCTCTGGGCTTCAGAGTCTGTTGCAGCCGTTTGAGGTTCTTCAGTCGTCTGCTCTGAACCACTGGCTGCCGTGCTTGCATACTGGCCTGTTTCTGCAGAGCTTACTAGCGTTTCACTGCTAGTTAGAGATGTTGAGGCAGTGGTTGTGGAGGTGGAAGATGAGGAAGGAGACTCTGGCATTGTACTAACAGAGGCAGAAGTGACAGGTGTAGAAGCTAGCTGATTTCCATTGGAAACTCCACTCTCAGTAGACTGGCCAACTTGACCAGAGCCTCCTCCAGCTGCCACGTTGTTTATCACGGGTAATGCTAGGGTTACCCCACCAATGTTTATCGGTAACGTTGTTACGACTTGCGCCTGAGTACCAGGAATAGTTTGCAGCTGCAGTGGTATGGAAACACCAGGCCTAATTTGGACCGGAACTGTCTGATTTGCTAGGTTTTGAGCAATAACATTCCCCGAAGCTGTCCTGTTTGCAGTTGTGAGGATAGCTTGATTATTCCCTGCAGGAATAAGCTGAATTTGACCCTGTATGTCTTGTAGACCAGTAGCATTAGATGGATTGACTTGAAGTTGTTGACCTTCTGTTGTCTGAACCTGTGGAATCACTTGGTATTGGACACTACCACTTGGATTCTGTACTTGAATGACTTGGAATTGACCAGGGGTTGTTGCCGAAGAATTGCCAGACTTGGTTTTTGAAGGAGATGTGCTTCCATTGTTACTGCTGGAGGGACTTGCTGCACTGGAGGCAACAGAAGATCCCTGTTGAGCAACGCTGTTTTCTTTTGAAGCAGAAGGAGCAGCAGCAACAAGCTGCCAAGCATTTCCAGCAAGCTGAGTTGTTACCAATTCCAACTGCTGTGGCTGATTCTGAAGCTGCACCAAACCTTGATTTGCATCTATAATAATCTGCTGCTGTCCAGTTCCTTGATTCTCACCAGGAGTTCCTATTTTGCTGCAAGTGGCTGCTAGCAAAGCAAGAGGTGAAGGCTGAGAATCCTATCCATAAAGAGAGAAAAGAGAACAGATTCAGGAGAAGAGCACAAGTATGAACCATCAGAAGTAAGCATTAAGGTTTACACAGGAAGCAGAAAAAAAATAGAGTGCTTCTGCATAGAGACCAGTGATACAGCTCTGAATAAGGAAGTATGTATCTCTGTAAATAATCTTTAAACATAAAATCCCAAATTATCAATAAGTACGTGAGACAGGACCTCAACTGCATCCTCAATCTTCCCCCCCTCCCCCCAAATTAAAGAAAAATTTAGAGTACTATTACTGCTACACAGAAAGCCACCGATCACTGCGAAATGCAATGAAAAAAAAAACCCCAAACAAACCAAAAACATGTCCAGGCAGTAAAATACTGCACCCAACCAACTACATTTCACCCAAACCAAAGAAAGATGCCCTGAGCAGGATATGCTGTTGGCTTAACATTTCATTTTAAATGCTAATAGTTTGGGCACTTCCCTATTCATCTGTGTGTTCTTTACCTGTGAGCCTCCAGTTTTCCCTTTTTTATTATTATTGTTGTTATTCTCTGCCTCGGGAGATTTCTCTCCCTCTGTGGGCATAGTTTCTTCCTTCTTTTGATCTGCAAAAAATATCAAGTGTAACAGGTTAATTATTCACCTTCATTTATACAATAACAAAACCTACGAGCATATCCTTTTTGGTTCCCAGCTTGTCGCCTTTACCTCTTCATAAAAACAACAGTGCAAATCATTATTACAAAAGAACGAGTCCTAAGAAACGTGGTTTGAAACCCAACCCATGGGGGCTGGAGAGTTAACACCCAGAAAGGGGAGGTTTGGTTTCCTCTCCCAGAGACAGCAGGAAAAAACCACCCACAGCCCTCCTCCTCCTCCTGCCCCCTAAAGCATCGACGGCCACTGAGTGGCCGTCGATGCTTTAGGGGGCAGGAGGAGGGTTGTGCATGGGAGGGAAAGAGGGAGGAAAAGAGGAATGAAGGAGGGAGGGATGTGCACAGGAGGGAGGGTTAGCGAAGAAAGGGGGAATGGAGGAGGGAGGTACGGAGGAGGCAAGTCAGAGGGGCAGGCAGGGGAGGAAGAGAAGAAAGGGGGCATAAGAGGAAGCAGCACAGATGGGTGGATGGGCAGCAAGGGAAGAGTGGGGTAAGAAGGGGGAGCAGCAGGGAAAGAAAAGGGGGAACCCGGGAGGGCGGGATAGAGGGGGGATGAAGGGTGGAGGGAGGAGCGGAGGGAGGGAGGGGTGTGCACAGAAGGGAGAGAGGGAGGGGGTTACATACCGCTCATCCCGCATTAATGCCCCGCTGAGGCGCCGCTCTAGGGGGGAGGAGAAGGAGGAGGAGGAGGCGGAGGGTGGGGTGGGGGTAGCGGGGAGAAGGCCGGTCGCAGCCGGAGCTGGGAGGAGCGGGACGGCCTATTTTTCCACGAATGGCCGCCGCTGGGCTGTGGCGTAGCTGCCTCTCTCTCCGCCCGCCGCCGACAGCCTCAGCCCTCCGCCTTGAGTGACAGCTGCGGGCCGGCCGGGCGGTGAGAAGGAGGGCGGGCGAGCGGGGGCGGGGCCCGCCGGGGCCCAACTGACGCCCACTGAGCAGGAAACCGAGCCCAGCCGCCAGCCTCTCGGCCGCCCCTCTCCGCCCCAGTTCGGCTCCCCACGCCGGAGGCAGAGGAGGCGGGTCGGGGGCGGGACGCGGCGCCCCGTGAGCCCGGCCCCGGCAGGCAGCGGGGCAGGCGAAAGGCCCTCGTCTTCCTCCTCCTCCTCGTCTTCTGGCCGCGCGCGCCGGGCGGGAGGGGGCGTGGCTGCCGGGGCGCGCGCGCTTCGGGGCGGAGGCGGCGGCCGCCCTCGGCGCGGGCGGACGGCTCCAGCTCCCGCGCTCGTGCCGCTCTTGACAGCCGAAAGGCGGGGCCCGGCCGTGGGGGCGGGGCCTGATCCAGCAGTGGCCCTCGGGCCGCCTGCCGTGGCTCGGGTGCTGATTGACAGCGCGCGCGCGCGCCGGCCGCCAGCGAATCAGACGAGGGGCGGGCGGGGCCGCGCGAGGCGCTGTCCAACCCGGTGGCAGATGCCCGCCTTGCGCGCTCATAACTGACAGCGCGCGGGAAGCTGAGCCGCGGCTTCCCCTGAGGCGCGGCCTCCTCCCTCTGTGCCGTACCCGGCCGGCAGTCCCCCGCCTCTCGCGCTTCTTCCCCGGCCCGCTCGAGTAGGGAAAGAGGCAGAGGAGAGACCCCCCGTGGTTTCCATATTGAAGCCGGGGCCTGTTCCCTCCCGCCTCGCTCCGTTACTCCTTTGTAACCGCCTTCCGAGCCAGCGCTCCGCCTGCGCGCCCGGCTGAGATGGGTTCGGGGGAAGGGCGGTGCAGCGGCTCCTTCCACACCTGCTGGGGGCGTTTCCTGGAGCCGGGGTCAAGGGGGCCGGAACTGACCTCCGCCTTTCCCATTGGCTCCGCCGCAGCGGCAAGCGCGTGCGGCACGTCGGGATATGTAGTTCCGGTGGGGAGCTGCTGCGCGGGTTTGGGGTGGCGCATGCGCAGAGAAGATGCTGGGCGTTGATCGCAGGGGGGCGTTGCTTTTTTTCCCGGGCAGGTGCCGCTTGGCGCCGTCAGCTGCCGGCGAGGGCTCTTGCGGCTGTGTAGGCCCGGCGGGGGGGAGTTGGGTCGGGTCATCTCAGCGCTGTGCGTAATCTGGAAGGAGATTGACGGAGCCCCCAGCAGCCCGGGGTGGGCCAGGCCGGCGGTCGTTGCATTAAAAACACATCGATTATGGTTGTGCTGTTGATTTCCTCCGGTTCCGCTCCCCGTGGGAGTAGGCCCCGGGGTGTGTGTGTGTGTGTGTGTGAGCAGGGAAGGTGGTGGAGACAGCAGTCCCTGGTTGGTGTGCAGTGACTCTGCTGTGAGAAATGGGTGTGCAAAAGCTGGCAGCAGGGCAAAGCCTGCTACTCCTATTTGGATTCAGAATTAATTAGATGGTAGTGGTACAGGTATGCTGATCTGTCAGGTCAAATTTTATATACTATGAGGCCAGATTCTCACACAGAGCATCTGTTAACTGCATATCAGTGATGGAAATGCCAAATAATTTCTTTACCTGCTGTTCAGGTGTTCCATTGTTTAGTGGTCTGTGGAGACAAGACAAGGGCCAATGGCTTCAAGTTAGAGCATAGGAGCATCCACACCGATATGCAGAAGAACTTCACAGTGGGGGTGACTGGAACAGGTTGCCCAGTGGGTTTGTGGAGTCTCTTCTGGAAATATTCAACACCTGTCTGGATGCCTACCTGTGCAGCCTGTCTTAGGGAATCTGCTTTGGCAAGGGAGGATTTGGCCTGATGATCTCTGGAGGTTCCTTCCAACCCCTACAATTCTGGGAATCTGTGAGTCATCCTTCAATGGATGATGACCCTCAACCTCCATTCCAGGCCTCCAGCACACCCTCTGGAATCAATGAAATGTAGAAATACTAGGCTTGTCCATTGTAGACAATAATCAGATATAAGCATGGTGCAGGCACTGTACACAGAACGCACAGGACACAAGTAGATGCGTCAGAAAATGACCTTACAAATGCTGAATAAATTGCAATTGGATAAGCAACTGCTGAAAGATCACTGTTACCAGCTTGGCCCAACCTCAGTGCTTTCTTCTAGGCAGCGCTGGACAGTGGGAAGTTGCCCCAGGGGGAAGCGGGTGCCTGAGGAGACCCCAGCCCAACATAGCAGTGCCTTCATGGGCAGGGACACAACCCCCACATCCCAGCAAGGCTGGGGTGAGGATAGGACCTGCTGATGGTCCTGTGGCAGCTGGTGGGGGCCTGTGTGCTCAGGGCACAAAATACCTCCTGAGTGAGAGGTTGTGTGATTATTGGGCAACTTTATCAGCAAGGGCACACCTTTCTTTAGGAGATGCTGGTGTTTTAAGTCCTATGGAAGCTTTTAAGCTTCCCCTGGATTCCCAACTGCATCTGTAGGTATAGTGCTTTTGAAAATTTATCTCTAAGGAGCAAAGAGTAAAAGCTCTATCTCAACCCAGGGAGTGATTGAAGTGATAGATAAAAGATGGTGGTGGTGTAGGTGGTTTCAGTAGGGGCATCATGATTTTTATGTATTTTTACCATCCACAGTTACTCCTATACCACCTACTCTTTCCCAAATTCCAAATGTCATTCTTGTTGAAATTCTTTCTGCCAGCTTTTTGAGCCTGCCTCTTTCAGCATTGTTCGCACATGGAGAAGTACCTACCCTCTGCACCCTGTGACTGGTTGCTCTCACAGAGGTAAGCAGAAGCAGCCAGGTTGGATGAGGCTTTGGGCAACCTGGTCTAGTGGAGGGTGTCCCTGCCTATGGCAGGGGTTTGGAACTAGATGATCTTTGAGGTCCCTTGCAACACAAAGTATTCTGTGATTCTATGGTTCTGTGGTCACCTGTTGAGTTGCACAGAAGTAGGATTAATTCTAAAGATGTGTATTTGTTGTCACAGGATTCCCAGCTGCTATTGGAATAGATGAAAGAAAAATAAAAATAGGGGAAAATCATGCAAGAAGTTTTCATCATCGCTTTCTTTCAGGCTCAGAACTTCAAAAGTGACACCCAGAAAGAGAAAACAGCATGGGAGTGTGTGGGTGAGCAGGGGCCACTGAAATGCAAGGTTCCTGGCAAGATGCAGCTCAGGCATAGTATCACATGAGGGTGTCTGGTTTGCACAACAGCCCAAACTAAGAAAATCTGCTTAGTGCTGAGACTCCACTGCTTCACATCTCTCATAGCATATATATATTTTGTTTATTAATAGTTTAGCTCATTGTTTGTAGTATTTTGTTTATCCTTTTTCTGTATCCATATGTGCAGTTTTACATCTCTTGTTTTTCAGTCTTCTAAATTTTGTTTCTAGCTTTCTGTTCTTTTGGTTATATTCCTTAGTGCCATGCTTTTCTTTATTTTCTCCAACTTTTCCCCCTGTGAAATTACTTCCCTGGATCTAGTTTTTTCCTGTTATCTTTGGCTACTTTTTATCCTGGTTCTAATACCTACCTTTTTTTACACCTCAAAATTACTTTTTCACCCAAATTCCCCACCTGTGTTTTTCTTTTTGTTTTTCTTTTTTTTTTTTTTCCTCCTTTTTTTTTAACTCCCAAATTGTATTTTCTGTTATGTCCCTTCTGGGTTGCTCTCTAAGCTATCCTTAGTGTTCACTGATTTTAAACCTAACGCACTGACTGAGATTTTGGAACATACTTAGGCATTGCTCTACAGAGCACAGTGAGGCTCGTAACGCTGAACAGAGCAACACCTAAATATCTTTACAAAGGAAAAAAAAAAGGGGGGGGGGCGTGAAGGGGGAGGGAGAGACAGCTGGCTGCGTGCTCCAGTTTCATTGGTTAACCTCTCTACTATCTGCCAGCACTTACCCTGGTTGCGTTTGGACAGGGAGAGGCCAGCAGCTGTAAACAGCAGAGACAGTAATGAGACGGTGAATTCACAAAACTGCTGTAAATCCAGTTGTAGGGTAGCTGGTGTTAGGTTAAAAATGCTGCAGCCCTTAGAAACAAGGGGCTGAACTAGTATGAGACCACTCTGTTTGACTGGAGGTGGGGGTGGGAATATATAAATAAATCAATAAGTGAAGGAAGAAATTTTTGTCTGGTAGGATTGTGCAAGATCAGGTGTCAGATACCCGGATTTCTGAACAGACCTTCTTTGCCAGCCCAAAGGCTCTGTTGCCAATTCTTTAATGTTCCCCTTCTGCTCTTGGTGCTGCTTTGCCATGGTACCCAAATGTTTCCAAGGAATCACTTTCCTTGTGTATGTGGAGATTTGGGGGCATATTTCACTTCCTTTTATTTGGGTCCTTGCTGGAATCTCATGTTTTGTTGTAAACTCTCTTGGCTCCAACAACAGCAGCTTCGAAGAATTTGGTGACAACATAGCGTTACTGATCAGACTGTGCCTGGACCAGAGCCACGGTGGAAATCGTGTACTTGGCAAGCATGCTCCCTAGGCATTGTTCCACATGATCCCAAGTGGACAGTGGAGCAAGTCAGAGGTATTTGACCTGCTTGGATTCTGTGGAAAATATCTATCAAAAACGCCACGGGAACTTAAGGAATGAGTTCTGTAATGTCATTTCTTTGCAAATACATCAGTCTGAGAGGCCTCAAACAGCACAGGAATGGTTTAGGAATTCTGCCTCTGGGAAGACCCAATGGTAAAGTGACCTTCTGGTTCTGCCTGCCATGATCCTAACTTGTCCAAGCCTGAAACACAAAGCTCTGCCTCCCTTCTACTGCATCTATGCCCATTGCACCTGCTTCTCACTCACCTGATGTTCTCCTAGGATTTTCTCACATCATAACTATGTGGTGCTAATTATGAGAAAACAGGTATGTCTCAGACACTGAATCAAGCATTTGTTTATTCCAAACAGAATTTATGCAGTAAGGTGAGTCGAGGCAGGGTCTATGCACTCCCCACCCCTTTACTATACCAACCCTAACTCGTGACATTGCGTCAGATGTTGTAAACGTGCGTTTTCAGCCTGGGATGGAAAAGTGAAATCCACCTAACATTACTCAAGACATCAGAGTCTTCTTGTCACAGCTCTGATCCAGGACTTCAGCATGTCCAAGGACACAGTATGCACATCAGTTTCAGGACATTTATTGATGGGCTTCCCCTGCCTTAGTCAAAGGTGTCTCTTCATCACCCAAAATCACATCATCCAGTATGAAAATGATGTGCATATCTTAAGGGAGTAATCATTGTCTTCTGTACACTTTTCTATACCTGGCCTAATGCGAGTTTGAAAACAAGTCTTTCCCAAAGTCTATTTGAACTCAAGGATCTACTTGATTCTACTTGTCATTATTGTCTTTGGCTTCTCTTCTCCTGTCTCTGACTTCTAAGTCTCTGTCTAAGAGATACAAGTCTCTGCAGACATCTTGCCTTTTCCTTTCTGCAAAGCCAGAGTCTCCGTTGCCAAGTATGTAACATAATCATCAGTGCTAAATTAAGTAGGGAAGGAAAAATCTTGGGATGCATGTTGTCACAATTAGGAGATAGATACTGTTAAATGTTAAAAAAAATAAATGTGGGAAGGCAGTGGTTAGAATCAAGTCTAACAGAAGATCATTATTTTTTTCTTTGAGTTGGACAAGCACACATCCAGATACCATTTGACAACTTAAACAGTAATTTAAAAGGTCTCAGCAGAGACTGCTGATGGATAAGCTAATGAGCTTGCATGTCCTGCAGGCACAGTTACTTCTAGGTCTTGATGGGTCAGTCTGTAGATGTCAGTGTGCTGGGAACTTGGGGAATCATATCCTGCTCCTGCCAGCAAAGCTAGGAGAGAGCCATGGGACACCTAGACATTATGCACTTTGCTAAATTGCCCAACACTGGCTTTGTCTTCCATGATTACCTTACTTCTTCAATTACTCCTTCCTTTTGATCTAGAGCATGGAGACCTGAATATGTGGAGAGTACTTTTTCCTCTTGAGTGATCCTGATGTAGCAGAGAAAGTATCCAGGAAGAGTTTGCTACCACTTCTTACCAAAATGGTTAAATAACCTTTCTTGCTCTTGATTTACCAGTCCCAACATGCTGCCAGAGCACTGGTAGAGTGGAAGTATGCTTTGGGTCTCTGCATGACTACTTATCCTCCTCTGCTTGTTCCACAACATGCTTACGCTAGTCATTACCTCACCAAATAAGGGCTGAACTTATCACAAATCTACCGTTATTATTGTACCCCTCATTCTAGAAATCTCATTTCACTGCTGAGCCACCCCGCCTGTGTTTGCAGAACGCTGTCACAGAGCTCAAAGGGATTGTGTCTTTGTCATCAGTGACAGTATCTGACTCCACAGAAAGTCATGCCTGATGTAACTCCAACTTTGCAGTCTCATTTTATGTGGCCCATTATGTGCAGGAAACAACACTTCTGGCTCAGGAAGTCTGCAAGCATCTGTGCTGCCGCTGAAAGCACTGCTGCTGTGCCCAGATACATGCTGCTTGCGCAGTTTGCCTTGCAGAAATGAGAGGCTGTGATGGTGGGTGTGGTGACAGGTCCGGGGTATTTTATATGAGGTGGGTTTTTTTAAGCCATTGCGTACTTCCCTCTCCCCTATTCCCTGCAGTGAAACAGGGCTGGCAGGTTACAAATTACAAGAGGATGGAAAAGTAAGATAGTTAACATGCCTATAATAGACAGAAGCATGAACTCGTGATCCAGATTTTGTACATGCTACCAGTGACCCAGTTCTGCACAAATCTTGTATTAATAAATGTAAAAACAATAAAAGCTGCATGAGAGACCTGTCAATAGCAATCATATAATCATAGAATCTCCTGAGTTGGAAGGACCAGGAAGGATCATCAAGTCCAATTCCTGGCTCCATACAGGGCCAGCCAAGTCAGAGCATGGGCCTGAGCACATTGTCCAGACACTTCTTGAACTCAGTCAAACTTGGTGATGTGACCCCTTCCCCAGGGAGCCTGTTCCAGTGCCTGACCACCCTCTCAGTAAAGAACTTCTTCCTAATATCCAACATAAACATCCCCTGTTGCAGCTTCATACTGTTCACTTGGGTTCTATCACTGGTCGCCAAAGAGAGGAGGTCTGCGCCTGCCTCTTTCTCATCAGGAAGCCATAGACTGCAATGAGGTCTTTTCTCCAGGCTGAACAAACCAAGGGACTTAAACCTCTCCTTTTAAGATTTCCCCTCCAGACCCTTCACAATCCTCATTGCCCTTCTCTGGACACTCTCCAATATTTTCATGTCCCTCTAGTACTGTGATTCCCAAAACTGCACACAGTACTCGAGGTGAGGCTGCACCAGTGCAGTGTAGAGCAGGACAATCACCTCCCTGGACTGGCTGGCAATGCCCTGCTTGATGCACCCCAGCACACAGTTGGCCCTCTTGGCTGCCTGGGCACACTGCTGGCTCATGTTTAACTTGCTCTTGATTAAGACCCCTAAATCCCTCTCAGCATGGCTGGCCTCCAGCATCTGATCCCCCAGTCTGTATGTGCAGCCAGGGTTGCCTCTTAACAGGTGCAGAATCTGGCACTTGCCCTTGTTAAACTTCATGCTGTTGGTGTCTGCCCAGCATTCCAATCTGTCCAGGTCTCTTTGTAAGGCCTCTCCACCCTCAATGGAGTCAACAGCTCCGCCCAATTTGATATCATCTACAAATTTACTAAAGACACCCTCTAGTCCCGTGTCCAGGTCATTCATGTTTGAGAAGATCAATTAATATACCTGGAAGTTCAAATCTACAAGTACAGCAGGTATATGGGAGAATGTGAGGTAGAATTTTTACCTCTGAACTCTAACAGAAAAAAACCCTGGTGAAACAAGGACTCTCCAAAGTCTCAAATGTATTTTCTAATCTTGACTCTTCAATATGGTACAGTTCTAAGTTAATGAAGTTTCTGAGGTGAGTGAACTGAGAACATGAGCCGTAGACTCTATTTTTATCTAGATCCAAGTCCTGGTGCATTTTATGGTAAAATGACCCATGTAAAAGAATTGCACAAAGAAGGGTACAAATGGAAGTAAAGTAGTAGTAATAGATCATTTTGAGCCCCCGGGATTAGTGGCACAAATGCCACTGAAGGATATAGCTAAGGGTAGCAAATTCTTGTTACCACAAACGACTGCTTTAAGCAGTAGGTAGCTTTGCTGGTGCACGAGAGATTTAGTGTTAAGTTATAAACAAGATCTGATTTAAGAAATAATTACAGATGACTCCCTCAGTCATAGTAGCTGCAAGATAGTGAAGATTAGTGTAGTGATCTTAACTGCAGAAAGAGTGTCTGAAGGCATAAAATGATGAAACCAAAGGCAAAGTATTTAAGAAAATAAAATCCTTAAAATGAACTTGGCAGCTATATGGTAAAAAGAACAAATGTGTTGCATCAGATAATTTATTCTGGCAATAAATAAGTTTACAAAGAATTAGCAGTCCCAGTGAAGCCAGGGGGAAGAATCATGAACACGGGCAGCTGAATTCGATGTGTGTATCAGAGGGGCCCTGTGCAGAAACGTAAAATTCAAGTAGCCAGAAATATATCTGAAAGAAGATAAATATTTGCAATAAAAGACCCACAGGCATCAAGAGGCACATTAAGCTGTCTTGAGAGAATGGATCAAAGTCAGCAGCAGGTCTAACCTCTTTGCAGATGTTACTACTTACAGGGAGCAGGCCACCAGGGCATAAATTTCTTTTTGGAGATGAGAAAGGCAGTTCACGGTCAGAAACTGGCATAAAAATATTTACTATTAAAACAAAAAAATAAAAGCTAATTTAAGTTAAAAATTTTGGTTTCTTTGATACTATAGCAACAGTAGCTAGAATGAAAAACAAAAACCCAAACAAACCAGCAACCAAAACAACCCAACCAAACCTTCAGGAGCTCATACTGTTTTCTGCTTGCTCCAAGGGACAGAGGATCTCAGATGAGTATTTTTCTAACCTGCTCTTAGAAACCTGAATGGTGGAGATTATACCACATCTTTAGGTGACCTATTTCTGTCCATAGCTATCCTTAGAGTTAGAAGTTTTTCCTATCTTAGCCTAAACCTTTCCTGCTGCAATTGAAACCACTTAGGTTTTATTCTGTCCTTGGTGTCATGAAGATCAGTGAGATCCCTGCTTCAGCATATTGGAAGGCTGTTATCACATCATCCCCCACACCTGCCATCAACCTTAATTTTTAGACTAAATATATCCTTTCCCTTTGTCAATTTTTCTCCATCTTTTAAATCTCCTTCTTTTAAACATCTTTTTGTACTAGCCTATTAAACTACCCAAACTAAGACTTCTGAGAGGTGTGTTAAGAAAAACTATTACTAACCCTGTCTTGCATATGACACATCTATTAAGGTGTCCCAGGATGAGTTTTTTCTATTTTTGTATCCATGTCATATTGTTGACTCATATTCAATATGTGGTTTACTGTAACACCCAGGTCTCTCTCTACAGCATTGTTAATATTGTCCTTTTTGCATTTATGCATCTGGTTTTTTCTTGCCTCAATATAGTACTTGGTATTTGTGTTTATTGAGCCACTTCTATTTATCAAAGTCATTTTGAATTCTAATCTTTCAGCTTCCTTGAAGACCCTTCTGCTTTGGTATCATGTGCAAATTCTGTAAGTGTGCTCTCTATTCTGTCATCCGAGCCATGCATGAAAATGCTGCATTGCATCAGATCTTGGCTAGTCCCCAGCTGAATTCTGTATTATATATCTTTTTTCTTTGAAAACACAATATCGATACTTCTTGAAGTATTTTCTGCAAGCAGTTGTGCACCTGCTGTGTAGCAATTTAGCCCAGAACAAAATACTTCTGTACGCTGTCTGTGAGAATGTCATGTTAGACAGTGCCCAAAGACTCCCTAAAGTTGATACCCATCACTTCTACTGCCTCTTTCACTGTGGAACAGATACTCTGTTAAAGAGGGACAATACAGCAGTTTTTTAAGAAACTTGGTTTGCAATAAATCTTAGCTGGCTGCTTCTTTTTCACTGACCCTCCCAATACTTTTAATTTGGCTGTTTAATTATTTGTTATTTTTCTTGATATTAAATTGATGTTGACTGCTGATTCCTCCTTTCTTCCTGAAGATAATATTGTCTTCTCCTGTACCCAGACTCACCCATCTTCTATGATTTCTTAGACAGTGATGGCAATGAGGTGTTGTGAATGTTTTAATTCTAGAACTACTCCACAGAAAATTGCTGAGGTAAATATTTAGGTAACGAGTGAACATAGAAATGACAACTCGGTGCTTAAAATGAATATTTGACTCTTGGTGTAAGAAGACATAAATTAGATAAATACTGTAAAAGACAAAATTTACAAGACAGAAAAGAATAAGGTAGAATAACTTATCAGAAGGAAAATGGTATGTCCAGTTTATTAGTATTCTTTTAAATTTTAACAGACTTCTAAATATTGCCAAATGTTATTATAAAAAGCTATTTAAGTACTTTACTAAAACTACGTTATCATTAAGTGCTGGTTGCCAAATTGCTGACTTGAAAGTTGATGGGCAACAGGTCAACAGGCAAGTGTTAGGAAACAAGTAGTGAGATACAGAAATACTGAAATATACACCTTTTACACACGTCTTGCCCTTTTTAATTCCCTTACTCCTTTATTTTCCCTTACTTTTTTTTCCCACTCTTGTTCCTTTCCAAACTACCAAAGTTCTCCTTTCCCCACCTTTGGTTATTCCCCTAATCATACTTCAATAAGTCCTGCATGATCCCAAACTGCTTTTCCCCTGCATCCGTGGGCAGTAAACCCACTCACAGTGCCCCATTGTGATGGTTTTTTCACCAGGATGCTGGGGTTGATGCTCTGCTGGACAACCTGTGGACGGGCCTGAACAAGGTTTTCGTACCTCAGTGGTGCTTGGTTCAGGTTCCTTCCTGTCACTCTGTGTCCCTGGGCTCCTCTGGGCTGGTGGAGGTGGGCCTTTAGTGGGCCAATGGTCTATATGATGGGCCTGAGGGTAGCCTAGCACAGTATTATTTGGGTTCCCCTTCTTGCCACTGTCTCTCTCACCATCATTATAAATGTGCAGGTCAGTTGTATCTCACAGAAGTGAGCTTTATCACACAGACAAGCACAGAATAGCTCTTCTGCCACAAATGCAACTCCAGATACTAAAAAAAAAATTAAATCCCACCACTTGAAGCCTTTCAATTGTAGCTGAGTTTTGTTAGCGAAATTTAGACCTCTCTGGAAATAACCCATTTATTGTTGGCATGTAAGCATTCTAAACCACAACAAAAGTCTTCTCTTTTTATCGAGTTTTAGTCATTATTCAAAAGAAAAAAAGAAAATGCTTTTGGATACTCCTTAGAATTATGTGATTCTATAAGATGCTGTTGCTAAGAAATAGGAGACTTCAACCTTTTCTTCTCAGCAAAAGGATGTGGCCATGAACAGCTTTTAATCTGACTTAGTAGAGCACCTTAATTTATTGCTATATGTTTAAAATTTTATTTTAAAGCACAGGTACAGTTACCTGACATCAAAGGCAGCTTTCCTAGGCTGCAGATTTATTGTACTTTGGTGCCTCAGTAGCTGCAAGTTGCAAGAGGCAGCTCACAGGAGTGGACAGAACCATGTAGCCCGGTCACCTTAGCCCTCAGATGGAGAACTAGAGAGGTTTAATGTCAGAGTTGTATCTTCTGTAACGGTAGGTAACAGCTCTGAACTAGCTGGATGCTTCAATAGCCTGCTGCCGCTTGCTAAGCTGAACAGGAAATCCAATTCATCTCATGCGGTTTCCTGCTGAAATACACATTTGCAATGACAAATATATGAGCACTGCAAAATTCAGTTACTAGATAGTGAAAGATATCTTTCATACTTTGCTTTTTTTTTTTCTGCAATGAAACATTTAACTTGCCAAACAGGTGACCAACCTCAACGTAAAAGATAATATGGAAAGAATTTCTCTACCTACTTGAAAAATAATAATTAAAAGATTATTAAAGGAAAGAGATATAAGCTCTCTGATTTACTGTGTATATTTTACATACTAACAAATGGAAGATGTTCTCACTGGAGTAAAGCATGCCCCCAAACTTCACAAGGGCAGCTCATGGCTCTGGTGCCTAGCTGAGGTGACTAAGGACCACGCATGGAGAGCCAAGCTGTTTGGGTGCCAGTAAGCCTCTCTCTGTGGGAATGCATGTGTTCAAGCATCAGGGAGAGGTAAGGGCAGAAAACAACTGAGCTCTAATCACACTGTTGTGCAGATGGAAGATCTGGCTCTGAGCGGATAAACTGTTGTTTCAGTTTGACAACAAATTTTACCACAGGTAGAATTCCCTGGCCCCCATGCTTACGCTGAAACTACCTATTTTTCCTGCTTCAAACAGAGAGTAAGAAGGGGAATGACGGGGATAACCAAAGTCAAACCTGACCCCTTCTGGGTCATGTGACCAGCACATGCTTTGTGCCAAGTTCCTGCAGAGTCTCCATGTAGAGTTGAGGTGGCAGGCCTCAAACACAATGCAGGAAGCATCTCTAGAAGCAGGAAACCAACACAGGGGAGCTTATGCCAGTTTGATCCTGTATCAGAAGACATATTTGGAATTCCTTAGTTTACACACTTATTTAAAAACTATTCTTGTTTAGCCAGAGTTTATAATCTCCCATAGTTAGTAACTGAAGGACTTCAGAAACATGTATGTAACATTCATGTAACATTTCAGAAACAAGTAACAGTCCAGGGGGGGCCATGAAGTTGGTCAGGGGGCTCCGCACCTCTCCTGTGAAGACAGCCTGAGAAAGTGGGGCTTGTTCAGCCTGGAGAAGGGAAGGCTCCACGGAGACCTTATAGCAGCCTTCCAGTACCCAAGGAGGCCTATAGGAAAGCTGGAGAGGGGCTGTTGATCAGGAAGTGGAGTGACAGGGCAAGAGGGAATGGATTTAAACTCAAAGAGGGTAGATTTATATTAGATAAGAAGAAATTCTTTACTGTAAGGGTGATGAGGCCCTGGCACAGGTTGCCCAGAGAGGTCATGGAAGCCCCACCCACCTCCCTAGAAGTGTTGAAGCACCAGGTTGAGTGGGACTTTGGGAAATCTGGTCTAGTGGACAGTGTCCCTGCCCATGGCAGGGGGTTGTTACTAGATGATCTTTGGTGTCTGTTCCAACCCAAACCTTTCATCCTTCTATGATCTAAATCATTCTAAGATTTATGCTTTCTGTCAGTTTGCTTGTTCTTGACACTACTCCTCTCATAGTCAGAAAAGCAAATCATGGCCATCTTTACCAATCTCACTGGTCATTGCAGCACTAGTCATTACCAACCATAGTGCTACATTAAGTACAGTTTAATTAAAGAAATCTAGGTTTATCAGTTAGTTGTATCAGCTGATTCACATCCACACACTTACCTGTGCCAGATTGGTATTCAGCTGTGCAGTTTCACAACCATCTTTAGGCGATTTAAGAAGGTGCTCTTCCAAAAAGAGTGATTCTGCTGCTCACCTCAGTGTGTGTCACCACTGACTCCTATGTGGAAGTGCCTGCACTTGCGTGGCCAGGCAGTGACTCAGAGAAGCTCACTTAACCCAGGTGGGGGAAGAAAAAAAAAAATCACAAAAAAGGTATTTTTTCAGCTAGTTCAGCAAGCTGTTTCAGCTGCCTGTGCTGATGATGCAGCAGTGCCCCAACACAAACCGAAGGTGTGAAGATGTGGCCAGGCAGAGGCTGGAATTGCACCTTTCAGCTGCAGTGGAGATCAGCTGCAAGGGAAGTGAAACCCCTCCTTCCCTGTGCATTTAGCAGAATACTAAGTTTCACATTTATCCACTCTGCTTTTCACTTCAACTTGTATACAAAGACAAGTTGGCTGATGTGCTAGGAGGGGAAAGTCATGTAGGAAATACAGACAGGAGAAACAAGTCTCGCCTTTATAGGCCACATAGGTCAGAGTCATCTTAAATTATACATAATAAAGGATTAAGCCCAGATTGAGGGATGCCTCACAACTACTCTGCATAAGGTGTGGTGTACCAGCAGCATCAGGACATGTGATGAGCTCATAGGGATTTTAAAGGATATGATTTGGATCTCACACAATAGGTGGGTGAACCAACAAATAAATAATAGGGATGAAGCAATTACCGTTACTTCTCAAAACATTTCTGAGAGTTGATCCTCTGTCTATGATGCTGCTGATACAGATATTTACAAGGAGAAGATAATGCTGCTTTAACCAACACAACACAGTAATGCTCCCTGGAGAGCTGCTATGGCATGTGAGAATATCTGGCCCAGTATACTCTTTGGCCTTGCGCCCAGCCAGTTCTTTTATGCCAGAAGCTAAACGGAGCGATCTTTGTACTGATATTCCACTGATTTTAAAAGTCTCAGGATCTTCTGTAATTTGGAGAAGGTCCTTGGCTGGACATTTCATATTGTGTAAGAGCCATAGTTCTAAAGTCTGTCAGCCCTTTTTTTTTTTTTTTTAAATTATTATTGCTACAGACACTTGATTATATGTTTTCAAGAAAAAAACAGTTCTTGTGATCAGCCCAGTACCTCCCAGCCATACACACAAGTTAAGGACCATCATTGCTACATCCTGGTATTTGGCTTCTGGGGAGAAAATATTTGTGCCATTAGTTGTGCCTGTAGTTTTGGGAGAACCTGTGGAGGTTGCTGTTAGCCACGTGTCTGGTCATCTTGTTGATCAGAAGACCCCAGTGTATCTGGAATGTAACTCATCAGCAGATACTGAACACACTCCAGAAAAGAGCCACTGAAAATATCGCATTACATGAACAAACCTGCCCTGCCTTCTGATCTTTTTAGTCTATATTTTCAATTACTGAAGGAATACACTAGAAACAAGAGTCAGCGGTGAGTGAAGTGGCCAATATAGCCTTACTTCCCAGCCCCTTGCTCCCATTCTTCCTTATCCATGTGTTCCTGTGCCCTCAATCCCCTTTCCTTCCTTGTTCCGGCTCTGACAGTAGACAGGCTTTGCTGGAAGTTGATCAAACTAACTTCTGGGATTGATTTCCACTGTTTTAGTGACTGAAGCTGGGTCCCAGAAGTACTGCATTAGCTCTGGAGCTGCCATGCCGTAAACAGCAGGAGCGAGTGGTTAGCGCTGGTGCAGAGAGGAAGGGCAGGGAGCAGTGCCTGCATCGGGATGGTGAGGTGTTAATTCGGCTTACAACACTTGTGAGACCATCCCTTGAAGCTGCACAGTCTGCCTTGCAAGCAAAGGCAGTGGAAACACCTATCAGTAAGGTTCTATAAACTGTGCTTAACAGTCTTGCTACAAGTGCTAATGTAGGCAAAAGAAGGGAAGGTAATTTATTCATGTCTTCATTCACAACACTGATAATAGAGTAATACACAGTTAAAACCTAATTGGGACACTGAGAAATCTTAAGCTATTTATAGTATTAATAATTAATTTAATAGCAAAAAGTGCACTGACTAGTATTAATTTTCCTATTTAATTTAATTATTACTTGTAATTCTTAATTAAGAATACAATAGCTTATTTTTGTATAGCAGCATTTTTTTTTCATAATTACCATTTTTCATCAGAATCTAATCAAGACCTTCATGTTATTCATAGAAATACATATGTGCCAACATACATACATTTTGAACAACTGCTTCAGACTCTACACATCGTAATCTCTCAGAATCCCACAAGACTCATAACAGGGATTGTATCCCTAAATGCTTATTCCAGGATGTGTGTGACACCTGTAATTTTTGGCATTTTGATGCTCACAACACTCTGGTAAAATCAGAGAGTTTTATTACTTCCAGTACAGCTGGGATGTCCAACCACAAAGATGTTAAAGTTTGCGTTCTGCAGGAGATAGTTGTGTGTGGATCCTCCTATCTCACTTACCTAAGATGGTAAGAAAAGCCTTTGCGAAACAGGCGCTGAACTTAAACCTTGCTAAATCTAAGAAGATCTTCCTTATTACTGGACTTTGTTGTCTCATTAAGATTGCAACAAGAGTTAATTCAAAGCTGGGTTTGGCATGCTTTGTTGAGCATATAGAAAGATTTTCATGAAAAAGCAGTTTTAGTTATAGTAGATAAAGGTCATGAGAAGGCAGAAAGGATGTAAAATACCTGCTGGTGCATAGGATGTCCTTTATGACAAAGGAAAATGAAAGCTCTAAAGATTTTTGTTTTGTTGGTTTTTTGTTTGTTTGTTGGGGTTTTTTTTAAATAATATCCATGACATCAAAAATAGGCTTAAAATGAATAATTCTGGGTTATGCTGAAGCCCTGAGGGTCCAAAGTCAGGAAAGTGGAGGCATGCCTCTGAAAAAAAAAAAAAGAAAAAAAGATTCCATAGATTAATTTAGCATTGCTTTCGAGTGATTGCTTTAGAAAAAACCAACACACACATACACAACCCTGCCACTCCCCCTCCCCCGAAAAAAATCAATCAACTTTAAAGTTAAGTCTAACCTCTGTGAAAAACTAGGGGGTTATTTTCGTGTTAGGGGCTTGGTTTGCTAGATTAATGTTAAAGTACGTCTTAGTGTTTCATATAATTTATTAAATAACCATGGTTCTAAATTTTGTAGCTTTATTTTATATCAAATCAATTTAGTGAAGATATTTAGAGGGGGTTTGCATGCATTGTTTATGGTTAAGAAAGCAAATTTAAAATGCAAGTGCATAAAGCGTGAAACAAATATTTTCCAAAGGAATTTTCCTTGGCACAAAAGGAATTCTTGATGGGATTTCTAATTTCCTATGCTGGCTGTAGGAGACCACCCTAAAGGAACAAAAACTTTGAATTTCTAACAGGTGACATACAAAAAACGTAGTAGATAGAATATGCTTTTTCTTGATATGCCTTCTTCTGTCAGTTTTAAGTTTCACTGATAACAAAATTGGACTTTGGAGCTGTACATGATTGTCCCCAGGCCTGCATGTGGTGTCCAGATACATGCATGGATGCATCCACATTGCCTCTTGAGAATAGTCCTAAGGTTGACCTCAGGGTCCTCTCTTGGGATGCTTGGAAGTGCTGTCCATAGCTGGCCCTCAGAAGTCATCAGGCTTTGCATGACCCAGCTTCATGCAGAGCAAGGTAGAAGGAGATGAAGAATGTCCGGCTTATGGCTTGTTGGAAGCCGCTTTCAGACTGGTACGTAGGGGGTTGCTCTGTGGATCTTCAAAACGATGTAATAATTTGTTACTACTTTTGTCTAAGGATCAAGGTTATTGAAGTAGGACAAACTAGACAACATACATAAGTCTTACTATACAGAATATAGTTTTGCTCAATAAATCTGCTTATTTTTAATTTACACATTTCAAGATGTTCAGAGTATTTGATTTAATAAGTGAAAACTAGCTTTAAATGCCAGAATTTAAGACAGATAGGTAGCGTTGAAACAACAAAAAATATTAAAAACAGGAAAGTTGTCAGAAAGCAGCAATATATTAAAAAAAAAAAAAAGAAAAACATGTGCTGAACATATGCAGTGGGGTTTTTCTGTTCTTATCCCTGTCCAGGTTAATACCATTCCAGTGACTTTACAGAGACAATTTGTTTTCACTGTATTTTGTCTTTCTTCCTTCTCATCAGTATTGTTCCTGGCAATACCCATGCAAGTAAACACCAACACATTTGGAAAAAGCAGAATTTTTCCAGGACGTGTTTCCATAACCCTCTGGGCTTTTCTGACATCTCACTGACCTCTGAGGAGGGGAGGTCTTACTCCTCCTCTATTCAGAGAGCTTCCTTGCAAGTCTCCCTTCTCTAAGCACGGCTGTCGACCACATGGTCCTTTCTCCTGTTCCTGCTCTAATACTTGCCAGTCCCCTCCCTGAGCCAGCTGAACTCACTATTCCCCCAGAATGTGCCTTTTTCTCTTTGTTTTTCTTCTCTTTTTTCTTTTCTGGAGGGTTCCTGAGTGTGCTGTGTTACTGGGCTGAATGAGCCACAGGGAAGTCCCCCGCTGCTACCTGTGTGGTAGGAGAACGTAGTTGCTGGGGAGCACAGAGGAGGGGAAAGACAAGGAGTGGTTGTCCTTATCATTGGTAAGAAATTATTTAATCAGCTCACCCTGGTTAATGTAACTTCATCCTCTCAATAGGTCCAGTGAAAAAACAAAGGGCTTTTTCTGCCCTTTGTCAGTTAGGGTGAAGACAGAGAGGTAGGGGAGCTGCTGGTGGGATTGTACTCCGGGTAACTCCCAGCGTAATTCTGACCATGATTAGATGATGCATATATTGTGTTGATATGACATTTATTATAGTACAGAACTAACCAATAAGAAGTTACAGATGTTGTTTGGTAAGCTTTGTCCTGCAATGATTTAGCTGCATATACTGTAAAGAAGTCTTTTTACAACAAGCAGTGTGCTCTTTCTTAAATTTACTTTCTATCTATCTATCTATCTATCTATCTATCTATCTATCTATCTATCTTTAATGAGGTTTTCACACATTTCCTAAAATGGGTGATTTTAGTTCTCTGAGGTTCTGTCTACATGAACACTAGCAGCATCAGCTCTTCACAGAAGCCTAAATGTTTTGAGAACTAAGCAAGTCACCTCCCAGCAGTCTCACTACCTACTGAGGGTATGGTTGAAGGCACAGTCAGCACCTTCCAGGCTGTGTATACTCTCTGGGCATTACTGATTTAATTACACAGCTGGTAAAATGAAGTTAAAACAAAGGAGGGCTATTTTTCAGTTTCTCTAGCTTCTATTCTACATAGACTGGTGTGGCTTTTTCCTTCCACCAAGACTGCTAGAAACTGCAGCTCCTGCATCTTCTCCCAAACTAGCTTCTCATGGCTGCTCAGGATGAAGGCCTGTGTAACTGCAGGCAGTGATAAAGGTCATGCATATGGTAGTGAGGACATGAAAACAAGTTAAAGTAGAGCCAAAGGTTTCCTAGAGCAGTGGCGGATGCCCCAAGCCTGTTGATATTTGAGGTGTTTGTATGATGCCCTTAATAACCTGCTTTAACTTTTGGTCACCCCTGAAGTGATCAGGCAGTTGGACTAGAGGATTTTAAGTCCCTTTCAAGTGAAAAAGGAAATAGAAAATACAAAAAACAAAGTGCTAGTTTAGAGTGGCTGATCATCCAAGGCCTTTTGGGCCTGATGGGGACACTCTTGCACAACAGGCTGTGTAACAGGGACCTGCTTAGGTCAGCATGCTGGCCCCTTCTGGGTAGAAGAGAAGGTGCAAGAAAGGTCTGGGTTTATAGATTGACAACTATTAAAATAATTATTAAAAAATTACACCAATTAAATTATGTTAAAAAAATGGGCAGCTTTTAAAAGGAGAGCAACAAGTAACAGTTATTTAAAAGGATATTAAAGCTGTTGAGAAGTGCAAGTTTCAAGAGACTGTAAGCAATGTCACTTGTGGCTGTCAGACACCTTAAATATGTGTGATTAGGCTTGAAGTGGAAGAGTAGCAAGCGTGACTTTTTAAATAAAAAAGCCAATAGCTTTTCTTTTCAGCACTGAAAAGATAGGATCCAGTACCTTGGCATTTAACAAGAGTTATTTTTCTGTGTACCAGGTTGATAGGAAGAGCGAATGAAAAAGGAATAATGAGCTCAGAACCCAGATTCTTTTGTTAGCTTACTGAGTTGGAAAAAAGAACAACAATTATTATGAAGCAGAGATAAGTTGCAAATATATCAGAGTGCAAACACCACAAAAGATGATTTTTCTAATGACAGATAGCAAAGCCAACTTACCAATGTTTTCTGGAAACATTATATTTTCATTTTATAAAGCAGATGCTTCCAGTGAATATCATAAACACTTCTGGTTGTTTCTTCCATGGCTGTAATACTGGCAGGTTTTCATAGATAGGTTGACCTAGCAACATTAAAAAAACACAACCCCCAATTCCTTGCCCTGCATTCAGATTGCACTATTTACATAATGCAAATATGAAGACTTTTTACTTAATTTATGGTCATTCTTACTGTTGTAATTTTGTTAGTGCTTCTCTGCTTTACTCAGACTGGTACGTACAGTACAGACTAGTACATGCTCTCCAAAGAAAAGACTAAGGTGTTAGACTAGGCTTAGACTAGTCCCATATTCTGATCACAGCCCAGAAATTGTGATGGGCTCTGGTCTGTCACATGAGTAAAAATCTGTTCAGAGTCCATAGGAGCGTACACTTTTCTTGTGGCTTCCTCTTGTAACCTACCAGTACCAGTCAGGCCAATTGCAAAGCAGCAGCAGAAGTCATAGTCATTTGAAGTAATGAGTGGAGATGTGGGGGTGGCAGAAGCTGAAGGATGAGGAAGAGATCAGGAGAGAACAAGGCACAGAAGGGCTGTGGTGACATGGTCCTGGGAAACTCCCACTCACATTCTTCAGCTTTCCTTCAGCAAGGTGGTCTAAACAGCCTTTCCCTAGCCACAGCTCAGTATTTGTTAGTGCTGTAAGGATAGGAAACCTAAATCTGCCACTTGAAGTACCCTGAACCAGGACAGACACTCCCCTGGGAGGATGTTCTATAGTATTTCCATTTATTCCAGGGTGAACCGTTGTATTTACTGGAGAAACTTCCAGGCAGATGAGGAAAAAGATTGAAGACAGGTAAACAATGGATTATTCTTTAACTACATGGTAGCATTATTTGGAATTTCCATGGTCACAGACAACATCTGACCACAGACGAAAACAGTACCTTTCCAACCAAATTTTGCAACAACGTTGTCACAGCTGAAAAAGGAGCTAATAAGCTGATGGCAAAACAGGATCATTTCATTCACATAAATATTTCATTTTATCATGGATGTGTCGTGATCACCACCTACAACTACCTGAAGGGAGGTTGTAGAGAGGTGGGCGATGGTTTCCAGCCAGGTGACAGGAGATAGGACAAGAGGAAATGGCAAGAAGCTGTGCCAGGGCAGGTTCAGATTGGATATTAGAAAAAAAATTTTTACTGAAAGGGTTGTTGGGGCCTGGAACAGGCTGCCTAGGGAGGTGGTTGCATCACCATTCCTGGATGTGTTTAAAAAAATGGGTAGATGAGGTACTTAGGGATATGATTTAGCATAGGATGGAAATGGTTGGACTTGATGATCTTAAAGGTCTTTTCCAACCTTGTGATTCCGTGATTCTGTGAAAAACGGTACGTCACAAACATGATGCATGTATCAAAGATGGCAGAATCATAGAATAGACTGAGTTGGAATAAGGATCATAGTGTCCAATTCCTGGCTTCATAGAGGACCAGTCAAATTAGATGCTGAATAATACTACTGCAAATATTTGTTGCCTCTGCAGAAGCAATTTCATCATAGTTATCATGTGTGTTAACAGCATAAACATTGCAAGACTTTTGTTCTAAAATTATTATAATTATTTTTGTAAACAACTCAGTTTGCACAATACACCACAGTTACCTCTGTATGAACTTCATTAGGTTTTATCTCAATTCTTGCTATTTTTACCCTTCTATGCAAAATACATTTTCTGTTCTTTTCAGCTAAGAAAAAGTTTGGGTTTTTTTGTTTTAAAGGGTAGAACAGTTGTCATCATGTTTTCATCCAAGAACAGCAAATTTGGATAATAAAAATATAAAGATGCTGTTTTCTATCAGTCTCAGATCTGTATCTATATTTACACAGCACATTTGTGTATAAAGCAAATAGATTTAGATACTCAGGCCTTTTACTGCTAGTATTAACTATATGATAGATATTTGGGATAAGATCCTGACTAACAATTGAAAAGATTGATACACAAAGAGGTTGGCTGCATAGCTGTGATTGACTGATTGATTGAACTTCCAACAGCTATTCAAGATACTTAAAAAAATTAGTAGCAACTGGATTAATTTCTGTAGGAATTCTGTAAGAAAAAGAATTGGGTTTTGTTTTAAAGTTTCTGCATAAATGTTATTTGTTGTTTGCGATCAAATCTGCGAGATACTTTATATATTTCTAATGTCCTTTTCAAAGAGTTACAATCTTCTAGTAGCCTGGATCAAGATTTCTACATCTGACTGTAAATTTGGGACAGGCAGTCACTAAAACTCATGCATATCCTTTTCTTTGCTGAAAAGTAAACTAGTCAATTGGGTATTATGCTCTTTTGCTGACAAACAGAATCACATTTGGAAGATAATTTACTTCAAAATAGAAACATTGATCCTTTACCTAAAATAGACCACATTTTTAGATTCAGTCCTCCTCCCCGTTTTAATTTTAGAGTTTATTATTGGTACTAGTGGTTTTAAATAGGTTGGTTTTGTGGCAGAATCCCACATACATGTGTCTTCTGGCAAAGATAGTTCTTGGCAAAAATTTGTAAAAATGGAGGCCAGCCTAAAGCTAGGGTGAAAATATCTTCAGTGTACAGACACTAACTGAGGAGAGTGAGTCAGTCTGGAGAGGGACATTTAGGGAGAAAGGAAGGCAGTTCTACAAAAAGATGACATTTTAGTCTCCAGAAATCATTTTCTAGCACATCTGCAGCAGTGACTCAGTAGAAGAGAATGCGCAATAACCATCTCTTAGGGCTTCTGGACTCCCCTTGGCTCTGGAAATAGGCTGTACTTGCTCTGACACATACCTACCAGCAGCTATCCCACCTACGGAAGGCAGGCACAGCAGATCACCATTCCAGCACAAATACCAAGAAGGATATGCCATGCCCATCTTGGGCAACCCTCCCCAATTGTCTATTAAACACATTTATATTCTCTATGGTTCTCTATGGTTGAAATACTACGTCTGTGGTGAGGATGTGAAAACTTTTTAACCATTCATTTTCTCAAACTTTGGTGATTGGCCTTTTCAGAAGCTGCTTTAAGCAAACTAACAAGTTCTGGGTCAGAATTAGAATGATGAGATCACAAAGCAGCACAACTGTGCATTCAAAAGGACTGGTAATACTGGGATGTTAAGTAGACAGATATTTAATTCAGTTCTCCAGGTTGTAGGAAGCAAATAAAAGCCATTGGTTTCTTTGTTGAATCTCACAACATTTTCCTTTTTCTGCAACCTGCCAGGCATTGTCAAGCTCTGAAGGCAAATAAAGGAATGGGCTTTCTTTAGGTTCTAGGAGAAGATAATGACAGCTTATTCTAACAACTGTACCTCACAGTCTTAGAGGTCACGTTGGTGATTAACAGTCCATATGTATTAGCTTCAGTTGAGTCATCTGAATTATTCTGGGTCTTTAGTGTGCATCTTTATTATATTCACCTAATTTAATGCTACTAAAGCATTTGCCCCATATCACTGTAAATATCATCTTGCTGAAAAATAGTCAGCTGATATCAAGGTGACCTGTGAACCCCTGACTGTGCCGGGCAGCAGAAAAGGAGTAGGAGAATTAATTAAGGCTGGGAAACCCATAAAAAAGTGACACCGCCTTGCAAAGACATTGAAGAAGATAATAAATGCATATGATAAAAATCCTTCACTTTTTTTTTGCCAGAAAATTCACAAAGTGGATAGGATAGTGGTAGATAGGTCTGAGTACTGGCACTCTCCTTAGCAGCCTGTGGGGTGAATTCCCTGAAGAAGCAGGGAGTTGGTCCATGCTGCCCATTTTACCTGATCTGTCATTCAGAGCAGCAGGGGAGAAGATGAGGTTTACTGAAAGCATGTGCTCACCTCTGCTTTTCAAAAACCAAGTTGCAGCACAAAAATCATACAAGTCCCTGGAAGATCTATGTCTCCACCTATGGATAGGCAGGTGATATATAGTTATGTTAACCATGTAGCTTGGTCTCCAGCACTCTTACTTGGTATTTCTGCATGCACTAGGCAAAATGCAGCTATATACTTGTATGGATTAATTTGACAGCTCTAGAAGGTGGTTACTGAACCCCAGGAAATGCTGCAGAACTAGTTGCATCCTGATCCATTTCAGGAGGTGCTTAAGCGGAGAGCAGGAACTGGACACCAGACTCCTTTTAGCAAACTAGGCTACTGTGAAACAGGGCTTTTTCCTTGTTTGTTTGTTTAGAAACTGCTTTTCTAAAGGTAATAGATATTTTCTGCCTTTCAGTACATGGGATCTGATCCAAACCCAAGCCAGGTTACCAAGTTTGTAGTGAATTGAGGTGTTTTGTTCCCTTTGGTGTCATCCCAGCACCACCAGTTCTCATCAAATCCAGTACAACCGCAATGGCAGTTGAGACAACTCAGTTGAGAATTGTCCCCCTTTAAGTAGATGTAAGGTAAGCTGTAACATAATATTCATATAAGCTTCTGTACTTAGTAAAACTGCAAATACGGTCTTCTGGAATAATATTGACTTACTTCCTAAAGTGCCTGTAGTCCTAGAGGCATTATTTGACAGTCTAAGTCTTATTAATATGCCTATAAATGAAAGGCATACAGTAAGATTTTTAATGAACTTTACCACAGGGAAATTTACTAGCTGTGTACTTTCATGAGTCACATATGTTGAATATAGTATTTATGATGAGGTTAAGAACCAAGATATATTAATACCTAAATGAAAATTACTTATGCAGTCTTTTTGCAATTAATCTCTGGCATAAATCTGGAATGAGACCCATAGACATTTCAACACGGAAACCTGAAATACAAGATTAATAACCTGAAATTGTGTACTGCTATTGAATTGTAGGTATAAATATTGTATCTTTAAATATAATTAATTTCATTCAGATTCTGCATACATAAATGATGAATGCTCTGCGGAATAGTATTAAGAAAAAATAAATGGATTAACAGGTACTGCAGATCTTGGCAAAGGTCATCAGTCTTGCTGTAAGGCCCCAGTTATAGAGGAATTCTAAGTAAAGGATCAAGTTTGGATTTTCCTTTAAAAAGAAATCACACTCTCTAACTTCTGACTTTTTTAAACTACTTGCAGAAAATGAAATCTTTAAAGCATATCTAATTAATTTCCATCCTTAGCTATTGTTTATTACCTTTTTTCTGAACCATGAAAACACTGGCTAGCAAAAGCCCTTGTATGATGCAAGAAGAGGAAGTGTGTCTCACACCAGTTGTCTGTATTTCTGTCACCTAACCCCCCCCAAGAAACCAGGAACCACAGTACAGCCTATATTGGTACTTAAATATTTATTGTGTGCATTTTTTCAGTGCTGAAAGAACAGGTGACTTTTGTTCTATATACTGCTTTTTCCACTAAAACAAACCTACAGAAACAGACTCAACCAACCGATTAGTAGATATGGGGCTGGAGCAGTGCTATAGAATGGCATTTTGGCATCCAAGGCAAGATGTCAGCTTGCCACACCCAGCCGTTCTTCACAGCATAAAGAGAGAAGATGCTTCTCTCTTTTGTTGCAATGTTGCTGTGATAAATGGCTATTTCGAAGCACCTGGGTTTCAATATATTTGTACCAGTTTGGTGCTGTTTCAAATGAGGCAAGGGTGAAGGAGGACTCATCTTCTACTGTCTTGCTTATTGTCTTTAATGGAAGTGACTACTGTGATGATCCTGGATAGCACAGTCCTCAGGTTTCCTCAAATGACTCCCTTAGACTCTCAATATTTCTCTGAAACTTACTTTCTTGTCAGGTGTTGATACTGATTAGGAGGAGTTAAAAGAACTCTTCAGGCTGCCTTTGGCAGGTTGTTCATAACTTCACTCAAATGGAAGGGTCAAGGAGTGAAATGAGAACAAAATGGTAGGTACAAGAGGACCGAGAAAACGTTTTTTAGGAAAAAAACACACATGGGAAAAGAGTGGATTCTGCACCTTTGCTAATTTACAAACTCATGAAGTTAAATCCCGGAGAGAAGTTGAATTTGGGCTGTATGAAGCCTGTAGCCTTTGGGCTGGCCTTACTAGCAAAGAAGTTCACCTTGCAAAACTGAAATCAACCTTCACCGAAATCCCAAAACCTAATTAAACTTTTTATAAATGGTTCTCTTAAAAAATTGGCTCAGAATTGGACATAAATTACATTTTATCTCTTTTTATCTCATATCAACTTAATTTGAATTTCCCCTGGATGCATTTTTATAAGCCCTGTTTTTTTTCTATTTGGTTTATATCTGCTATTATAAGCACTATTACATTTGAAACTGGTTGAGCTGGCTGAAAACATGTTGTCTGGCTTCATTTTTCTTTTTCTGAGACAAAAAGTTATGTTACAATAGGTAGGTTGTACTGAGTCAGATACTGAGATAGATAATGTCATTTTACAATAAAAGGGTTGTACTGTAGATAGGTCTGTACTGAGAAAGTCTTCTGATGTTTTGTTTTCTGAAGTTTAATAGAGGCGTCAGTTCTGATTGCTGTTTCATATAATTCAAGTTTCATGCCTGGCAAGCTGACAAACAAAAAACACAAGTTGCCTGATTAATTAGAGGGAGGAACCAGTAATCTCACTTTCCTGATCTGTATCTGCCTCTTCCTGGCAAGTATTGTCCTGCGATGGAGAAGAATGCATGCAACTGTTAGCATATGGTAATCACAAAGAACTGTTACTTAATAAATATTTTTCATCAGTACCTGATAATTATTAGATATAGAAACATAATAAAATAGGGCTAGAAGGGAGTTCCAGGATCATCTTAGCTATCTTAATGCCAGAGGAGCCAAACTGTCATGGCTTTTTGCATGCAACAGGGCCACTGGTTGGTCAGAGAGACTTGACCAGAGATTCTATCTATAAATAACTCTGGTGGTTTTTGTTGCTGCTTTGGGAGGAGGATCTTCTCAAAGGACAGCTTGGAAGTAAATGACTATGCAGGCTGGAAGGAAATTGAGCAAGTGGATCTGAAGGTAAAAGGAGGACAAGGACATTGGTAGCCTGTGGTCTGTCTGGGAATATCACTTGGGGGTGGGATCGTGAGACAGGGCTCCAGGCATGGCATCACAACAGTAGAAGTGAGGTGGATGGGAATGCATTAGAACAGTGAATTAGCACATACAGGAATCAAGAAAGTGTCAGACATGGCCTTCTTTTAGGCTACATTTTCAAACTGACATAATCTCCACACTATTCAGGGTGAAAGAGCTTCATCAAAAGTTTAGCACTTTAGACATTGGTAAAGGTAGTGCTTATTCTCTGATCTACCTTAGGAATTCTTTTGAATAGGATTCAAAACTTGGGGTGAAAGTGCCTACATGTGGCAACCATAAATCACCATGTGAGACAACTGACTAATGGACTCTGTATATGTGGAAGGAATAAAGAGGAGAAATGATGTTTCAATTGTCTTTGGTAGCCTATAAAGATGTTAGTAGAGAATGTTGTGACATTTGGTAAAACAAAACTAATTCCAGCAGAGTCAGTGGTTTATATTTTATTCTCATAGGAGGGTGAAACTCCAGCATCGGCCTAGAAGATGGCAGATAATAACTGTACATAAAGCCAAAGGATGAAGTTCAAGTTGCCATGTCAACAAGCTGGTCTCTATGTGGAAATTTAATGGGCTGTTGTCAAAATGTCTTCTTCTGGTTTAGTTCCCAGCAAGGTTTCCCTCTGAGGAACTCTTAATCGGTGGCAAGAGGATTACCGCAATTGCACCCTGCTGGAAGAGAACATGCAGGAAGAAATTACTGCACTGCGTAATTCCAGAGCAAAAAAATAGTTACAGGGAGAGTGATGGAGAAGAATGACAGTAAAATGCAGAAGAAAAGCAATACAATTTTAGAAGTTTTCTAGCAAATACTAGTCTTGATGTTTGTGTCAGATCTTGTTCAAAGGTATAGTTTTTTTTCTATGAAACTTTTCACATCTTACAGTCCCAGGAGAAAGTGGTATTTTGAAGCAATTGAGGGGATTCTCCAGTCTGTTGCTCTGTCTGCATTTCACAGGCAGGAGAGACAGTATTTGTGCATAACCAGATGCTGAGAACAGGAAGTCCTTCCTGTGGCTTACAGGTATAAACTGTACCTGCCCAAGTTTATCTGTACACATGTGTATGCTGAAAACTCTAAACCTGGCCTATGCGGTACCTTGGCAACAGGTGCTGTTTTTCTAAGATATATAACTTTGATACTAGACTATTAAAAAAATAAAAATAGTGGGAGGTACTATAGGCAGCACAGGCAACTTGTAAATACTGTTTGTTCAGAAAAAAATGGAAGTACAAAGTACCTAGAGAGAAAACTTACAGGTATTAAGAAGAATGGTTATATTCTAAACATAGGTCTTAGCATGTCAAAGAAGAGTCAGATTGATTTTGTAGATATTTCAGAGTAAATAACAAGAATTAACAGGAGAATTTATATTTTAAAAAAGAAATTAAATTAAATATGTTACTTATTAGGAAGCCACTGGTTCCAGGAGCAGTGAAGGTGTCTCGAGAGCAGTATAACTACAAAGATAAACAGAATTATACACCTGTTCACCACATACAAAATATTGTAATACCACTAAGCAAATGAGGTGCATATTTTCCTGTCATGTTCCACCTGTTCCAGAACAAGTATTTTTTCTGGAAATATGAACGTGTCCCAGATGTAATTGATATTCAAATTTTTTCAAAATATAGATTTGCAGGTTCATTTTGAAGGTCTTAGTCCTATATTTTTCTGTAAGCTGAATACCTATACTGAGTTTAATGCATTGTCCAACATTGATGTCTACATTGATTGTTCACCCTTTCAAGTCAGCACCAATATCTGCAGCTTTTAATACACAAATTATCTTTGTTTTCTGGGGCAGTGGACACAAAAAGAATGTGTTTTGAGATAAGCCAATACAACATACAAGGTTATGCCATCACTTGCTCAGAATTATATATGATAATATGCACCTAAGTAAAGCGAGTCAACAGCTTAGAAAAGGAAACATTAATGAATATACATATTAAATCAAGTGTTTATATGAAGGAATAAAGTGAGATTATTTGTTCTCTCTCTTCTATGCAGATTGCCTTTACAAGGGAAAAAAATTACATCTGTGCCTTCTCTTTGAACTCAGCAAATGCCCTCTGGGTCAGTTATCAAAGAGGAAGGGGACTTCTTTACAGTCATCTTACTAAAGGAATTATAGAGCTCTTTGAGGAGGTGACATGCTTTTGGGTACTGTAACGCCCACATCAATAATATTAAATAGCATTTGCTATTAAAGGGAATCCTGTTACAAATGAATTTCTGATCTAAAACTCAGATTCCATCTAATCTTTTAGTTGGTTTCATTCCTTTGAGACAGTCTTGAATAGAAGCATTAGATTTGTTCAAGCTGTATAGCATTTCTTTAATGCCAGCAGCTACAAAGAGGTTTTTGCTCAGGACCGTAGAAAAGGATCTGGAATTTCAAGTATTCTTTTGGAACTTTTTCAAATCTACTGTTTTCTGGTCCTATGAAGTGTTCTCTTTTTTCTCTACAAAAATAAAAAAAAACCCTTTTCCACAGTCCAGTTTCACACCTTCCCTTTAAAATCACTAATAACCTGTAACTAAATGCCTGTCATGCCCTGGCCTTAGTTGACAAGAATGTTTTATGCATGGATGTGTGCGCTCTTTCACACAGAGAGTCACAGAGGAGCAATGCTGCAATAGATGTAAAGTGATCATCTGGTCCGTCCTCCATCTACATGCTGATTGATACATGTAATCTGTGTGTTTCCAAGCGTGCTGCATTTCTGTATGTTACCCACATACAAAATGCTGGGGTTTATTCAGATTTGCTGGTTTTCTCCTCACTTTTTTGTAGCAGCATTTTTTTCAGAGTTAGTATTTTCCTTGTATGCAAATAATCAGCCATTTGACATCTAATTAGTAAACCAGTTATATTCTACTCAGAGAGGTTTTTTTTCTTCAGGAATCTTATCTGCTGGAATATAAATTGTCTGGCAGGTATGAGATAAAAAGCCAACTAAGTATTCATGAAACCTGTCAATTAAAGAGGAAACATTAGTTCTTGAACCTTCCCCTTACCTTGTGTTTCTCTTTATAACTACAGCTGCTTTCATGGGAATGCCTAAAGCAATTCCAGTGCTATGTGTTGGTGAAGAGTAACACCTCTGATAAGGCATAGTGTGGGTTTGTTTTCTGATTAAGTACTGAAAGGAATCCCATTGTGCATTCTCAACTCTGCATAGTTTATTCTTGTAACTCATTGAAAAGCAGGAGACACTTCAGCTCTCCCAGTTGAACATCACAATGAAGCTGTGAGATGCAAAGTGATCTGAATCATACTTTTCAATTTAAAATGGATTGTAGATTGTGGAACATGTAAGTTAGCACATGCTGACTGTCCTATATTTGGGACTCTATTGAGTTATTCCAGTATTGAGATCTTTTCAAGTACTTAAAAAGCCACAGACAGGAAAATTGTTTGGGGAAAGAACCCCCAAAATGAAATAGATTGCAGAGTCCAACTTCAGAGATAATGATATTCATTAACATTTAAAACAAACAGCATCTACCAAGGGTTGCTGACAAACCTCAGAGATGTAGTTGCCAGGTAAAAGCACACTATCCTTTCTGCAAAGTTCTGCCCATGTGTGCAGTTGCTGTTGTTTCCACAAGAAAGTTGTGTGACCACTAGTGAAGGATGTAAACAATACAAGTGAAGGTAAATAGCCGGTAAAGTGTCTCTACACAGTTGTCAGTGGAAGGAAAGGAAGACTCAAAGACCTTTCTCTGCTGCAAAAAGATTTAAAAGTCCTATTTCAGCATATGACTTCAAAACTCCATAAAAGCCTTTCAAAATCTCCTCAAGCAAACTATTTCCCCATTGCAGGCAAAGAATACCAGGCATGAAGTGTGAAGTGCATAGTGACCTGAGAAAAAGAAAACATTACCTAAGGGGAATTTGACCCAGAAATCACCAGCACATCAGCACATATATCTTGTCTCCAGCTTAACAGGGTGGATGCCCATACCCATATCCCTTTCTTTTTTCACCCTCCCACTCTGGAAATACTTGAACTAACATTGCAGTAAGTAGTGGGAGCAGAGGGCCGCCCCTGGGGTGGTTGAAGGCACTCTCCATGGTCCTGCAGAGAAATGACGCTCATGATGGGGTCATGATTCCGGGAAAAGACCCTTGCTCTGACTCTTAAATAAATGATAGCAGAAGGAAAGAGGCTTTCATAAAAAGAGTTTTTAACACCATTTTTTCTTTTCTAGTTAGTAAACAGGATTAGTAATTTAAGGGAGCATATGGCTCATTTCTTATTAGCTGTACATTGCCTCTGTTGTAGGCAGGTGCTCTGCCCGCAAAAATATGCTTCATGAGACGTGAATTGTGCATAAGAAAAACTAGAAAGAACCTGTAACAAATGAGAGCAAAGCAGTGGATCTGCTCTGTGAGTGTGTGAAGTGGGAGTTCAAACTACAGTCGGATGATTTAGCAGAGAAAACAAGGTCAGCCTCTCCCCCTGACTGAAGAAGTGAGCAGAAATTTGGGTAGTAATGTACTAATTTTCACCCCCACAGCCCATATTGGAGACTGTCACTGTATTTCTTTTTTTATCCAACAAAACAAGATACCTAGAAGAACCAATACTTGGCATATCCCAAGGTAGGTGAGCTGTTTCTTATATGAGTGGAGGCTGTGAATGGACAAATGGAGTTGCTGCGAAATCATTACTACTCAGAAAATGAGATGAAACCTGAAAAACAAGGTGGACCCGTTTAGAAAAATAGCTACCAGAGTTAACTCAATTCACTCACACAGTTTGTCAATTCTAAATAAATTCTCACTACTCAGGTCCTTATCACAATATCCAAAGTCAATGGACAAGTTAAAGTCTCCTTTTAACAATATCCAATAAATCAATGCCAACAAAGTAGTGACTCCCCACTGGGGAATTGAACCCAGGGGTTCTACCACTGAACCACAAAAGGAGTACACTATTGCAGAAGTAGATGGCAGGACTCCACACTTGCTTCATGCTTATTTTCACATCTCAATCACACACATCCACACAAGTTCTTTGTAAGACAAATCCAAACTAGAACAATACTTGATGTAATTATCGAAATTCCCAATCAGTCATATAGATGTTATCAACCAAGTGTATGCAATGAGGTACTAGTAACCTGGTACACGACAGTCGTGTGGGATGTCTCCCTACAACTTATAGGATCCAAATGACTGGTCTCCAAAAACCCAAGTATACCAAATACAACCAAGGATATACCAGAACCAAGAGCTCAAATAAGTTTAAAAGAGTACCTTAGTAATTGGAGGATGGTCCTTGCAGCGAGCCGAGCAGGGCGAGGAGTCCCTCTAGGAAATCCTGAGGCATGCCTAGGGAGTCCTATTTCTTACTGGATCCTTCAGCTGAGCAGAGAGGGTCCCATCTGGGGTGCAAAGCTGAAGCCTTGAAAAGTTGAAATCAAGACTCAATAGCCAGGCTGGTTATTAAGCAGGTGTTCTTTATTGCAGCACTGGGCACACAGGGGATCTCTCCTCCTGTTGTGTGCGCCATTTAAAGCAAAATATTTCTAAGAAAAGGTAGGGTTATGCAAATTATTTCCAGTAAGTCCTTTACATTTACTCCTCCCATGGAGGAGCTGAGCTGAGCATGCTCAGTGACACTCTGGGGGGGATCTTCTGGTGGTCTTCAGGGATGAAGTGAACTTTTAACCTTTTCCTTTAGCACATGCTCTTTATGGTTTTCTCCATAGTCTCAAAAACACATTCCCGCACAAAGTAGTTAGGAATCCCTTTTAGCTGAAAACCAGATACACTCTTTCTCCTAATTGGTTGTTGGTCTCATTATTTATTACCTCCCTTATATTAATTTTCTTTGTTTTCAAGGCTCCTTCACTATTACCATTAAACATTTTAGCTTCTCTAGCAAAACAGCTCAAAATGGCTATAGCTATATTCTTCTACAATATAAAATACATAATACTTTATATTCTCCTTATATTAAAGCTATATTAATTGATTGTTTCTTAAGCTATATCTATATTAATCTATTCAGTATTATTATGCATCATTCAATCAATACCAGGAAAGAAAGTAAATGGATTAAATACTCTCCTATGCAACTTGGTCATGTCATGTTAGCTCTCAAAAGGCAGCTTCTTTTTTTTCATTTCCTGAATATAAATTCTGTGTCCAGAATACTGTGCCCAGCTTCCTCTTTTGCTACTGCCTCCAACTTTGCTTAAGGTGACCTTTGTTCTCATGGTAAGGAAAAAGTTGAGTAAGAATGTTATAGGTTTGTGGTGGAAGGTACAAGGTGAGACAGAGATTTGGGATGAATATTTATCTATAAATTCTGAAATGAGCTTACTACATTTTTGAGTATGCAAGGTGAGTTCTCCAGCTTCTTCCAGGTTAGTGTTTGTGAGAACAATGGTAGAAAAACAAAATGAAATACATGAAAGCCCTTTCTGGCTTCGGGCATACAAAACCATGCTATTGCAAGGAAATTTAAACTTGGAATCCAGTTTATCCAAAGGCATTCTCCTTCTCCTCTCCCACCAGCTGTTCTTTGAGATTTCCTCCTCGGTATTTGTACAAGACTTGGAGAGAGGTTGTGAAAACAGAGCATGAATTAACTCTTTGTTTGCATGGCGGTTGGTCTGGTCCCTGACCTCTGTCACTGATTATCTGACATTACTTTACATTATCCACTGACAGTCTCTTCAGTACACTTGATTCTGAGGGCCCCAAGTTCCCCAAGAGCTGCATCAGGTTCACCAAGTAGGTGACTCACATGCCTATTGTTAAGCATTATGAAAGAGTCATTTACAATTCCTGTCTATGTGAAGTGTTTTCTAACTAGAGGAGAATGTGAGGCAACATTTTTGAAGCCTAAGCTGTCATAAATGATAAATGCTGACATACCCTGTGTTGTATAAAGGGGTTTTTTTTACATTTTATTTAATGTCATTAATTGCTCAGGAAATAAAAATCAAGCAATTAGTATCTCTAAAAAGAACATGTACATATAAAAGCAAGACTTGCCAACACAGCTGGAAAGCTAGAAAAGAAGGTATGAAATAATTTAGATCCATACCATCTTTTTATAGCACATTCAGTATCACTAGCCAATCAAGGCATTTCTGAACACAAATAGTGTATCACATCTAACGTAGTGTGCCACACGTAACTGATTAAAGAGAAGTCCTGTTTTCATTCCAAATGTACTTCAAAATCATCATTAGGAGCTATGATCTATTACTGGGAAACTACTGTCAACTGGTATAATAAATCAATGGGTTCGAAGCACTCAGTACTCTGCATGCACATCACACTTGTACTTTTTATAAGTGTCCTTTTGTACACTGTATCACTTGGAGATAAATACAGATGTGGCTCTTTATGGAGTTCATTGTCTAGCAGCTCCCTCTGTCGTAGTCTTTTATCACAGAAATCTTTCCGCTTTTGGCCCTTGTTTTCATGGTCTGCTTTCAAGATAATGTGGAGGTCACCCAGCACAAATTATATTCCATGCCCTGAATTAGGAAGATCGGATCAAATTCCTTTCTGGCAATGCAGTACCTGGCAGTAGGATTGCAGAGCGTTTGCCATAGACACAGGGTAATCCAGAATGCTTTCCAAATGCCCAGCTGAATGGGACCACTCCAGACCAAAAGTGAAAACCTGGATGAAGGAGAGTCATAGTTTGATCAGGCAATGCTGATTCTGCATATTTTTAGTATGATTCATTCAAATGAGAAAAAACCCCACAGAAACTAATTGTTCTTTCTGTGTATAACATGCTGATTACATGCGAAGCATGCCCTAACACCAGATAGCTGCCATGGGTCTTGTGCCAGATAGGGAAAAAGTGGACTCAAACAAGTACTTCTGTGGCATGCAGATGCTTACCTCAAAGGCCAGCAGTACACAGTGACAGTTTGTAAGGATGTCACTCTTCTGGTCATGGAGACTGTGCAGTTTTAGTATAATTCAGACTGGGAAGGTCTCTTATTGTTTTGCATCCAGTCAGCAATTTCTCCACTTTGTAAACTGTCAGTGGGCACCATGTGTTTGAAAATCATGTAGGAGTTTATGACAGCAGACTTAAGCATGTGGATAAATGAACCCCTGTGCTTAAGAAACAGAGTAGAGGAGGAAGTCTACAGCAGAAAAACAAATAAAAATATATACTACTGTGTATTAAAGAAATTATAGCCATGTAATGAGTTCCTCTGGTCTTCCAAGGCTTCATGAAGATGAAAAAAAAGAAGTTTTAGATGAAGGCCAGGGACTCCTATTCATAAAAGACTCCATGATGAATAACTATGTTGGGTAACATTCAGCCCAGTTGACCTGGGTTAACCGGTCACCTCACCTAGCAGCATGGACAGCAGTTCAAATGCTCAGTTATTGCCATAACTTGTTTACATGTTCAAATGGTTCCCCAAATAAATAATTGCTAATAATGAAAATGGCAAGGAGGAAGAATTATTTATCTTTACTATTTTTTTTAGGAGCCACTATACATCCAATTTTTAAAATAAGTTATATGTAAGTTTTTTATGTTATGTTTTTATGTTATTATGATTTCTTATGTTATAAGGTTTGGTATGTTAGGCAAGGTTCCATACCATTTGATGAAAAATTCTATATAGGACTTCTTTTCAAAGAAAAGACTGCTCTCTTCAATCCTAAGCACATCATAAAGTTAATATTCAGAATATTTTAGAAATAAAAATGAGGACTATATCTGCTGGTCAGGCTGGGAATCTGTATTTTCAGTGTCCTAGAGAGTTCGCTTTTGTCCTTGTAGACTGCAGAATAGAAACACTGAGAAATACCTACACTGGGTCATTCTTTTATCATATTACATTCTGTTATGATCAGTTCTCTCTCCCTTAAAGGTCTGTACAGTTAAATTTATGATAGCAAGTCAGACTGGTGGGGGAACAAAAAAGAAAAAGAGAATCTCACATGTTTTTAATCCTTATTCTTTAAGACATTTTCTAAAATATTACTTCCTATGAGCTAAACATAACTTGTGATAAGGTGCTGTGGTATTAAAAACTTTTTTGTTCTAGATTTTGTTGCTCTGGTACTCATTCATGACTGAAGTTCATATGAATGGCAGCTATTTGTGTGTAAAATTTCCTTTAAAATAAAGCACACATATCTTTTTTAAAAACCCAGAAGTCTAACTGAGCTCTTCTGCCAAGACAAGCATACTCTTCAGTGCAAAGGTGTGACAGCGGTGACATTACAGGTCAGAGTATGTAAAGTAATGCTCATTATTCTGTAATTTTTCCTCAAAGGCTATGACCTTCAGTGAAAATAAATAACATTTTGAAAGCAAAGGTAATGCAATTATTCATAGACTGTTTTGGATTAGTTGGCAGAAAAGCAAATATTTCAGTTTCAGCTTGAAAATCAAGCCATTATTTAACTTTCAATGTGCAGTTCCCATAGTAAATTCATTTTTAATAGGATGGTGTACCTGGTTTGTGCTTGGTAATTCAGCTGTAAGAAACCTGAGCTGTGCCCCATAAATCAATCTGAATGGTATGCCATAAGACTGCAATAAATTTGTGAGCTGCCTTTAAAAAAACAACCTACACAAAACTAGAAAATGTATTAAGTACTTTCTGTTGTACAGATCACAGGTCAAATATTTGACTCTATAAGTACAACTATGTGAGGTTTTAAAATGGTAAAATCTCATTTGAGTCTCCTGGAATCTGTTGTGTTTAGTATATCCCCAGCCTGAAAGTGATCTCTGGGTTCCCTTTCAGATTTATTGGAAGATCTGACTGTGAGTCACTTTCAGGGAGCCTTGCTGAAGTGCCTTAAAGATGATCTCTTGAGGTCCCTTCCAACCCCTACGATTCTATGATTCTATGATAATGTACATTTGTGCTGCTGGAAGATCTTTATTAATAGGAAAGTGTAGATGTGTATGTGACAACCATGTTTACCTCCATAGGTCAATCATTTCCTGGCTGACAGTAGGGTCCCAGAGCTATGTGACATTGGTCCCTCAGAGAGGCTTTTTCTTCTGTGCCTTACTGATTATTGTGTGATGTTCACAGTAGTCAGAATGATGCAAAAGGTGTAGAAGCCTAAGCAGGTGGAGTAACCTTTAGCTAGTGCTTATAGCAAGCAATGATGTAAAAATATAGAAAATAATTACTTAAGCATTTGCTTAAATTTAAAATTGCAATGACTTTTTAGTTCTGCCAGTAAACATATTCTAGATTAAACTTGAAAGATTTACAATCACTAAGAGATACATGGAGGTTGGGATATTCCAGGTTGATGGCTGATGGCAGCTCAGATCCAACAGGACCGATGCAGAACTGAATCTCATCAGCTTGCCCAGCACAACTGCTGCTTGATGCCTCTGCACTCTGGCTGCACGTTTATTAATGGAGGGTTAGCAGTGGCTCTATGCATGTACTCGTGATGTTGCTTTGAATGGATATGCTTTGAGCCAGGCTCCTGTGCCGATGTGTTTGGGCTGACTCTGCTGTTGGCTGGCCAGAGGGTGCAGGTGTGGGGGGGGTTCAGCCAGACCCTGACATGTCCTGCTGGAGCTGTGCAGGGGACCTGTGCACCACCCATGGCACAGCCAAGCTAGGAAACTTCGTGTCTGAAGCCTGGCTGGAGTCCTTCTCAATTGTCTATTCATGGAACAACTTACCCAGAAGGGAGATAGCCTGTCGTTGTGTAGCTGACAGCAGCGTGCGTTCGGTGCCAAAGTCTCTAAATTGTCCGAAGCGCAGCATTGGTAATGACCCTGTGTGAGCACATGGAGATGCATCTTTGCTGAGACACCAAGCTGGCTTTGGACAGCTGCAGCCTCTCCCATGGAAACAGAAGGAATATTATACTGAGTTGATTTAATGACGAGTTCATGCAATGCTGAAAATCTGACCGAGCAAGCAGCAATGGTGCCATTATCCTCTTGCTACCTACAGAAAGTAAAAAAAAAAAAAAAAGATGGGATTTACTAATTCTAAAATCCCAGAGGACATGCTGAAAAAGGGACTTCTCAATTACATGATAATTTAATTGAGAAATCAGAGAACAATATGCAGTGTTGTACTGAACTTTTCCTTCCCTCCTCTTCTATATGCAGGCCTTGAGTTACCTATCTCAGGTTCTGGTTGGGGTAATTTTTAAATGCAAACTGATTTTCATTTAGTATAGTTGGTCCAAACCATAGTCAAAACAATTGCCATCCCTTATTCTGTAAAGAGTTTAAAACATAAAAATATGGAAATTATTAATATGAATTACCAAGTTAAATATATAATAATTCAAATATTAGTGTACACACAGTATCTGATATTATTGTATACCGAAGAATCATTTTGTAAGGGAAACAAATTTAAACTTTGTTGACTTCTTGAGCTCTTGACATCATGAGCAATACTGGTAGTGTGAGTGATTTTTATATGAATCAGTTTAATCAGGCTGACATATAGACCTAAGGGGGGAAAGTATGAACTGAAGTCTTGCATGCAAGACAGTTAAAGTCTCAAACCCCATTATTTGTATTTCCAAAGGGTGATTAATAGGTTAATATTTCCATTTTTAGGACTTGAATTTTTTCAGCATCTGGTTGGCAAACTTTACTCAGTAGTAAGAGTACTCAGAATTGGTCTGCATGTTTTACTTCCTGTGTGTTACTAATCTCTGGATTATTAAAATCTATTTCCCTCCAGAAAGCAAGAATTATGGGGACGCTATAATCCATAATGCTTAATTTTTCATGAAAGTTACTGAACATCTTGTTTAAATCACGTAGCAAATGTTGACAGGTATTTCAGTGAAATGAAATTTCCCTAATAAGAGCTGCAAATCATTTGGTTATTTGGCAACCTGACTAAAATACTAAAATAGCAAAATGCAAAACCCTGAAAATGCACCATTGATCCCATGGTACACCTGTGTTTGTATCATCAGTTTCTGAAAAGTGCCTTTTCATAGTTTTGTATATTTAAAGAGTTAACAGAGATTCTGGAGCAGCTTGTTATCTTAGTAATTAGTGATCTAAAGATAGCAAGGAATCTGTTGTGTGGTGTACATTGTGGGCACTCTACTGAGACAACAAAAAGCTATGTGACTTCATTCACAGCATGCAGAGTCTAAATGTAAAATCCTGCTGCTTGGAGCTGTGCAACAGGGTAGATTTGTTTTGAGTTGGTGTTATTTTGGCCCAGTAATCTGATTTTTGGTCAGTTAAGCATGAACAGTGAGGGGTTGTGTCTCACGTTGGATAAAATTTAGACAGCTTCACTGATTTTTTTAAAGGTTAGCATAATCTAGTTCCAAGAAATACACTTTTAAGGCTGCAAAAAGATAGTATTAAAGTCAAATGAGAGTTGCTATAAGCAGATTATATTTCCAGTTGAAAAAAGCAGCCCTGCGTGTTTCATATTAACTTTGCCATGCAGGCAGGTCTTAAGCAAGACCAATTAAAATATTTTTTTTAAGAAAATTGATTCAAATGGGGATTGAGACTCTTGTGTTCTCAGCAGCAAAAGTGGGGCCTGAGGCGAGACTCGGGAGCCAGCCATCCAAACAAGTATAAATCGACCTTTCAGCTGTTTCCCACCATCTGCCTCTGTGTACATCTACATACATGGTAATGGCAATGTAAACAAAGATCTCCTTCCTCTTGCACTGTGGACAACCCTTTGTAGGGTTTAGCTTTTCCTCTAGTGATACACCCAGGTGTCCTATATACAGCCTATGAGAAAATACTGAGTTTGGGAAACCATTACTCCCCTCTACTAGTATTCTTTCCCTTGCTCTCTCCTACCACCTAGGCAAAGGAAAGATCTGAGTAAAAGACAAGTCCTTATCTGTTTCATGTATCAAAGGGAGCAGTTGTATCTGCCAGACACATCTTTTCTGACCTCCACATTGCCTTACATCACAGAATCACAGAGTTGTAGGGGTTGGAAGGGACCTCGAGAGATCATCGGGTCCAACCCCCCTGCCAAAGCAGCTCCCTAGCTCATACCACACAGACAGGCGTCCAGAAGAGTCTTGAATATCTCCAGAGAAGGAGACTCCACCTGCTGCCAGTGAAATGTAGGTGATCAGCCATCCCTCATGAAGTTATCCATGGTAGTGATGCTTGTAATTAATATTTTAAAGATAAAAATCTGTCCTGTTTGACAGAAAACAGCACTCTTTATGCCTTTAAACCAGAATTTTGACAGTATCTGCAGGTTCCCTGTCCTATGCCGCTCACTCCAGTAAAAAAATTGTAAGTATGGAAACAATTTTTTAAGACATCACTAAAATTTGTTGCTTTTCTCAGATGTTTTGAAAAGTAGCCAAAGCAATGCCTTTAAAAGAAACTAGTTTTTAACATCTTTACAGTTTTTCTTCCCTCAGTAACTTGGTGGTTTAATACATTTACTGATCACATACCTCCAGTTCTTTTGAAAAGACACTTGTGGAAGTAAACATATTGGATGTTGTGAAGAAACAGTGTCTTCCATGAAATATAACTTCAAGATAGCAACACAGATTTGATCTGGTAGAAACAACAGCAAGATTACATTCTCCAGGCTACAGAAACTCTTCCCAAAAAACCAAGGTAGAGCAGACCCCAAACCATTTAGGTGCTTCAGTCTCATTCCTAATTCATCAAGTTTGGAGTTCCTTTAAACTAAACTTTCATTAACTGAATTTCAGGAGGTTTTGAAAGTTATATAATTTCTGGTTTGGGGCATAACCTCTCTTAGCGGCGCTACACTACCTTTCAAACATTTCTCATCAATCTTACTTCTATTTTAATGTACTTCTGGTGTTCAGTGTATTTTTTAAATTTTAGGAGTTCATGCTTTTAATGGCAAATTTCCTAATTTTATAGAGAATGGAAAATAGTGAAATAATCCACTTGAAATAAAATATGCAAATATTTGCTTTTTTCTCAAGGGATATGACCAAGTTTCATTGCAAACAGCATAGAAAATAGTTTTCATAAGTAGGATTAACATGTAAAGATTAAGGCCGAACCCCATTTTAATATTGTTAGATGGTAAGATTATGCTCTTGCTGTAAATGCTACTTTAATCTTGAAGCTTTGATCTAGTCTTCCATGATCCCCACTTAACTACATGTGTACATTATTGAAGATCAATTGCAATGGGTTGATTATGGAGATTGTTTAATCAGGTGGTCCAACAGGACTTTCTTCTGAGAAATTTTCACATTCCTTTGGTTACCTCTGGGAGTAGTAAAAATGACCCCTGTGTCTTCCTCTGAAGAGATAGATGTCTGCAAAATTAATTAATTATAATTTAATGGCAAGTTCTTTGCTTTTCTTATTTAGCTTTTCTGGAAGTCTTGTAAAAAATCCATCCATGCTTTGGTTTCCTCAGATCACGTTGTTGAAAACGGCAACTAGAGTTGGATGAAACCTGTAAGTAATGAAAATATGTAGAAGGAATTCTCTAACTGGAGATGACACCAGCACAGGAAAGTTATACCCATATTATCAGACCTACAGACCTAAAACCATCTTTAGATTTTTGTGCATGTCCAAAAATTATGTCAGTATTTCAGTTCTGCAACTTTGTCAAAGCAACACACCTCAAGTACAGGTGGATCTGGGAAGCACTATATTTGCATTCCTTGAAAAATAAAATAGCATTGACTGAGAAAGAAAAGAGCAGGCTTCTTTGCATGACAGAATAATGCCTACTGCATTAACAAGTATTTTGAGGGAGCTACCTAGTCCTGCAGCTAAGCCAGACCTATTCCATTTAACAGAGGAGCTGGGAAAAAAAAATCAGATCCTGAGGTAATAGAAATGTAGACGCTCCAGTTTGGTTTTTCTTTTGTCACAGTATACACAGACGTGAGATGTTATTGCGTACAGCTGACAGATGTGTTTTAAAGGAAGAACAATAACTGTGTGCATGGTAAATTAAATGATTTTTCGCTGTGTAACTGTCATAGATCTGTCACATGATTTTTTTCTATGTGTGAGGATTGATTGCCACCAAATTTCACAAATGGGAAGCAATCTTAATTGCAAAATATTCCACTCCTTTCTTTATTTTCAAAGGAAACATGAATATAAATTATTTTTATTTAAACATGATACCCCGGCACAATAACAAAAAAGGGAGAGAAAAAAGCCTCTCCTATATTTCACTGACATCAGCAAGGTTCTCAAAGCACTTTGCAAGGCTGGGTGAAGTAAAACTCATGAGACCAATGTGTTATTCTCATAATATTATCACTCCTGTCTTACAGAACAGGGAACTATAGAGCAGAGCTACCAAGAGTTACGTGTGAAAGTCAAAAGAACCAACATCTGTTTCAACTTCCGTGTGCAATTTACCAACTCTCCTATGTTTTTCAATTAGCTCTGTTTCCCTTTAAATAGCAAAGCAACAAAGCATTGTTGCATAAATATTATCTACTCTTCCATAAAATCTGGATTGAAGAAACCTGGCATGTCCCATATACAGTGGGTAGCAGCAATCTATATGAAGATTGTTGTCATGTAAAAAGAAGATGGCAGCCTATTGAGCTGTGTGAAGGATACACAATTTTTCCTTGCAGAAATGGAAATTAGAGGTGGAAATATTCAGGTTCCCACCAGTAGATGTTCTTCTAATCTGTACTGCACTTCACAAAACTGTCAGACTTGTGTGAAACATTTTGCACGCATTATTCTGACGTAGGACAACATTCACTTTAGACATTAAGAGCAGTCACAAGATAAGAGGGTGTAGTTTAGGCAATGGTGTGAAATTAGCTGGAGAATCAGACAGAGATAATCAAACAAAAATTATATATATAAAACTGTTTTCCGTAGCACGTTAGATATCTTTGTAGTAATTGGTGTAACATAGGAAAAACCTGAATCTTAAATTCAATTGACTGTAACTTCTGCATGATATCCTCTCTCTGAAGGGGAGAGTAGACAGAACAGCAATAGATGTAGACATTATCTGGGAGGGCCTGCAGCTCCCCAGAGACTCAATGGATTACTTCTATGAGATCTACTAGAAATAGTGTTAAAATTCTATTATACAGCCAGTGGCTCCCAGCTCAGCGTGCCACAGTGGGGGCAGTGGCCGTCCTTGAAGTGTCTGGAATTTGACAGATCACAAATATTTTCTACTGAATTTAAACTCTGATGGCATTAGCTGGGCCTCTGGTCAAGTGTTGTGGTGGGACCGAAGTGTCTGACCCTGAGAAGTGGTGTGTGTAGACCAGAGGCAGACCTACATTTCAAGGCTGCTGTTTCAGTACCCTTGAGGATGGTATTGAAGAGGGTTCCTTCTGAGCCGTGTAGCAGCCACCACCATCTTCTGCCTGCTGCTGAAGTCCGAGGCCTTGCAAGGCTGGTCTCTTCACAGGTAGCTACATGAAAACGCCTTTGCCTGCTCACTCTAAAAATGGACAGAACTCTTTCCTGTAATAATTATGCACTTTTCTAAGAGGCAGGAGGGGACTGAGAAGATTAGAGCAGAGGGGAGAGCATCTGACATATCCAGTCTCTCACCAGGTGCAACGCTGAGTTCCTGAACATCACATGTCTAGGTTCACTGGGTTTTCAGAAAGACATTGCCCGGAAGGATCTTCCTTTCTTTCCTCTTTCAGCACTTTAGGGGTGATTAACAGTGCTTGTACTTTCACGGCTGCACCTGCAGGTAGAGAAGAGATGTATTCACAACAGCAAGCAATTTCACAGCACGAGCACTCAGAAGCATTATTTATTACTACCGTTCTAGCTAAAAGGTCTGAGACTGCAAAACAGTAACACATACAAGATCTCATCACTCATTTGTAATTTGCATTTTTCATGGATACAAACCCGGCTGGCTAATTGGGAAGTCATTTGACTCGAGGCTTAATATACTTTTGCCTTTTGATGGATTCAGCAAGAAGACAATATATTGTGTTTTCATTACTTAGAGCCATGAGCAATTTTCAATTTTGTGTTTTCTAGTTTGAAACAAGAGAAAAGATTTATCTGCCAGAGTAATGGATTGGTCCATCCAATTCAGCGTGCTTCCAGCAGTGGCTACCAATGCTGTGGCTGTTGCTGAGAGCCTGCCCTTTCCTGATAATTTTGCTATCAAAGCATACAAAATTGTACAAAAGCATGCAGCAGTAATGGGGCAGGGGAAATTCCTCTCTATTCAGTGCAGCAGATGAAAATTGCAATGAATGAAATCAAGCCTCCAGTTGTTGTCTTCTATGATTGGGGTGAAGGGAGGGGGACTCAAGCTTGAATGTGGCCTTTTGACAGATCAAATTATCCCTTGTTCCCTCTCCAAGCACTGGTTGCTTTTCCTTCCAGAGCTGCTCATATTTAAATGCACATAAGCAGGTTGCTCATACTTTTTTGTCTGTAACTCAGAGAAAGGTCAGTTTTGAAACAAGAGGAACACAGATACCAGACTAGGACAGCAGCTGGTTGAAGAAACGCTGCCAACATGAAATATGACCCAACACACAGCTGCTGACTTGTGGAATGGGTGGAGGGTCTCCATCTCTGCAGCTAATGCCAGTGGAGGTGTTGGACTCATGTCATCTCCTGACATGGCTGACTCCCTGGGTGGAGAGTGACCACAAGTAATTACAGAAAAATAGAGAGGAACATCTGGATGAATCTAGTCTCATCCAGCAACTCATGACATGATTTGACTTTCTGACAGCTGTGACGTTGTAAATAGGTTCACCCCTCTAAATCTCCCTCAAACAAAATCAACCCCCTAATTAATTTTCTCCCCTAATTCTAGAGGGATGACAATGCTGTAGGTTGTTTTCCCAGTTGTGTGATCAATATCTAACTGTGAAATGCTTTACAAAACTAGTGGCCTGATAGACCCCTGAAAGACTGGCAGTAGGGTCAAGGGATGGAGACAGTGAACCAATACCAGTCCAGGCCATTTGAGGAATGTACCTGTATCTGCACTCAGCTACGCTAAGTATACCTTGTTGATTTGGTTGTGTCTTACTTCCTTCAGGAAACTGAAGTTATTAAGACAGGGAAAAGAAAAATCAGTTCTATGCAATCTACCTCTTTACATTCCAGTTTGAGTGTATAAGCTTTTAATTCTCTATCTCCTATAACTGAGTTGATCACAGGTATCATACTATGATGTTACTATAACATCCTCAACTACTTAGTCCTTTTTACTCCGTTCATGCAGTGAACAGTGCAACCTTTGTGGGAGATATGAAAGTGTCATACTTACATTTTAATAGTTTATGAACACTTGAGGTCTCTGATATTGTTCTAGCAGTGCACCAGGGTTGTTGACAAGCAGAAAGACCAGTTATGTTATAAAATCCACGTTTCTTGGTTTCTTGTCTTTGTTTTACAAAGCGCTTTCCTACGCCTCCAGATCTCCATAGGGTGTTATTCTAGCAGTATGTGCTAAAAACTCTTGCATGCAGAATCTACCTAGTTCAGGCACTTAAAGAGAGACTGAAATTTAAGCAATTTGAGGTTAAAAAATAGTGCATGAGCTTTTTAATCATGATGGAGAGAGAAACGTCTTTGAAGATTTCCAGAGGGAAGGCTTCCATGGGGGAAATCCTATCCACTTTCTTGAGCATCTGAACTGAAGTTTGGCGGAAAGATGCTGAACATTTAAAATATGCCATAGATAAACCACAAATATAGAGTGAATGTTATCCATCTTCCTGTGGGACACCATAAAGCTGGACCCAGTATGAGTCAGTTGGTTTTAGCTGGGACAGAGTTAATTTAGTCCACAGTAGCTGGTGTGGAACTGTGTTTTCAATACCAAAACAGTGTTGATAGCACAGGGGTGTTTCAGCAATTGCTGAACAGTGCTGTACAGAGCCAAGGACTTTTCTGCTCCTCACACCACCCCACCAGCGAGTGGGCTGGGGGTGCATGAGGTGTTGGGAGGGGACACAGATGGGACAGCTGACCCAAACTGACCAAAGGGATATCCCATGCTGTATGATGTCATGCTCAGCATATAAAGCTGGGGAAGGCAGAGGAAGGGGGGAATGTTTGGAGCGATGGCGTTAGTCTTCCCAAGTGACCATTATGTGTGATGGAGTCCTGCTTTCCTGGAGATGGCTGAACACCTGCCTTCCCAGGGAAAGTGCAGAATGAATCCTTTGTTTTGCTTTGCTTGTGTGTGTGGCTTTTGCTCTACCTGCTAAACTGTCTTTACCTCAACCCACAAGTTTTCTCACTTTTACCCTCTTGTGTCTCTCTCCCACCCTGTTGTGGGGAGAGTGAGCAGGTGGCTCTATGGGGTTTAGTTGCCAGCTGGGGTTAAACCACAACAGTCTGGCCAAGGCTCAGGTAAAGGGACAAAGCTTACTTGTGGCTTTGTTAATGATGAAATGTGGAGAAAGGCCTTCCATAGAGAAACAGACTGCGAAAAGGCTGAAAAGGTGGCATCTGTCTCCTCACTGTGATGCAACTCTCAGGGAAAAGCACCCTGTGCTACTGAACAGGAGTGATGCATAGGTGCACAAAGGTCTGCTCTGTGTATTTCCTAGACAGCTTTCTTGGAAAGTTTACTTGGAAATCTACTGGGAAGACTTGTCTTGCACAGTCTAAATCTATATGCAGTCTAGGATACTGAAAAAACAAGGCAGCCTTTTGTGTCATACCTATTAACTTTTGTTAATGTTCCTTACTTATTATGCACATCAGGAAATATTAAATATTACAGTACAAAATCTGAATTGGAAAAAAAAAAAGCCATGTTTGAACCACTACATATCAGATTGAAAATGACGAATAGAATAGATATTGTAGGGGCAGGTACAAGGAGTGCAACCTACAATTATCTGTTGGCTGTATAATACTTTGCAGTCAAGGCATAGGCTGACAGCGAAACTGAGATTTTACGGAGGTGTGATTACACCCACACCATCTCCCTTCGGTGCCGTCCCTCTCCTCGGGTACTACAGGAAGTCTGCACCTGCTGCCTGGGTGAGACCTGGAAGAGTGAGTCTCGCTTCTGTGTAATGCTGCCCCAGAGTTTGAGGTCTCCATAAATCAAATCTTATCAGCGGTGGTTTCGGGGTTATCATATATACTCAGCACAGGAAAAGGTGTTTGTGAGAGCTCCAGGAGTGCCACAGCAATAGGGATACATCAGTATGGTGGGTCAAGTTGTAGGATTAGAGTGAGTCATTAGGGATTTTTGATCCTATCGTGTCATCAGCTCGAAATATACAGCGGTAGAAGATACTGTCTTTGAAACGGGAAGGAAAAGGGAATATTACTCGTAAAAGAACATAGGCAGGACCTACAGATAGCAGTGGAACCCCGTTACAAACAACAGCAGATTGCCCTCTTGTGGCTGTTACGGCAGGCAGAAAAACCCGGAATATAACTAAATTTTTGTGTTGTCATGGAAATATCGGGCAATTAGAGTCCTCTATACTGGAAGTGATTCCTGTGTATTAATTCCATTATTTTTGAGGGAATTTGTAAAAACTATTCTGGTACAGGAAAGGAAACTTACTTTAAATGTGCACACATCCAAAGCAGTTTTCTTTTCAGTTTGGCAATACAATACTGTGTTCCTTTTCATGAATGTGAGACTGTCCTTTAAAAAAAAAAATATATATATATATGTATATATGCAAGCAGTAATTATCTGGCAATTATTTTTCTTTTCTGCATGCTATTGAATTTTATTTTAAAAAATTAGTTTACTTTTCAGCAATAGTTACAAAAATGGTGCATGAAAGTATCAAATCATTAAGAATTCAAAGAAAATAAATGGTAGTCAGTAAGAAAACTGACCTATATTGTTATTTGAAAAAAAAACCCTGTGTTTTTCTTTTGACATTTATTCTGTCTTTTTTTTTTCTTCTCAACAGAAATATATTTGAGATATTTCATTTCACAACTGAAACGGGTTTAATCTGTGGACCTGACAAAAAGAAGATTATATGCAAAAATAGTATTGATGAATGTACTTTAAAAAAATGTATTACCATATTCTCAATTTAATAAAACCTCAGTTTCATGAATATATGTTTTAATTATAGCATCAGAAAAAAAAAATCGCATTTGGAGACTAACTACAATGCAAGCAAGAGGCCAGATCATTGAAGAACAGAGTTTCTGTGTTTTTCCTCTTTAATTTCCAGACCTCTATGTTAAGGTTACATGTTTTATATTCAGAAATTAATGCTAATTTACTGTATTTGCTAGCGATTTATCCTACTTCAGAAGGTGAATTGTCTGCATGCTTTTGCAGTTACCGCCACATTTCTGAATATGCATTCAGATTAGAACCTGTTTCTTCAACACTTTGCACTGAATTCCTAATACAGGAAAAGAAATTAAGCTACACAACTTTTCTTTTTACTACATCTTCAAATAGCTGCAGAATAATGTAAATTAGTCTTCCTTTATTACAAGATAGCTCAGAACAATTACTTCTACAAATGAATCATCATCTGTACAATGATACAGACCCAAGATAAATTGAACTGTTTAATTAACTAACATATTAAGTACACACTATTATTTATCTCAACATTCACCATGAAGTTCGAGTCCTCAGCATTTCAATAAAATATTCAAGAGGATACATTTTTATAAGATTTTCTAATGTAAATCAATCACTTTTAGTGTTGACATCCTCAATCAATTAACATATGAAACAGTCCTAAGTATAACAATGCTTTCACTCGGCCAACATCAGATAAGAAAGGAGGAAAGATGAAAGGGGAAAAAAACAACCCCAGGAATTATTCTTATCTTCCTACGAATTCCTGCTCAGAAATTGCAATAAAATTTACTGTTTTATCGAGGCTTGCTGGAACTTAGTTTCAAGGAGTCACCAGCAAGCCAGGCCATCAATTTCCCTGTGTCATACAGAGACAACATGGGAGCTAAAAGCTGCACTCAGATGTTTTGCTTTTTGGGAGAACATGGTGGGATTAAGTAATCGCTGTTTGCTACATATTTTTTGTTACTCTCTGTATTCTGTGGCATTTGGCACCCATGCTTGCATCAAGTTTTTAAAAACACTGTTTTTCATTACATTAAGAAAGGTGCATAGCCATGTCTGGCATGGCAGGCACCAATGAACAAGCGTGTGCATACCCATGCACACGCAGGGACAGGGATTGCTTCCAGCTAGCATCGCCAGGTAGGTGTCTTTCTAGCCATCAGTGTTGTGTGCATTTTGTAACGCGGTAGGTTGTGGCTTGTTGGGGGGTTTTTATACTTCTGTATTCTAACACCAGCCCTTAAGTGAACACCTTCACTTTTGCAAAATTAGGTGTGAACACCTTCACTTTTGCAAAATTAGCTTCTTTATTTTTTTCTGTTTATTTTGTTTTTTGCTGATTTTTTTTTTTAACTGAAGGATTGGAAAAGGTGAAACTTTAACATTTGCTGAGGGAGCTTTAATGTGTTAAAAGAATACATTTTGATCAACAGAGGGCACTCTCTGGTTTTCAAAGGAGCCTAATAGAAGCTTATAAGGGTTGAGCAGGAGATCACAGAGTATGGTTTTCGAAGAGTCTTTAGTACTGGTCAATCTATAATTTATTGGAAATGCTACTGATTTCCACAATAACATACAGTACAGGAATGAAAGAGAACCCCATCATTTGATAAAGTCAGATACTAGGATTAAGTCTGTGATGTACACAGTCAGCTCTTAGTTATGTCTTCAAAATTCTAAATTATGTGCAAAAGTTGTAACATGCTCTGAGTTAAAAATGTACTTGCTCAGTAATGGTGAGTTTTACCCTTGCTGGTTGTTTAAAAATGATCACTTTGAATATCATAAGCGTAGGCAGGTCAGTGTTGGCTGCTGTTCCGTACAGGATATTTCTTCCAGTTCATAAATAGGTTAGTTTCCTGGCACCAGTCTAGTCTGTGCTATTGATTTCTGTTCGCTTATTTTCAAATTAAAATCGCTGCACTTATATGTAGAACTTGAAGGGGAATTTCTTTAGAGAAAACCATGTATTTTTCACCTGTCTGTCCAGACTGCACTAAAGTAAGGCGGGGTAATCTAATAAAGATGTAACATAAAAATGATTAATTGATACACTGTAAAACTTCACAACTTTCTTAAAGGTAAACCAAGATTTTCAAGTAGAAGCCGGACTGTGAGAGCTGGGCAGGAGTACTGCATGCGGAGACATCACACATGAAGGCAGCGTGCATGTATTTGTGGAAAATAAGACAATCCTGCTAGAACCCCAAAAAACTGAAAGTGGGGAAGCAATGCCTTGTGCTCGCCCTGCAGAACACAGGAGTTAAACACTGGCACTGTTTTTAAGTATGTGCTTGATTCTCTCCAACAAAACCTGCAAGCGTGCGATCCACATGTAAAGGTGTGTGTGCACATGCGTTAGGCAGGGTGGGCACCTCTGGCTAGAGAGAAGATGCTACGGGTTAAGGCAGAAAAAGCTGTCTTAATTCCTAGTTTTACCCATTTGTCTATATTAATCCTCCGAAGAATTAATAATACGTGATGTGCTTGTAGTTACAGACAACAGGAGAGCCTGCAAAGAACCAGTTGAAGTTTAGAGGGCAAATTCTGATCTCTTTGCTGTGCCCATGCTTGTGGAATGAGTTGAGTGTGGAATGAACTGGGGGGTTTTAGGGAAGCTGCTGTAAGTGCATGGAGCAGAGCCTAGCCCTGGTGTGGAGTGAGGATCCCTTTATTGCAAACCTGACAAGTAGAAGTTAAAAGCTGTTTTCCTTGGTTTAGCACATACATTTGTCAACAGCTGTTTCAACACTTATAAACACAATTCCCACTGGCTGACAAATGACCATAAATTCATTTCTGCATATTTTTGAGTTGTCGGCACAAAAATAATTACGTCTGATTAAATCCATTTGTGCTTTTGCCTCTTACAAATCTACAACACATATGAATTGTTGAATTGTTGCGATACATTGCATCTAAACAATAATTTCACTACGAGTTCGAGGCAGGTTATCTTCAGAAGGTTATGAAGCAATAATTTATCAGGTACCATCACGTTGTTGTATTTCACAGTTTCATTCCAGCTAGAGCCCACAGTGTCTGGTAAGGAACAGCATGATGTGGGGCAGCTTGCTGCAGAAGATGCAGGTGTTTGTTCTGTCTCCAGCTTCCTGCCAGTGGAACTGGTTTAATGTTATAGACATCCAGAAAAAATCTGTGTGTAGGAGAAGAAGGTCTTCAGAATGCCGCTACGAAATACCACTTCTCTACAGGGTATGTTTTCTCCCCCTGGAAAGTTAAACTGTGGCTGGTGTTGCTGAACTCTTGTGAAAATGTGTATTCGACCTGTTCAAATATGAAGCGTGTGTGATGCTAGCAGACACTGTGCTTGCAAGTGTGGAGCTGCAGAGACTTGATTTTGCTTCTTCCTGCTGAGCACATAATTCTTTTCATCACATAATATTTACCCTTACGTGTTCTGCCACAGTCCTGGGTAACCAGCATTATTAATTCATTTGGTATTCAGTGTAATAACACTGATCATAATTAACTCATTCTGTTGCCTTGTGAATGTCGCAAGTACTCACATGGAATTCCACTGCGATTCAGCATTAATTAAGGTACCACCTAATTTTCACAGAGAAACAAGAGCGTGCGATCTGTCTCGCGAAGTGACTCCCTTTAATGTCTCGGAGTGGTCCAAATATTTGGAGCATATGGGTGTTGTGAATATGTTCCTTCTCTGAGGAAAATTGCATATACTCTGTGGATAAATCGTAGAAGAACAGTGTTGTTTAAAATATAATACACAAGTGCCTACTCTGTCATTATGTAAAGTATATTGCACTGCATTTGATACTAACAAATTAATTCATTCCTACTTTGAAAAACACGCTTATACAAGCATGTCTTATACAAGAAATATGTTGAATTTCTATTTTCTTAACTCTCCTTTTAATTTTCTAAAACTGTACCCCACATAAACGTAATAATACAGAGAAGCTGAAGTGATCTCGTTGTATCAAACGCCATGTAGTAGCTTAACCTACCTGCCTGCTGCAATGACACTGTGAACAGAATAATCTTTCATTGAAAATAGACACAAACCTGTTGCGCTTTTTAAAAAACATGTTGCAAATGTAAGAATTAGTATAATATAAAATAAAAGTACACGTTTAATTTCATAGCAACTTAATATGCATATATACACTGTATATGCAGCTATATGATATTGGTGTGTACCTTAAACCAGTCTTATCAGGGATTATGAATTTTCCTGGGGAAAGCAATTCTAGGCAAAAACTGGGCAGGCAGGGTTTCAGCTTGAGACTGGTTTTCTGTGGTACAGTTTATTGAACATTCTTGTGAAATGACTCACTTTTGCCCATTTTCTGATGATGGAGAGTGCAAATGTATGTAAAATACACCTTTATATTGTGTGTACACACAAAAACCAGACAATATCAATGGAATATGTGGGATGCCTGATTTAGCTTGTTTGATAGTCTTGAGTTTGTGTGGGAGTGTATGTGAATTTTTCATTTTGCTATGCTAAAACCACCTCAGTTATAAAAGGGAAGTTTGAAAACTGAAAGAAATGCTATATGATTTAGGCTGTTGCCTCATGTCTAAATCATATTCATTAAACTATCAGTCCACAAAGTCCTCTGAATGAGTTTCTCTTGGTCTACATGAAGGAACCAGGGTAATTAAAAATAAACAGAATTCAGCCAGTGAATGTCTTAAAATAATATTGATTTTTTTTACAGTCCAAATTTGTATTGTGGAACATTCTCACCATTGGAAATCAATGGCAAAATTTTAGTCGACTTCAACAAGACCTGCCTAACATATATGAAATTTAAGGTTGAGACTGCTGTATTTTTTAACCTGCTGCACTGCAAACCACAGTTGGGATAGAGATCCACTCTTCTTTGATAAGTAACTATGACTCCCATTAGAAATAACAGGTGTTATGTACTAAGTGGAAGAGGAATCCCAATATTATGTACAATATTAATTAGTAAGACAGAAGATACAAGATATTTAGACATAGCATGATGGGGTCAACACTGTCTTTCTTAGAACCTAACAATTTTTTAAGAATTTGGTAGGAAAGGCAAATAATTTAGTTTTGAACACAGAAATGTGGAGGAAATATGATCTCACTTTATAAGATAAACCCACAATATTTGATTTATAACTTCTTAGATAGAAAATCTGTCACCTTGGTTGCTTTGTGGGGTGATGTCCTGCTTCAGATGGCACATGTACATGTGTTTCAGTGCCTATCATAGCCATCAGTGAGTTTTTCAGAATTCTTAAAATCAAGCCCCGAATTCAGCTCCCAAATTTAAACACATATGCCTTTCACTGTGCTTTCTATTTCCAGGGTTTCAAAATCCATTCCTCAAAATCTAGCTGAATTTATTTAGGCAACCACCTCCTAAGAGGGAAATTCACTTTGAGAGCTTCACTGGGTCTTTCACTTGCTAATGATCGTCACCTCCTGATAACTCCTAGAGCGAGAACTTTCAAAATCCATTTGATTGCATCACTAGGACAGCATATTTAACTCAGACTTGTATTTCTCTAGCATTTATTATGTGTAAGAAGTGGATTCTGAATCACGCAGCTCAGTTTTCAGTTTGACCTTCCCAAGGGCCATCTGGATCTTCATCACAAGGAGATGAATCTAGTCACCTCCTTGGAAGGTGACTCCAGGATAAATTTCTATATTGGTGTATTTTGCTTTTTTCATATTAATAAGGTGATAAAATTAATTTCCTTTCTCTCAAAGTTCTCTAACCAGAAGAAATGTGAAGTATATCCCAAAAAGATTCAAAGAAACCCTTGAAATACATGAGAGAGATCCAGGTGCTCCTTCTCCAGGTGTTTTCTGTTTTGCAGTGGTACAGCAAAAAGGAGCCAAGGGGCATTAGGTATCTTTCCTTCTGTTCATTGCTTGTGAAAAGAAAGCTGCAACAAGAATTACTTAGGCTATGTATTTCGGAAAACATGGCAGAGCACTGGTGCCAACAAAAGAAACCTGTAATTGAGACAAAATTAGTTACTGTAATCAGAAAATGATACTTTCTTTAAATATTCTACAATAGATTAATAAAATAACTGTAAAGTTGCAAGAACAGAAATAATGGAAGGAATGTTAAGCAGGTAGGTCTGGTATGAAAAGAGCAAATAGAGTTAGAGGGAATACCACAGAACTGATTAACCCTGCAAAAATCTCCTACTAAGGTAGTCTTTACCATAGTGGGATAGTCCCATGTTAATACAACATTTAATTATGATACTCACGACCTCAGGATCAGCACAAAAGGGGCTTTCTTTCAAATTGAATAGAAGGAACATGAATACAACACTGTCATATGCATTCTGACTTGCTAAATTTCTCTACACTAGAGGAAAAAAAATCATTTTTTCTCCCAAATATGTATAGTTGTTTATTAGGGCAATAATGATAACATATTTACAATTAAAAAATCATGACACCAGAATGCAGACTAGAACTCATGAACTACCCTGTCATGTAAATAGTATCTAATAAGTATTTAAAATCACATGCAAGTTCTATCAATCAGATTATACAAATTGCCAATGACATTTAGAATGTAACCAGACACTATTAATAAATAGACTTAAATCAGATCATGAAATAGTAAAACGAAGACCCAATAACTTGTTTTTGCAAACCTTGATTCCTATACACAACCTGAATAGATTGCTCTCTAAATCAAAAGGAAAATACTATTTAAAATAAATACAATCTTTGAAGAAACCAAGTTAGTAACTGAACGTACACTGCAGATTTCATAGATATCCTTTAGCAATCATGAGGCTTTCTCCGTTCTTGGCTTAACCACATGAGAGCTGAGTTCCTGATAGTGACATATATCAGTAACATTTCTATTGCTCCTGCTTGACTTAGTGTCTGATCTCCACATCCCTGATAGGTGAAGCAGGTCTCAGAGCTCAGATCTTGAGAAATCAGAAGGATTTTCTTGACAAGTTTTCTTGACTTTGCAGCACTAAAGGGTGCCACTTTGCATGCATACACAGACATATTTCCCTTTAGACAGTGAATTCAAGAACCCACATGAAGATGGATTCTTTTGTATTTCTCTATGTGTGACTTTCAAGAGCCTAAGGCAGTAGCCTCTGCACACCTCTGTGGAGTGACGCTTGGTATTTATAGCTTTTAAAACCCCATGTTAAAGAACAGCTAGATCTTTATAACATTTTGTTCTAGGATTATAAAGCCCATGGGTAACACAGAAAAATAGTGGAACTGTGATCGAGCCACCAAGTAGTTGAAGTTGGATGAGGTCTCTGGAGATAATCTAGTCCAGCTTCCTCAGAGCAGGGTCAGTCAGCTCCAGCACACTGCTCAGGAAGACAAAATAGCAGCTCTGGGCACAAGGATAGTAGATTTTCGGGACCAGGTCCCTTCAGCTGCTGTATGGCATCAGGCTACTCATTAACTACTTTCTACCTAAGACACTCCATCTGTGACAGAAAGATATTATATTGTAGCACAATTCCTAAACCTTCTCATAATTTCTAGAAAAACTCCTTCCACAAGGCAGTGGGAGATTCTCCTAAGATTATTAAAAAAGCTTATTTAAGACTGCCTAAAGCACTCGCAGGCTATACTTCAACACTCTTGGAACTCCTGTCTTTACAGGGCCCATCAATATAAACTCAACCATCTGCCACCACCAGAGAAGGCTTGAGTGAGTCCTACTGATTCTCTGCAACTAGTTGTAGCACTGAGCATTAAACTTCTGGCATGGGTGTTGTGCATGACACTTCACAGCAGCGCTCTCAGCCAATATTCTTTGTGAGCCTACAGCAATTACCCATAGAAGTACCATGCAAAGAGTAACAGAAGATGGTCATTCCTGCTGGATACTTGGATCATGTTCTCTGTCCTAAATGCATCTGCCTTAATTTGCATCAAACTCATACTTAAAAAAAAACAACAAACCAAATGGTGCCATATATTCCCTTGAGAAAAGGCCTCTTGCATGTAAAGCCAGTGCTTAAGCTTCAGTTCCTCAGGAATGCAAAGTCAACGCTCAGATGAAATCCTAGTATTTCAAATACCACCCATGATAGAAGTCCTCAGAATTGGAGTCATGAAGACAAGGATTTTTCTGGTTGTGCAGCTGATCAGGGTGGGTTACATTAACATTTTAGCAGGGATTTGAAGTGTGCTTGTATAGCAGATGTCCTCACTCAGTGAGCTTTTGCTTACCTTAGGATGCAACCTCTGCATAGCAAATTCCTTTTGCAGTGGACCACAGGACCAGACTAGAGCATGTCAAAGCCTGAAATGTGTATGAGATCTTCAGTTCCTCTGTACCAACTATTCCACTTCATGTAGCCACTCATCTTGGTCCTACACTCATTTTGTGGGTATGGCCTCCAGGGGATATCTCTGCTAATGTTCTTTCCAAGAAGGAATTAATGACCTTTCTTTCAGTTGCTATAATTTCTTCCATCTCCTTGTCTGGCAGTTGCATATGATCAGAACAGGAATTGGATTAAAATACGTGTTGGAAGTCCTTCTACTCTTCTTACCACATCAACTGTGATATGAGTTGGTGAAAAGATTATAGTTAGCACAATGTTCCAGATGCCTCTTCCCCCTTTTTTTTTTGAGACCTGTTATTGGAAAATACTTTGTATCTTAAATAATTTTGTCTTTAAAAGACCGAGAAAGAAATGTATGATTTTCCTGCAAACTAATGAAAAGAGAAAAGGAGAAAAGGAAAAAAAAACCCAAACCAAACCAGCACCAACAATGAAAACCCTAAAACACACAAACAAAACCCATCAAACCAAAAATGCAAACAGACAATGAAATAAAAACCAGGAGTATATGGCATTTTTGACCTGAAGTTTTGGAAAGAGATTAGAATTTTTGAGCATGGTGTGTGACAGTGCTTATGAACACTTGGAAATACATGGAATAACCTGTTCATTTTTATATGGTTCTATTGGTGATCATAGCTGACTTTACATTAAAAAAAATCAAATATAGTTAGAGATTAGCCTTTCACAGCACCCAAACAGGAAATTCAGCCAAACTTGACGACTAACTGACCCCTGGTTAGTCATATATCCTCTCTTTAGCAAATTACTAATAAATGCTTGTAGAAGAACATCAGACAAGATTACATGTCAGTACCATTAATAACTATGGATCGTCTTTCTAACTCTATGCATAGATAAGAAATGTTTTGTCATTTCTAGGAACCATGCAGAAGTGAATTTCATATTAATTTGCATCACTTAGCAGAGATAACATGGCAAGTAGCAAATGGATCATCATCATTTCAGCTTTGAGCTCCTGAGAGTTCATTTATAAAAACTCCTGCAATCAAGCATGCAGTCAGGTGAAACACATTCTATTCTGGTTTTCATATGAACTTAAAGTCTGTCCCATACAAGCCTGAATTCCCCACTTTATATTGTATTCCTCACTTCTTCCATACCATCTCCAATGCTTTTATCGGTTCAGTCCCTCAGCATCTCCCAGCAAAGGGTGAGCAGGGGCTGGAAAGTTCCCCATTGCTATTTAGCAGGACTCCTCCATCATCACTTGCTCTTCAGGGTTAACGCAACAAGCAAGGTTTTCAAAATGTCTTTAGATGTGTAAATATGCTATTAGAAATCCACTGGGATTTACAGACATGCCTCAGTGCCGCATGCTTAATCTATTTTGGATTTTTTTTTCTCATGTGCAACATGTGTGTTTGTTTAACTATCAAGACAGCTTTATATAGTTTTATATATTGTTCCAAAGTGTCTATTGTTGGCTGTGCCTGCTCCACATAGCCCCTTCAACATCCTCTTGAAAAACATGGCAGTAAAACGTAAATAGCCTTTCCATTAGTAATCATTAGGTTCATGAGACTCCAATTCTTAAATTTCATAATTTCAAAATCTGTGCATGTATTGCAATGTGCTTTCTTATCTTGTTTTTCTAAAAGATGAAGTATATCGTATATTACTTCTATTAAAATTGACTACATCCTTTATAGCCATGAAAGAATGGCTTGAAACAGTCATCAATAAGAAAATAGGTTTTTTTAAAATGTAGTTAAGTACACTGTAGAAATAACAATAACTAACATATGTAGTAGTCAAGGATCCCATTAAATTGTATGGTGCTTCAGAAAATCAAGCATTTTACATCAGTTACATGGACCCAGAAAATAGGTTTATGCTTCTGAGAGGGTAGGGGAAAAAAATAAGTTTGATAGAAAAATTATTCCGAGTAGCTGAGAGAAAGTAATTTGAAATTTCTTCTGGAGGCTGGAGAGAAAGTAATTTGAAAATGTTCTCCCCTCACAGGGAGGTTATATGAGGTCTACAGTGCAGCAAGGCTGTGATGGTCTTTCAAAGGGGAGGTGACCATGGCGTAAGCCTGTAAGGAAGTCATTCCTAGGGTGTGGCAGAGATGTGGCTGGAGAATAGGCTGCAGTATTTGGTCTAACTAATTATCAGGCTGTAGCCCTTGGGGTCAGGGTCTGCGCCAGCTGTGGGGACTGATGGCCAGCTGCAGGTTGTTTCGCACCCTGCCTGAACTCTGCCAGTGGTGAATGTTAATCTCCAAGGCCCTGAATGATGGCTGCTAGAAAAGTTCTTGATGTCCTGCATTAGATGGGGAGCTCAAGGTGCCAATGGGTGTCTAAGTTTCCCCATGCCTGGTAAGAGCAGTCAGAGATTCCCCGGAGCAGCACAACTGTAACAAACTTCTGCCTCCAAACTTGGCAGAGCAGAGCATAGGGCAATGGCCCTCCAACCTATTCTGAGCTCAGACTAAGGGTCAGCTCCTCCTCCCACATAAATCAACACCTTATATTATTCCCAGTCCTCTCAATGCTAAAGGGGACCCTCCAGCTGGGACCAGAGTTTTCTTATTTAAACCAAACGAGGAAAACTGACTTACTAAAAAGGTCATTCCTTTCAACTTTCCTGACCTACGCAGCAGGGGCTGAGTTACGTTACATTTGTAAGAGGTGATCCTGAAGGAAGTTGGGTTTTGATGATCACTGAGCATTTTAGTCCTCACTTTGTCTTTTGATCACACTGAGCCTAATTTTACATGTGACTGTGTGCAAGGATTGATGCATAGGCACATTGTCCCAGCTAAGATGCCAAAGGGGGGGAATCATGCTTCCAAGCAGAGGTAACATTTATTTTGGGATCCCTTCCTGAGTGTCTGCAAAGTGGGTGTCTCTCCTGTATTAACCTCAGGGACGCTACTCATGGTCCTCAACATGTGCAGCCAGGCAGCAGGGAAGAGTTGGGGCCTTGAGCTGCTTACGCTGTCTGTCACAGCACAGTGGCACTAAGAGAAATGACAGAGATTCTAATTTATCAAATAGGCTGTAGTAGGCATTGGGATACTTTGCATCTGGTTGGTTGGTTTTTTTCACTGCTTTTGTGTTGCATTTATTCCAGTAAAGTCTACTTCAGCAAATACACAGCCCATAGGATTTTTTCATTTACTTGAGATGCTGGTGAATATGCTCAGTAAATTTCTGGTATGTCCCTTCACAAGGTAAAATAAAAGAATCATTGTAGCCATCATTAAATGTCTTCACTGCAATATTTACTACTGCAATCAGGACAAAGCAAATGGATGTTTTTGGCAGCAAAAAACCAGTCTTAAAAAGACACAGGGTATTGTTGTTTTCCTCGCAAAGTATAAAATTCCTCAAAAATTACATGGTGTCACACAGCCTGCCATAGCTTATAAAAAAATGATGCACTGCCTTTAGTTTTATTAGGAAAATTACACTGTGTTAACTCTTTGTGTCTTTGAGGGCACATCTCTGCATTGCAGAGTAAAGCTTATTCCAGACAGATCTGTGCCATGCACGTGGCACGGGGTAACACTGTATGGAGATACTCGCTCCAGAAAGACTGGCTCAGAACATCTCATCAGCACAGCCAAGCCTGTGGCCTGGGGGCTGGGAGCCAGACTGCTCCTGACATGGGAGGGGGAGACCTCTGAGTAATGGGGGGACCAGTACTCTGTTGCTGCTGGAGAGGTGGAGGCATGGCAGCACTGAGGGAGGCTGCAATGGGGAAGCATGTCCTTGATGCCTTCCTCAGTACTATCAGCTAACTTGGGGTGGGGGATGGGGGTTGTCACTGTTGTAAGCAAAGTAGGTGACAGAGTAACTCTCAATGCCACAAGCAACTGTGCGAGTTGTCTGTGTTTAATCACCTGATTTACTAAGACCCATCCTGCAGCAGGACCCACCAAGTCCAACCACAGGCCTCCACCAACAGGCAGTCCTGGTCCTAGTGTCAGGGTAGCCTGGCCAGTGGTCACATGGCACGTCTGTGTAGGGCAGACCTTCCCTGACACTCCAGAGCAATGTGTCTTCACCCACAAGCAAAAAGGAGATGACTTTGTGAGCTTGGTGTTCAAAATGGGAAGCCTAAAGCTGAGCTCCTGAGAGGCATTTGAAAAAATTGATTTTCTGAAAGCATGCTACCTCAATAACCTTAACACTAGTACACCTCACATAAAGCCAAGTTGTATGAGACAGCACAGAAAAAACACTTGGACTCTGTGCATCAACTATGTCTCTAACTCTTAGAGATTTTATAGCATTAGCGAGCAACCTCTGTAGATATTTGCCAGTCTTTCCAATATCTAACATATAAAGTCAGATGTTTTCTAGCTGCACTATCACAAAGTAATGATTTCTAATCTTTTTTAAAGCCCAGTTTCTTCAGCTCTTTCAGGACAATCCCCCCATAGCCAGGATTTACCTGGATAAATACTCCATCCCATATAAAAGGCACAGGTGACTGCTGCCTGTTTGAATTCCCGTGTTGAAGCTGCCTTTCAAAAAGTACAGGTGAGAAAAACATGATGATAATTTAGTCTCATACCAGTGACAAAAGAGGGAGGAGAGAACAACTGAAGTGTTCCTATTTAGAGCAAGAAATGTGCTTGCAAATATCAGTCACTGTTTGCACACAAAAGAATGAACTTCTGCTTAACTCTGCTTAAAAGGCTGCATAGCACAGAGTTGTTTTGAGGATGCGAAAGAAGCAAATTGTGCTGTGTGTGTCAAGCATTTTCCTCTTAGGTATCTCTTTGGGGCAATACTGGCAGATTCAAGTGGCATTAGTTGAAGTCTAATATTGATGGTGAAGGAGTGTGGGGCACTACATTGCTTTTTTGAGTGACTAAGAGGCTACTTCAGGCTACTGAAGGTGAGGTATTCAGTATGCACGTGGTCGTTTATTGGAAAAGATCCTCGGACAATGTAGCTTTGGGCAGTGGGAGAGAAATAATAAACATGACATGTTGAGTAACTCAGTGGCTCTAGTAAAACTATCAGACAAACCCCGTGTTGTGGCAGTGCTGATCTCCAGTCTGTCAGCTTGACCATACAACACCAAGACCTATGCAGAAAAACTAACTGAAAAAACAATAACATGTATAAAATACAAACAACTCTGAGATGCAAGGACTCTATGTCTGTCCTAACCAGTGTATTGCAATGCTTTGCACAGTTCCTTACTGACTTCATAAATTCAGTGCTCACTGGCAGGCTCAATAATAAAAGCTTAAGGACTGATGTCTTTGGTTACAAGGCTTGTGATGCAATGGAGCCTAAAATTTTGTCTATATATATATTAAGAACCAGAAAACAAGCACTGCTATATACTAGCTTTATTCAATTTCTGATTTTTAATATTAAGTGAATGCATGCTAAAGGCAGAATTGAAACCATCTGAACAAAACTACATCTGTCATTAGATGTCTCTTTCTTAAGGATGTGTAGATAGGGAACTCATCTGCTGACAGCAGGAACTTAGTCACCAGGTATGAAGAAGAATGAGTGCAGTGAATGCAAGCAAATGTCTAATATAAGTCATTAGCTAAAGAGGTCATTGTAGAAAAGAAAATGTTAAAATGTCCTATTGAGTAAAATAAGCAATTATTGCTAAATGTCCAGTGAAAGGCACAGTAATTCTCCAAGTTGTCAGGGTCTTCTGGCTGTTCACACCAGCCCTCAGTCTAGATCTCCATTTTAATAAATTTTCAAAGAAATTCTTCATAAGACTTCCAAGAATGATGAAGATGTCTAAAAGTATAATAGAGTGATTTGCAGTTTGCCTCCAGCTTTTCATCCTTCAGGGGATACTTTGTTCATATTTCTCAAAATTATTCTGTAACCTTTAGGACTAGGAGTTTAACTTGGGGATTTATCTTCCTGTCTTTGGCACCTCTAAAGCTGGGAATCTAAGTTTGCCCTTGTCATCCTTAGCTCTCTTTATAGCCAAAGAGGACTAAAAGGCACTACCAGTGGGGATTTACTCCTGCCCAAGAAAAATGTCTAAGTTGTGCAAAATAATGTCTTTCTGTGGCCACTGCTCCCCTTCATCTTCTCTAGCTTTAGATGAAACCAGGAATAACTGGTGGAGACTTGAACATCTACCTCTGGGACATCTGCAGTCAGATGAGATGAATCTCATCTCACAGAAGAGATATTTGTTTCAGGGCCAGCAGAGGGTATTACACAACGTCCTGCTTTGAGGAGCTGGTAGTATCTGGAAAAAGTAGTTAGAAAACAGATTGCAAAAGCTTGCTTCTACTATTTCCATTGTTAATTCTGCCATTTCCTGATTTAAAGAGGTCCAGTACAATTAGTAGCTGTTATTTTGTGTTAAGCTTGATATCACAAGCCCCAAGATGTGAACATGATCTTTAACCAACATGTAATACTTTGCTGTTCACAGTTATTACCATTGCATAGCAGTAAAACCCAAGAAGGATATGCATGCACAAAACCAGCTTTAAACATTTGTACTGGTTTTGTTCTAACTGATTTTCAGGAATCAGTGGGTACTACAGCATGGACTACCTGCCTCCCCGAGATGGAGAGCAGCCACACCAGCCTGTGTTTGTTTTCTCTCTGTCAGTTTTTATGGCCACCAGAAAAGGAGGTAGGAGATGAGCCCAGATACCATTTAAAACAATAAAATCCCAAACAGAAGGAAAAAAAATTGTTAAAAAATGGGACTTTGGCCAATGTCAGAACTAAACTGTAATTGTCTGTGTGATGCTGTTGACTTGAGAAGTCCACTCATGGACAGGACAGAGACGGTGGGTTGAATGCCCCACACAGTTGTACTTAAAGACATATTTTCAAACTAGGAGGCTGGACTTGAGTAACTTGATGCTTATGTCTGCCTTCTGGGCCCTGTCCTACTTCAAAATCCTGTAGCCTACAGGTGTTTGTGGTCTGTTACACTATGAAAACAAGTGATGCAATTCTATCTGTGTTTAAAAAAAACCCAAAACATTTCTATGCTATCAGAAAGCAGAATCGCCAATATTCCTCATTTATACAACTTTTGATATCAACAAGGCAATAATAACACAAAAAAGAGAGGAAATAAAAAGAACTTTTTCTTAAGACAGTGTACTAGAGAGGGGGAGATTTAAATGAACAGGACAATTTTCTAATGAAGAAGATTTACTACACTATCAGCACAGTTTTTTGCTGGGATTTTTAAAATGCAGCCCATTAATGATTTTCCATGCCAGTTTCAAGAGAAAATGGGGAACTTTATGGGCCAGCATTGCATGAGTATGAGTGCATGTTATGGTGTTAGGAGCATTCATCAAGCCATCAGCATCTTTTATTTTTGTGGATAAAAGAAAATGCCATGGATTGCCCAGATAGCAGGATCTCTTCTACCCTCTAACAAAAGAAATCACCTCAGAGGAGACCCAACCTACAGTCCATGTCCTCAAGGAACCTCCAACTCAAAATCTGAACAGGTGGAGGCATCCACAGAGAGAACCAACAGAGCCATCATTCTGGGTCAACCACAGCTTCCAAATCAGTGTTTCACTGGGGATGGCAGCCTCTTCCTCTAGTCTTTTTCTGAACACTTGATTAAATACATTATTTTAGATTTACATCTGTTCTACATTTTTATGAAAGAAAAAAAGCCCAAACCCCAAAAAACTTCATAATGGAGGTGGTGATTTAAAAAAAAAAAAAAGCAAAAAGAAATGGCATGCTTAATATTAATGATAAGCATTAATAAATTCAGACAACTCCTGTACAACGGACATAATGCTCTTGGCATCCCTGCAAGAAACAAAGCAGAACAATTATGAGTCATCAAATGTATTTGTCAGAGGATTTTGTATTGTAAAAAAAGCCTGTTCATGTTAGCATAGTGCTGAAAGACAAGGAGTGAATTATAGCTTGGAAAGTGATGGGATAGATATAAAATCCAAGGGTCCAGAGGCCAACTGACTATATAGGCTCAGCTGGAGACAGAAAATACATGTTATGTGTTTTTTCAATGGATTCTTCCATTTATCCTGTTAAGAAGTAGTGACTCCCCAAATCAAATGTGAGTTAGGCTAGAATTTTAATCACACTGGAAACGTTGCCACTGCAATTGGTATTTGAAGTTCTCCTAACTGATTGTTATGCTATTTGTTCTACTGTGAATGCAGAGAACCAGCAACAGAGAAACAGGAGCTGTGAACAACAGGACAGGCACAGCGACATGCATGTAACTACGTGCAAAGTGCATTGCTCCTGATGCAGTGGCACATATGCATCCTTCCTTCACTGGGTGATGGTATCAAGGGGACTCCTGGCCCTGTTCTGATAACCCAGAGAGTTTGCAGCAGCCTTCTCATAAACATTAAATCACAGAATAACAGAATCACAGAATTGTAGGGGTTGGAAAGGACCTCGAGAGATCATCGGGTCCAACCCCCCTGCCAAAGCAGCTCCCTAGGACATATCACTCAGATAGGTGTCCAGACAGGTCTTGAGTATCTCCAGAGAAGGAGACTCCACCACCTCCCTGGGCAGCCTGTTCCAGTGCTCTGTCACCCTCGCTGTGAAAAAGTTCTTCCGCATGTTGGTGTGGAACTTCCTGTGTTCTAACTTGCAGCCATTGCCCCTTGTCCTGTCTTCACTAACCACTGAAAAGGGGCTGGCCAATTACCTCTGCATCCCATACTTCAGATATTTATAAACGTTGATTAGGTCCCCCCTCAGTCTTCTTTTCTCCAGGCTAAACAACCCCAGCTCTCTCAGCCTATCCTCAGAGGATAGATGTTCCAGGCCCTTCATCATCTTCGTAGCCCTTCTCTGGACTCTCTCCAGGAGATCCCTGTCCTTTTTATACCAGGGAGCCCAGAACTGGACACAATACTCCAGGTGGGGCCTGACCAGGGCAGAGTAGAGGGGGAGGATCACCTCCTTAGACTTGCTGGCCACACTCTTCCTGATGCATCCCAAGATCCCATTGGCCCTCTTAGCCACCAGTGCACACTGCTGACTCATAGCCAACCTGCAATCAACCAGGACTCCCAGGTCCTTCTCCACAGAGCTCTTCTCCAGCAGGTCATCCCCCAGCCTGTACTGATAGATGCAGTTGTTCCTCCCCAGGTGCAAGACTTTACACTTGCTTTTGTTGAATTTCATCTGGTTTCTCCCTGCCCAGCTCTCCAGCCTGTCCAGGTCTCGCTGGATGGCAGCGCAGTGTTCCTGCGTGTCAGCCACAAATCTTTTTTGGATTATTGCCATTGCTCATAGAGGGCTCTGAGAGGTGCCTCCAGGGGTACATGCAGATAAGAATCTGTCTAATTTAGAAAAAATGACATAGCAATCTTTGTGCCATATAGCAGAAGAGCTCTAATTGCTCTGCAAATTTCAGAGGAAAAGAAACGTGGTTGATACTGGAAATTTTCTTTTTTTTAACAAAGACAACAAGAGATGGGCAAATAGCATAGTTTTATATTCACCTTTAGAGTGTGGTTTTAAAATAGTTAATGAAAAATTTAAAAACTGCTGGCTTGAGGTTGAACTTCAGATAGAAAGGAACTGATATTCTTATCATTTAACTTCATTTGTAGGCTTGCAGAATATCAGGAGGCTTTAATTGATGTTGTACTGGAAGTTTCAGTGATCACATGTTTATGTACTGTCACATAACTTTTGTAATAAAGCAGCTCTGACCCCACAAGAATAATTTTTTATAGATCCGTTGTAAGATTAAAAGAAAAAAGTGAGATGCTACTGATTGCACACTTATGAAGGTTGAGATTCATCTTCCTTGCAAAGACTTGCAAGAAAGTCCTATGAGTAAGTCCTTGACATAAAGCTTTGATAGGACTTAAGGCTTTCTGCAATGAAACACAATTTCAAGAAAACATATAAACCATCCCGTTTGATACAGGAATATTTTCTTTATTTTCTTGTTGCAGTATTTTACAGGACCTTTTTTTTAAACTTTTTTTTTTATTTCAGTAAAGGAAGGTCAAATAATTGTGTGAATTGAGCTTTGTTTATATCCAAACCGAGCATCGAAATTTTATGTGCACTGGAGTTCCTTGTGCCTACAAATCAGGGAAGAAATATCAAAGTGAGAAGAATTATGGTAATTCCAGATACTTCTGTCCCTGCAGCTGTCTGCCCTCAGTTGGGACAGCTGTAAAACTGGGATATTGTCCATACACTCTCCAAGCTATCCAAAAGCTCCTTGCAATAGAATTTCTAATTTCAAGCATGTTTTTGCTCCATGAGAAACTATTAAAACTCCTCTGTGAGACTCTGTGACATCTTGCGGGAATTCCAAGTAGAATTTTAATTTTCAGAGGTCTTTATGCACCTGTTTCTTTCTTTGTAATAACATTATTTCATTATCACAATAGGATAGGTTTATTGTAATGGGTGCTTTCTTCCTTATCTTTTCTTGCATGAAGAAGTAAGACCAGCAGAGAAAACATGTAAAGGGCTTAGTTAAACTCCATCACGAACTCCATAATGAACTCATTATGGTCATATCTCAATGTTGTAATGCTTATTTGGCATGCATGAAAGTAATGTATAAATTAAGACTAATAAATATCTAAAAATGTTTTTTGTAATGTTCCCAAAAAGAATTCTTTTCAGTTCAACTGAAGATAATTTTTATCTCCATAAGCTATCTTGGTGATATAATTGTTCCATTTCTCAGAGCTAAACCATCACAGGAATGGTGTGAAATAATCCTTCAGCAACCCGAATACACTCTAAAAACCATAAGGTGGTTTGTGTATAGCTCACAATTGTGACCATCTACTGGCTTTAGTGGAGCTTGTCTTGATTTAAGCTGGCACACTGTTAGAGGGCTTCTCATCCCACAGATGCTCACTGCCAGTGGTATTAATCTCAACTAATTTTTGTTGTCAAAAAATTGTGTTACTACTCCAACCTTTTTATGTAGGCTCTTTCAACCATCCGTGGAGAGATGGAAGCACCTCCAGAGGGCACTTTATCTTACAGAGTCTTAGATACATGCTACAGCATAGGATAAATCTTTTCTCTAAGTGCCTGTCTTTCTCTTCGGAGAGCACCTAAGAAGACTAGCAAACCAGACACTTAACTTTAGGCTGGCTAAATATCCCAAATACATTAAATTACTTCCATGTGACGCCTCTGTTAGACAAGCTGGCAAACATTTTGACAGCACTTGGAAGCGCTACTTGTCAGCTCTCTAGCCAGCCTACAAGCTAGACGTTGATGCTCCCATAGCAGTCATGTCAGCAAGTAACACGCGCCTCACAGTTACCCCAGTTTGGTATGATTAATGGCTGCAAGTTAGAACACAGGAAGTTCCGCACCAACATGCGGAAAAGCTTTTTCACAGAGAGGGTGACAGAGCCCTGGGACAGGCTGCCCAGGGGGGTGGTAGAGTCTCCTTCTCTGGAGATATTCAAGACCCGTCTGGACGCCTATCTGTGCAGTATGAGCCAGGGAGCTGCTTTGGCAGGGGGGTTGGACCCGTTGATCTCTTGAGGTCCCTTCCAACCCCTACAATTCTGTGATTCTGTGATACAACAGCTTAAACCCATAATTCAAGTGAGGTTGTGTTTCCTGGTTTGGCTGTGAACTCCGATAGTGAGGGTCAGGCAGTCCGTTTGCTCTTCCTGCTTCTTGAGGGTAACCTCTGGCAGAAGTGTGGGGCAGGGGGCAGCCAACACTGATAATATCCTGAACTGCTGTGGCTAAATTTGCAGTAGATGCTGCCACTTCTGCCCAAAGCAGAAGTCTTAGATTATCATCACAGACTTCTGCCCAAAGCAGAAGTCACAGATTATCATCACAGTTTAAATCATTTAAATTTGCACCTAATTCTCACTTGTTGCCATACCTTCCCTTTAGTGCACTGAAAGATCAACCCCTAAATAAAACTTTGAATAAGTTACAGCATCTTCCACTCTTGCACCTTCCCCAAATCATTAGTACTATTGTAACTTTGAAAACCATAAAGATGCTGATTGTAAGGACTTTAAAAACCATTCCCTATATTACAATTTAGCTATCAGAGTGGTTTTGATCTGTAAGAGAAAAGGTGAATCCGGTTTAAAGAACTGTTGAAGAAAAACAAGAGCAGGGGACTGGGAGCAGCCCCGTGGATCAGAGAGCCCAGCTTTCTTGGGGCAGGCAGCTACATGGACATCAGGCACCAGGGCTATCATTTCAGCTTGACTGTCATGGCATGCAGTCAGGATAATCCTGGCTAGGATTTATGTTGCCCATGGAGACTAGCTATGGGAAAATGCAATCAGCACAAAACCAACGTAGTACATAGTGCAACTGTACTGTTCCTTACTATAGACATGCTATTTGCACATATTGAACCAAACATATGTAAAGGTATGCTATTAGCCAAGCATTCACAACTGCATGATACACAAATTAAAAAAAAAACAAAAAACATAGTTACAGTGTTCACTACTAAGACTACCTGCAGACTGGAATTTGAAAATAGCTCTTTCTGTTGTATAGAAGGGATTCCTATGGCATTTCTTAGTTTGGCCTTCATTCTCCAACAGTTTCCCTTTAAGATGATTGAGAATATGCAAATATATGTAAAAGGTAATTTTAGGCTTATAATGTAATATTTTTAAAAGCCTAATAGCACATTGGCTTATGATGTTATTTCCCTTGTTATACAAATTTCTCTGTTTTGGTTTCCCTGGTTAGAGTCTGGCATGTTTAGCTGCCAGTTTACAGGGGAAATACATTTTTCTGATGGCCTTTAAATAACATCACAGTGATTAAAATTTATTTAGCAAGAAAACATATACTGAGATATGATGCCTTTCAAAAACCCATTAAAGAGACAGTCACCTGAAAGTCTTCAAGTTAGTTACTTAAAATATTAAGAATATTTTACTCTTATGTGTTCTCTAACTTATTTGTTCTCTACTTCTTGCCTTGTTGTTTACACCTATGTAAATGTAGAATGAATTGAATATGCTGTTATGATGTAAATGGGATAATATTAACTGTTAGTTGCACTTCATTAAAATGTAGCATTATTATTTTTTATAATGCAGTGAATCTGATTTGCCATTTCCAAGCATCTTGTAGTATCTCCTAACTATGCAAGCTGTGTAAGAGTGCCACCAGACTTGAATTCTCCTGCTGGGATGGAGGTTGGATACAACTGGACGCTGCCAGTGAAGGGCTGAATTCACAATGGGATCATGACTGCCACATCCAACAAGAGGGCTGGCTGAAAAGCTCATGAAACAGGTCCTAAGTCATTGCTATTTTCAGCCCTGTGCATGAAAATAAACTGACATGAATTTTAGAGTCCCCTTTGTAGACCTGTAAGAGCACTGGAGCTCTTTGATAGCCATTCATTTGAGAGGTCAGATAGATTAGTGGCATGATGGTCACATCAGCCAAAATTCATGAGTGTTGTGTTAACACTGTATTGTCATGAGCAGATTTAAATATCTTCACAGGGTGGGAAGACATGCCATGAAGTCTAATCCTGGTTTTCCTTCTAACAGTGTAAATTCACAGATTTGGAGGTACTCCTTATGTAAAACAATGCCTGCAAGAATCTGATTTTGATTCCACATACACAAAAAAGAATTAAATAAACCCCAAAAATTAAAAAAAAAAAAAAATCTCAAAGATTAAGATAACTCCAGTATGACTTATGAAGTCAGCCTGAGAGAGTTGGGCTTGTTCAGCCTGGAGAAGAGAAGGCGCCAGGGAGACCTTATAGCAGCCTGTCAGTACTTTAAGTGGACCTACAGGAAAGCTGGAGAGGGGCTGTTTACAAGGGCATGGAGTGACATGACAAGGGATAATGAGTTTAAACTAAAAGCGGGTAGGTCTAGATTAGATATTAGGAAGAAATGCTTCCCTGTCTTGCCCAGAGAAGCTGTGGCTGCCCCCTCCTTGGCAATGTTCAAGGCCAGGTTGGATGGGGCTTTGGGCAACGTGGGCTAGTGGAGGGTGTCCCTGACCATGGCAAGGGGGTTGGAAGTAGATGGTTTTTAATGTCCCTCTCAACCCAAACCATTCTGTGATTAATCTATCATCATGATCATGATTCTAAATACCAGCAGGGTAGTAAATTATTTACAATTATTTACAATTGTAAGTAATAAAGTGCTTGAATAATGTTTTAATGTTTAAAATATAATTATCAAGTAATTAAGGTACTTCGCTGTATATATACTTGAATTTTTTACTCAAAAGACCAATTTTGGACAAACAAGATACTTGAAAACTCACAGCAGTAGGCAGAATACTAAGCTTTCCAGTGCAAACACCTTAACACAATACACAGTGAAACGTGGTCAATAAGACATAACTATATCTTCAAAGAAATAATACATATAAATGTACTGTACAATACTACAGTAGTAGCAGATGTGATGTTATCAGGGTTTGACAGCATTTTCACATAAATTATTGTGTGAGCACAGTTAATCATTATGTACAGGTGGTTTGCCACCTGTTTAATTCAGCTTCAAGCTGATTTACAGAGCTTTTAAAGCAAACACCATCCCCCCCCTCCAAAATTACAGTTTTGCTTGTGTATCCACTAATATGGACAATTATATTTCACTTCACTTCCTGCTGCTCCCCCAAAGACACACAGTGCAAGAGGCAGCCTCTGACCACCTTTACATCCCCTGTTTTAGCCAATAAATTGTAAGAAGTACCATCGCATTGGTGCTAACAGATGGTGCTAGCCCTTCCAACACGAATTTTTATCTGCTATAGGAACAGTGGTGATTTCATCACTTGTATTTCTCTACTGTGTCTCTTAACTTTGTATTTCTGGTTTTACACTATAGCCCATGCGAAAGGCCAGCCCCCTTTTACAAGCTAAGCCTCCTTTTCTACAGGCATTACATGGATTACTTAGTTATGACATGTAAATCCCAGTTATCGCTTGAGTAGTCCTGATACTTTGCACATGTAAGTTGTAAGATGTTGAGAAATGCTAGACCCTTTACAGTAAAATAAAAATGAAGCAAGGGTGTAATTGCACCTGTGGGTGGGCATCCCAGCATCAGCCTGAGTTCAGTGCCCATAGCTACCTCTATGCTAATACAACAACGGAAATTGATTCTCACCCTGCTTTGCGACAGATTAGATCTGAATTTCAGTCTAGACTTTTCATCCTGCAGTTACATGCTTCAGCCTGGTACTGTACCCTGGGGTAGGTTTCAGCTGTCACTGAACTTTTTAAATTGTATTATTCTCTTCCATTAGTTTGGGTTAAAGATCTGAAATTGATAAACAGACCATGTTCCTATCAAGTACTCTAAAACAGTCAAAATATCTGGTAAAATGTTTACATTATTCTCTTTTGACTTCATCACTACATATCACAGAATCACAGAATGGTTGGTGGCAGCAGGGACCTCTGGACATCATCTAGTCCAATCCCCTGCTGAAGCAGGATCACCTAGAGCAGGCTGCACAGGACAGCGTACAGGCAGGTTTTGACTATCTCCATAGAAGGAGATTTCACAGCCTGTCTGGGCAGCGTGTGCCAATGCTCTGCCACCCTCAGAGTAAAGAATTTTTTTCTCATACTGAGATGGAATTCCCTGGGTGCAAGCGGGAGCATTAGAAGTTCCATGTGAATATGAAGAGGAACTTTTTCACTGTGAAGGTGATGGAGCACTGGAACAGACTGCCCAGAGAGGTTGTGGAGTCTCCTTCTCTGGAGACATTCAAAACCCTCCTGGATACATTCCTGTGGGATTTAATCCAGGTGATCCTGCTCTGGCAGGGGGGTGGAACTAGGTGATCTTTTGAGGTCCCTTCCAACTCCTAATGTTCTGTGATTATGTGTTACAGTTTGTGCAAACAGTCCCTTGTCCTGTCACTGGGCACCACTAAGAGTTTGATCCCAATCTCTTGATATCCACTCTTTAGATATTTATACATGCTGATGAGAGTCCCTCTCAGTCTTCTCCAGACTGAACAGACCCAGCACTCTCAACCTTTCACTATATGAGAGATGACCCAGTCAACACTTTCTGTTAGGGATATTAGAAGTTTTCTTGACTTGTGCCAAGCACTCTAGTGAGCTCAGGGGAGCACTGGCCCAGGAGAGACATTTCAGGGCTACAGAAGATATCCACATTTCACAATATCCTCCAACTCTACATTATTTCAGCAATGCATCTTTTACCTGTTTCTGTCATCTCTACTTATTAGCACCTCCTGAACTCCTGTGCCTGCATTTCCTGTGCTTGCAGATCCTCACAGCTGCTCCTCACAGCTCACTTGCTCACTTTTGGCACAAAGGGCCAAAATAATCCCCTTCCTTCCAGCTCTGAAGTTTTCCTCTGATGATTTTCTTTCTGAGACATGTGCAAGGTGATGAAAAGCTCTCAAGTTAGGTGCTGTCCTGATTCCATTCTGCTATCTCTGTCTGCTCACAAGCAGAAGGAGAAACAGCTTTGTCTCTGCTTACATGGGAATGATTATTTTTAGGAGGCAAGTACCCTAGTACAGACATACAACACAGTTCCTTGCCAACCACAGTAGAATATTGTTTGGGCTGCTGAGACCAAGATTTCTCAAGCTGGAAATGCCAAGATTTTACAAAATTTTACATAACCCTGTGCCCTGCTCTGTCCCTCCAGTGCAAAAGTGGCGCCTCAAAGTTGCATTTCTTTATCCAGCCATATAATCATTGAGGGTGTCATAGACAGAAGATCACATTCAGGTTTGTGTGTAAAGTTGATGTTTCAGGAGGGCTTTTTTTCTTTACCCATGCACAGAGATGGGCACATTCTGCAACAGGCAACTCAGCAGGGCATGCACCCTGGAGCACTGCAGGATGATGCTGCTCCCTCTGATAAGAAGGTAACTACGTAAGTAGGAGATCAGAGGAGGCAAAAAATGCCTGTGCATGCTAAGGAAAAGCTCATGTGTGTCTTGGACCCCAGGCAGGAGAGCTAATATTTGCTAGGTGCAGTGTCCCAAAATGACATTCTCAACCCTGCTTATCTTTATAGCTCTCAGGTCTTATGTGCTCCCACTGAAGTAGCTGCTCGTAATAATGACTTTGTTAGTTGAATGGACTCAGTCTTTAGAAGTTTGTAATCAAGGGTGGGTTGTTGGGTTGGGTTTTTTTTAAATAAATATTTTTGGTGTGCTGCCAAAGCTCTTCAGAGGAACACAACTGTTGGGAGGGAAGCCATCATTTTCAACACTTTGTCTTAGCAAATGCTTAGTTAAATTTCATGAAATGGAAAACATAAAAACAAGAACAAAAGGAGAGTCAAGGCACATTTCCTTGGTCTCTTATCAAATTTCAAAAACCTGCTGAGGTAAGTGACACACAAGAACACCATCTTAAAGTTTGAAAAAACCTTTTTCTGTTACAGCAGGTTGCATTTCCAGTTGGTATCTAACAACAAACTGCAGAAGCTGTGTCCCTCCTTTAGATCTGGATGTTGCACTGCTGACATAGACTGAGAGAGAGGAAAAGGCATCCAACAATTGATTTAATGCACATATTAAAAAAGAAAAAAAAAGGCATTTTCTATTCAGTTCTATAGGGCTGATGAGGTGGGTCTTTGGGGGATGGTACTACTCAGGAGAAAGCTGTGTCCATCTGTGATATAATGTTACTTGGATGTGAGCTGTGCCCCTCTACCCATCACCCAACCTACCTTTGTGGCTGGGAGCTGGCATAGAAGGCAGGTATGTTTCGCAAAGCGGGACAGGATTTGGCAGAGGGGTGTGATAAGGCATGAAACAGACGATTTAGAGAATTCCAGAAGTTAATTCCTACTTTAAATTATGGAGTAGGAATAGGGATGACACGTGATCCAACATCTAGAAAAGCGATGGGTTGTCCTAAAAGGTTTTTGCTGCTGAGAAAGAGGGAATGAGTGGCAATGACAAGTGCATTTGTCTTCTGTTTGCTTGTCTAATTTACTGGAGGGTCCCTAAGGGTTAAGTCTGCCTGATGGTTTCAGAGTTTACCCAGCACATTTTCCTCTTGGTGTGCCTGAGAGCGGGCATGGGGCATCACCTGGATTTTCGTGGTTATTCCCCAGGATAATGGCACCAGCATCAGTTCATTTGCATTGGATTGAGCGTGGGGGGACCTTACTCGTGCATCTCGCTTTCTTAAGCAAACGGTCTGAAATGGATGTTCCTAGTTAGGACTGTATGTAAGCACCATAGGTTAGTGTATGGGTAACATAGGTGGCCTATTTTATTGCAAGCTGTTAGCCCTGTTGAGAGAGTGCAAGATTCATTTGATTGTACCTGACTATCATCTTAATGTGTCATTTACCTCACTGCTTCTCCATCACTGCTCCCTGTCCAAATATTAACAGGTGTGTTCACATGATTATAAATAAAGGACCAGAGAAAACATTCATGGCAGCGGTCACTTTATGAGGGGACTTATTTAATTGAAATCATGAATCTGACTAAGTTCCTACTCTGATGTGATCTGACAAAAATGATCATAGGATAAAATTGCTGCTTGCTGATCCCCACCTATCTTACATCTCAACTTGCTGCAAGATTGAGGCAAACTGCACCAATTTACTGCTCCCAACTGCCTGATAATGGACACTTTGCTGTGCACTCTCCCTTCATTACAGCACAGGTCAGGGCTGTTAACAGGGGCTCTTGCCACTTTTGACAGATAGTCACTACCAAGATGAATGGCACTAGCCACATGACCACTTAGTACTATGCTTTTCCTTTCTAGCACCTTTAAAGCACTTATATTTTTTAAAAACTCACTTCATCCTTTAACTCTTTATTAACTAGGAGAATCAATAGGAATCTGCTGAAACTGAGCTCATGCAATTCTTCTAAACTTAATTGGGCACATTGCTATGAATACATCTTGGCATTTCTTGCGTGCCAGTAATGAGAGATTCATTTAAGCATTTATTTTAAATTCCTTAAGGACTTTCAGACAATTTACTCAGATTTTCTGTATGTACCCTCGTGCTAGGTTGCAGCATGATTAAAGGCATAAAGGTTGCAAGGACCAAACCAAAACACTAATTATCAATATCTCTTTTTTTTTTTGCCTTTCTAATGAAAATCTTTGGCTTAAATTCATGGTTTATTGTAATGTAAAGTATTTCTATTTTACAAATTTCCTATGTCTGTTTCTGGCACTTTCAGCCTAAATATTAACAATTTTCTCTTCAGCAAATTGGTTTACTAACAGACTTGGGAAAGAATATCTTAAGCATACAAATGCCAGCTGAATAATGAAGTTGCTTAGGTGCGTTCAGTTAGCTAAGACAAATTGTTTCTGAGACAGTGCCAGGCATAGTTTGAACACATGTGGTTTTAGTTAGCTTGCTGCATTTCATGACAGGTCAGTAAACAGCATTTAGTTTCAAAAACAGCAGAGGCTGTTAGACGGAGAAACTTCTTTTAAAAAAAAAAATTATATTACTAATTTAAAAAACACATTTATATTACTAGATTTCTTTTTAATTTTTTTTTTCCTAACAGTAGGGTTTATTGAAGTCTCCTAGAATTCCTATGTATGGAAACAGAAAATTAGTTCTTTGTATCAGGCAGACCTCTACGGTCTTGGCATGTAGCAGACAAGTGCTAGAAGCTGTCTGAAAGGTGATCAGCCAAGACGTGATCATGGTGCCAGAGAGGTCCAACATAATCTGAAAGCCTTCCCAGCCATCCTCACATTGTGAAGGGCCTTTCCTGAGCCAAAAACATCAGTTGGATGATATGCTTATTTTGGGTAATGGGTGTGCCAGAAACATCAGGCTAATTTTAAAAAGCCAGGTCTGAAAGTTTTGGTGAAGCTGGCATTTCACAGGCAACTACCAAGGAAATTCCCAAACCGGCTTTGAGTCACTGCACGTAGGTGCACTGCTTAAAACAGTGGCATGTGAGAAACTGCACTGATTCTGCACACACGCCGATGAACTTTGTAGTTCAGAAGTACTCATTTCTCCTATGGTCTTTGGTAGACAGCTGGAAAACAGGCAGGTTTGCTGGAGTAGACCAACATCTCGCTATCCTGATGAAGACATGCTTTAAAATTCATGACATCCTTGTACCACTTTGTTCAGCCTCTGTGTGTATCTCTTCTATTTCAACTTTATGCTATGCTTAATAGGGTTGATACCCAGAAGAGCAAACTGTGGGCCAAGTGCAGGCAAGGAGGCTCCTGTTATGTTCCTTCTCTTCTGGTGTCCCCAAAACCGAGGGAAAGAGCAGAAGACTTAAGGTTTTCTTTCTCCCTTTAAGTGAATATAGAACCACAAGGTTTTATAGCACTGCCAGTCTCCCAAGAGGCAACTACTGTCTAAATAGTTCTCTTTCTCTTTCCTACACTGGTAGTAGGCAGTGCTTCTGGGATGAGAGAAGCGATAGAGAGGAGAGAACTCCCTTGGTAGGGAACTGCTAGGAGGCCGTTTCAGCCCTGGATGTGAATATTGTTCTCACCTGTCTGGATCTGCAACTCCAGAATGATGTCCAGACCCTGCTGTTTCCATCTTTCTGTTCAGTTACCCAAAACTACTGTCTAAACTGCCTGTCAAAGGTGTGGTGAGGTTTTTTGCTCGGTAGAGCATGTGGAGTATTGGCATCTTCCATTCCTTTGGCATAGGTGTCTGCTGGATCCTGCTGGATCTTCACACACTGCCCTGGCAGCTGCTTTCATCTCCTGTGCTGGCCTATACGCTTCAAATCCTAAGTGCTGCTAAAGGTAAGGGGGATGGCAGCCCACATGCTATAGGTCAGGCCTCATTTTCGGGCTGTAATTACCCTAAAAAGTCTTTTTCTTCAGAATATAAAGAAAAGTCACCAGAAAAGTTACGGTTCTTCTGTATCTTGTAAAAAACCCAAAAAAGCACTTTGAGTCTTTCTAACTTTTTTTTTCTTTTTTTTTTTTTTTTCTATATCAACACACAGAAGTGTGATGCCACTAGATTCCATAGGTTACTATAGTGTCATTAACCAATAGGCAGAGACCATTACTCTAAAGACAGACCAGTATCCATGGCAACATGTATTTCAACATGTATATTTTCAACATGTATACAAGAACAATCCCTTTATATGGTGTTTGTGCTTTAACATCAGCAGCAGCTTCCTGTGACATGTGTAGCTGTGATTGCCATGATCTCACAAACTCCACACGGCATCTGTAGCGGGCAGCCAGCCACAGCTGCCATTTTGCTCAGCAAGGCGGACGCCGTGCGGCGCAGGGAAACTTCACTTGTGTTCTTCCCTTTTCCATTGCTTTTCCTTAATCTGAAATAAATGCCACTCAGATGGAAAGCACATGCCAGCCCTCTGTACATGAAGAAAAAAACCCCAAACCAACCCATAATAATTATCATGGCTTCGTTTAACAGCAACAGCGACCTGGGGGTCGGGCATTTCCCCAACGTTAATGACCGCCCAGGTTAAGGGCCCCCTGCTCGATGTCAGGTCCTCAACTCTTCCAGCTGGTCATTAACAGGCAGAAATGCCTGCTCTTGGGGTCATTATTGTTTAATTAATGCAGACTATAAAACAATTTTCACATAGTTCCATCCTATAAAATCTCTAGCAATTGAATAGTATCTCTAAATTGAAAGCACAGGAAAGTTATTTTGTACTATTTATTAATTTGCCTGCTTCGTATGAATACGTAATTAGTGATACAGGACAATTTTAGGGAAAGATCTAATAGAAATAATTGCACTGAACTCGCAGGCTTTTAGGGTTACAAGAAACTGTCACTCAGTTTACACACAATTAATGTTTTTCTCTCTGTGTAATTCTTGATCATTTCACTATGCTTTGCTCTTGACAAACAGTCAAATTATGTGGTTACAACTGCTATTAGATTTACATTGCATTGTCTAATTCACTTTGCCTCATGAAATTAGATGAATTATTAAACACATAATCTGTTATTCCCTATTAAAATTAATTGATTTTCATGTCAGTTTAAAACTAATGAATTGTCTAGGGATATTCTTATAAACCTCATCACATGGCAGAAAGATTATTCTATTTCCAATCACTTCTGATAATGATCTTTAGAATATGATACCCCTATGCCTTCAAACAGTAGC
>JAKCOX010000069.1:2687508-2790008 GCA_022605575.1 Laterallus jamaicensis coturniculus
AGGAAAGGAAAGGAAAGGAAAGGAAAGGAGAAAAGTGACCACACTGAGTAAATTGCCTTCTGTCTTCTTGTTGGTAAAATGAGGGGTGAGGTAATCTCCTCCCCAAATTAAAGCAATGCCCTGAGAGATTAAAAACCAAACAGTGTCATGTTAGAGTCTAGAAAACGATGAGTAGTAGCCTCTGAGATGCATTTAATATGTTATTCTTCAGAGTGTGAATATTTCAGGCAGTTGTCCATCTGTCTGAATTTTACAACTAATTTTATTAATGAACTCTTTTATTCAGATATCCTCCCCTCACCTCCCCCTCTCCCCAGCTTCTTTCCCAGCCCAGTTACTTTAATTTTTCCGAATTCAGCTGCATCGTTCAGTATATTTTGACATTGTTATATTCCTATAGACCTCTATAAAACCCCATTCAGCTCTTTTGTCTGTAAGCAGCTCCATTTCTTCATGCAACACAATTCACCAACTCACTTTTAATACTCCTGATTGCAGTGCTCATCTAAACCAGTGGCACTGGCATCAAACAGTGGTCTCCAGCGTGTAGCATTGACACAATAGCTTCCCAGGGTTTTGAGAAAGCTGCTAATTTCACCTTTCAGCCGAGATAAAGAGCTTGCAAAACTGAAGCAGTCCAACAGTGTTCTGCAACATTAAAGTTCCTAGGATTTCAGTTGAATAGACTTTCTCTTCCTTTATTTATTTCTACAGCTCGTTCTCGTTTTATGCATATGATTGCTATTTACCAGGAAACAAACATTATTTTATACCTCGCGTTTTAAAATCTTGAAAGGTTGTGTGTTCCCTGACTTCCTTCTAGCTCTGGCTTCTAAATGCATTCTTTGACTTTTCTTTCTTTCGACTCTCAGAGGAATAATTTCAAACAAGCCCAATTATGCTTCCTTTAAATATGTCTCTGCGTTTCACCTCAGTCCAAAAAAATGCACAATGGCACTATGAAAATTAAAAATATTTGAAGGAACAAACCAGTATTTTGCTATTGTTTTCATAGACTTCCTATGTGTAAGCTTACAAATATGTCTAAATAATATTTATAGTATAATTTTAAGCAGTTTACAAAGCTTACTGAATTTTACTCTGTATTAGCATTCTGGATTTCTAGGAATTTTAATTCAAACAAGGAGGAGTCACAACCCATTTAGAAATTTTTGGCTGAATACATAAGAATGGTGCAATGGCAGCATGGAAATGCCTGTAGCTAGCTGTATACTGATATCCAAACTATGGTTTTGTTTATAGGGTTCTTTCAGGCTGCAGAAAAGGTACATTACGTTTAGGTGGGGTTGATTGTTACTCCCAAAGCGGCTTAGTCTGATCTGCTGTCTGGTTTGGGTTTCACAGCTATTCTTTGCAACTACTGTCACCACAGGATCCAGATGCCTTCTGCATAAACTGCATCGTCTAATAAGTGACACAGAGGAACTTCATGGAGTCCCTGTGAGTCTTTCAGAAAGGTCATCATCACCCAGTCCTGATAATGGGAGAACCTGATTAGTACAATTCCTTTTTTTTGTTTTAATTCTCACCATCACACCCCATTTTGTTTGTGGTCACAAGTTCTCACAGTCTCATCTTCCCCAAAAGTCATACTGTAACATCGATTTGTCAACAGTTAGTGTTGCAAAAGTGGTCTATCTGTTATGCTTTGAGCTGCATCGTCCTGGATAAGCTGGAGAGAGATCTGTTAAAGATCTTAAACAGTAGGGCCTAGGACCTGACATAACACGATAGTTTGTCCAGTGAAGAAACAACTTTCCGTATTTCCTACTTTTTGTATTCCTGCTATTAGCTTCATCTTGCTGACATCATTCCTCCTTCTTCACACAGGTGCTGACTCCTAGTATACAACCTGTCACACTACCAGATGTAACTGGAAGACTGCTTTCGACAAGGTCTGATGTCTCTGCAATGATGTGAGGTTTCCTGTGTTTACTGGAGCAGATCAGGGACAAGATTTGCTCCTACAGAAGAAGGTGCTGATGGATTTTTCAGGGCTTTTTTCACACACCACACCTTTTCTCTCCAGTTAGATATGGTGAAACACATATGGTTGTCAGCTACCCTAATGGCCTTGAGGACAGAAGCCAGTAGTAGTTTGCAAGCCTGTGGCTTCTGTTCCTTGCCACAAAGTGGTGACTTAAATCATCAAAGCTACTTCGACTCTGTGCTCTTTCTGACAGCTGAGTGGCATATGCTGTCTTGTGATGATGAAGTTTGATTGAACCCTATTCAAGTGATTTGTTTCTTGAAACAGGAACAAGAAGTTTTCCACAAGACACCTGAACTTCTGGTGCGTGGAGTAGACCAGTGAAGGGGTTTGGTTCTTCCTGACTCCATTTCCATTGGACTCAGTCTCTTTGCATATGCTGGGACACACTCAGGAAGTCACAGAAGATCTTTCTCCAAGGAAGATCTTTCCTCCATGCGAGGAAGCAGCCATCAGACCTGACCCATGAGCTCTCAGGACCAGTGCAGAGTAGGGCTCTCCCCCAGCTTGTAGGAGATGAAGAATGTCACATAAAGCCTGATGTCCCTTCACAGGGAATAAAGGATGTGAAGGAGAGGAGGAGCCCAAGAACTGACCGGTAACCTTTGTGGCTAGGACGGCCAAGGACTTGCCTGACTCTGCCAGTGGAACCTTCCCGAATCCAAATCTGGTCATAGTAACTCAACCACTATTCCCTATTAAAACCCTATTATAACCCTATTTAAAACCACCAATGTTTGCAGTGGCGTGAGGCATTTTTGTAGCTCCTCAGGAGGGAGGATATCCCTACTTTAAAAGCCGTTGCATAAAGTTACCCCAGGTCAGCAGGGTAAATCATAGCTTATATATTATCAAGTCAAAATAGCTTTCTTGGTGTTACTAGTAAAAATTATGTTTCCAACTACCTCGTGGTGTCCCAGTGGCAGCAAAGCTCCAGAGAAATATGTCTTTGTAAAAGACATCATGGAAAATACATTTATTACTACACTCTTGTCTTTATTTAAAACACTACAAAAACCTAACTTCATGTCAATAATTTGTATCTCTATTTTGCTTTAATAATACATAGCTTTCTAATCTTTATCATCAAAAGGAAAAGATAATTTAAATTATTTATTATTTTTCAGTAACTGTGTAATAAATTCAGGAAGGTATTTTCTAGATGATTACAGTTGTTATTTATTATTTGCATTGCCTTACTCCTATTACAAAGATTATTTTCTGAGGTGCAAATGAAAAATGAGAAATTAATTCTCCTTGTAATTTTAATAGTCCCATCACTCCAGTTTTACAATTTTCTTTCATTACACTGGAATACAAAGAAGAGCCATATCCATATCTTGAATTCCATCATCTATTCAAATATTCAGTGTGAGTTTTGCGAAGATGTATAAACAATAGGTTGGTCTTTATGAAGGACAGAATATGAAATTAAATGAACAAATCTGTAAACCAGGATAGAGGAATTCAAAGACGTTTTGGGAGCATTTTTTCTTCCAAGTTGCAGCAAAAGTTTTAGGATCGTTTTGGGCCGGAAAGAGGCAAAGATGTCACCACGGTAGCTTCAGTCACTGCTGAGGTGATTCCTACAAGAATGAGAATCTACTGTGTCAGCGTGAGATTGTTCTATCAACTTCTTCAAGTAGAAATTCAATCTGTTCTTTTAGAAAGCGAGCAAATTCTTTGCTTTGTTAGCATGGAGCCAAATATCAAGACAGTTCTGTGTGCACAAATTAACCAGTCTATCAGGACAATGTAGCATGGTGGCAAACGAAGTTTTATGTCAGGCAACTTGGAATAAAAATGCTCCAGCAGTGAGTATTCAAGTGCTAAACAACAAGGAGCAGGCTGCTTGGTGGGTTTGATGCCAATGATAATGTATAGAGGGAAATAAATATAAAACTTTAAAACCTTGCAAATGTAAAAATATATGTACTTCGCTGTCATACCAAATTCCCCAAAAAAAGAAAAAAAAAAATATCCATACACACCCAGATGCATAAGCTTGCAAAGAGAACAAAGACTGCTATAAATATTCCAAGAAGCCAATAAAAAAACTAGGAGTGGTTAGTTCTCCTGTGTAATGGGCTGCCATAAAAGCTTTTATTGTTAAGGGAGTTACTTTACCAAGAGCTGTATGAAGAAAACTGAATGAATGTGAAAAATTGCATGCAATAACCTGAACTGAAAGATGATTATCAACCTCTGAGTTCTATGCTTTTGAGTGGGTGCTGCTGTTAGAAGATTGCCGTTGTGGTTAAAGAAAAGCTTGTTTTGTACTACTATCCCTCCTCCAGGTGTACAGAGAGTCAGTGTGTTCTTCTCCGGTGCTTTTGTCTGTCCATATTAAATGTCATTTTTTAAAATTGAAGGGCCTGATCCTGCAGTTTTGCTTTCAGGAGGCACTTCTGCCATGCACTGGAACATTTCCATTGAAGTAATTTTTAGGATTTAAGGGTCTGATGGCCTGATCCTGGAAGGAGAAGCAATCGTGACTTGCTGTGACAGCTATGTTGCGCCGAGCGGAGGAGAGCGTTGGCCTACAGGCCAGAGTTTGTAAGCAGAGCTTGACCTAAAAACAGAGAAGTCATTCTCTTGTGTGGCTCGTGACTGCTGAACCTGACACTTTCCAGGAATAAAAGCAGATTTTCTTTCTGAGACTGGTTTGTGGGGTTGGTTTGGGGGGGGGTTTTGAGGTTGGGTGGTTTGGGTTTTTTGCTTAGCAAGGTTTCTGCAAGTGCACCGAATGCACACATTGGCAAAGAAAGAAAAACCCTGAAAGCTGTTTCTCTTACAGCTGCGAAGGAAGGAAGTAAAAGATGTGGTTATTTCTATGCTTCACTATATGGGAGGTGCTCAGAGTACTGTGCTAATTAGGACCTTATCAGTGGCTAAATGAATAGGCAGGTATCATAGGCATTCCATGTCACTTCAAAGGCAGCTCCAAACTCTGAACATTTACAACATCAGGCTTTTAGATATTGCCACTTTACAGAATATCTTTCTGCCTTTGATTCTCCGGCTAGGGTTTTTTGTGGGGTTTGTGGATTGTTTGGGGTTTTTTTTCTTTCCAGCACTTAACAAACACAACAAGGCCAGAGGATGGCTGCAAATCAGAAAGCGGGTAGATAGATCTGCTCAGAGTTTCCCACAGAAAATGCTAAGGTATGGTGCTTGGTACCACCCTTTCACAGTGCCAGGTACGCTCACAATTCTTTATCATTCTCACTGACATTCCCAGAGATCAAGTCAAAGAGAGAAAAGCTCTAACATCGGCTTCACTACTTCTCTTTCTGTTCTTTTTCTAAGGGATAAAGGTATTTTGAAAGAAAAATTGAAAGGAATCGTTTGATCTTGTGCAAAATTGTCACGATGAAGATTGAAAGCATGGGAGCTGAATGTACTTTCATAAATGAAAAACAGATTGTTCTGGAGTTCCTGAAATTTGCTCTTTTATTTCTACAAACCAGCAAGAATCAGTGCACTGTGTTAATATAATTTTAAGCAATATTGATATTTATAACTTTAATTTGTCCTAATACAAACACCATTCAGAACCTCTGAAGCACTAACTCATTTTCAATGTTACCAGACCACTTACAAATTTCAGCTAATTCTCCGTATCAGACACTACTCTTAATACAAATAAGTTTTGCCCTGCATTGGCCATTAGGCTAATCTCCTCAAAGGTTAACAAATCAATGCTGCCGCCAGTGTACCCTGAACACAAGAGAGGAAGTGCTGTGCCACAGCAGGAGCCTATTTCAGTGATGTGAAGCTCTTCTGAAGAGCATCTAGCCAGAAATCATCTCTCCCCAAGGAACGAAGCATCTCTTGGACTGCATAAATGCCCCTTGGGGAGAGAGAAGGCTGGTTTCAGACCACTTGATTCCCTAGATATATTTTCTTCTAAGCAGCCATAAATTGTATAAACCTCAATCTCCTGAAAAAAAAAAAAATCCCACACAACACATACTTCTCTTTACTTGTAGCTGCTTTTTGGAGTAGGTTCAGTGGCTGTAATCACATACCCCAGGCCATTTTAACACCTTCAAATAAGAGTGCAAGACTAGCCCTTCATTATTTTCAGGTCCCATGTGTGATTTCTACCTGGGAGATTAAGGGTACTGTTTGCTCTGCTTTTTTCCTATAAATCTCACTGGATTGGGAAAGTGGGCTGCACCTGTCAGGTTGAAATGTGCCCCTTCTGCATTTTAGCATCAGGAAGTTGTCTGACCCCACGTCTTCAGGAGGGGATAGCGGGTTCCTAAAAGAGAGTTCCTGGCAGGGTGTGTTAAATCCAGACAAACTTGCCACTTTGACATGCTGTGTCCCTGATGGAGGCGACATTTGGTAAAGAAGTCAATCACATTTGCCTCTTTCAGCTCTGGGTGTGCAAACCAAAACCAATGGTGTAACTATTAGGTTGGGAACTGAATACGGGGGAGGGGAGAGTGTGTGTTGATAGAATATGTGTTCTCAGCCAAAAATGTGGTAGGTGATGACGTGGCTGTAGGCTAAATCACTCCTGGGCATGTGAGACATAGGGCATGGTTTGACGTGGCACTTCCTTCCATCTGACCTCTTCAGATCTGACCCAAGCCGCTTTCTATTGCTTGCACAATACACCTGCTACAAAGCCCAGCTAACCTTAGTAAACATACAACTTGTTTGCAGCACTTCCAGGTGAAATTAAGTTCTGTTTCTCTCACAGTCATTTCTCTGGCTGAGATAATAGATTGCTGCAGACCAGCTGCAAAAACCTGGGAATGCTCCAGCCGGAGGAAAATGTCTGAACATCTTGGGGAGCTGGAAATAGTAGAAGGCTATTCCTTGCAGTCAGAGGAGCAGCTTTACAGCAGCAGTTACATAGCTTATTGATTGGGGGGGGAGGAGGCTGCAGGGTGAGGGGGAATTTAGCCTTTGAAACTTCCCCACAGTGTACTTTGAAATTAAAAGGTGTGTTAAATCCCGATTCTGCTAAAAGAAGTTGTGCAAAGGGGAACTACAGTACTACAAGTGTGCTTGGGAAGTCATAGCAGCTCCGAGAGTGCCAGAACTACTTAATTTTGCTCCACACAATTGTAAGGTATCATCTTATCCTCATCCTCCCACTCCTAAGCATTGACTTTGTTGCTTTTCAATGAGTTGCTTAAGGTCTTTGTAAGGCAACAGTCTTAACTAATTAAGTAGTCCTTTGTCATTTCCCCAGGAAAAAAGGGTATTCTTGGAAGCCATCATAACAAACAAACAAACAAACAAAAACTTGTATAAGAAGCATTTAGGGAACAGTTATGGCTAAACAAAAGGAATTACCTAAAAGGCCAGGGCTGCAGCATCACTCGGGCAAAATTTTCACTGCAATTAAAGTTTTCTTGGAGAAATGACTTCATATTGGATCTATAGAGACATAATTGAGGAAAAATGCATTATCATGTTGGGCTACATACGGTCACTTGTTGAGCAACAGTAGAATATTTTGTTCATAATGAGAGCTTATTGAGCTTGGTTGACTTAAGTTTTCAGCTTCTAATTATGGTCTTTAGAAGACAATGGAGACGGCTTAAAATAATAAGAATGCTGCTAAAATTGCTATGGCTGCTGCGGTATTACAAAGACAAATGTTGGCTCCCTGTGTATAGTATACATTTAGCCTGTCACCAAACACAGAGCATTTTACAGGTAAAATGTAAAGGGATGCATTTAGTAGCTATCAAATGAACATTTTTTTGTTGTATTTGAAAGTAACTACTTAACTTAAAATACTACTTTATTAAATTATAAATTAAAGTATGCTACATCAAAAATGCTTGCAATTTCCTTCTGTTATTGCATGAGTCATTATAATGCAAAGTTACAGGTTTCTAGAACATAATGAAATTCAAACTTGCATTCTTAGTGCAGTTGCCATGGCCAATTCAGCTGAAAATGAGAATTATAGTGAGAACATTTCCTGGTCTTTGACCCCTCTTATAGGGTTTTTAAAAGCAGGTTTTTTGTAGAGCATTAACCTCATTCTCAAGCAATTCATTTCTCTGAGTAATATGAGAGGTGTTAAAACACTTCAATAAATGGAAAAGTATTTAAACATCTTTTATTCTAAGTTTCAAAAGACTGGACATTTAACTTCAAGGATTTCTGACTGTGTAATGCAAAAGACTGACAATAGAACAAACTCTAATAAAATACAGTCTCTGGTATATATACATATTTATCAAGATAATGCCTCATGACAGGTAGGCAGTAAGAGACAGACATATTTGACAAGTTATAGTTACATATATTTTTTATTTGTGTATTTGTCTCTATATGACTGTTAAGTGCACACAATAAGTAAAAGGTGGGGGGGGGGAAGCTGTTGAATCTGGACAATAAGAGGGAATTTTATGGGTCCATATGGTATTCAGTGAACCTTTCTAAAATGTCAATGGGAATTTGTTTGTGTATATGCCAGAAAACAGCCATATCCTCTCTGGCATAAAGAATAAATGTGTCTGCATAACAAAACTTAAATATTAAACACTAAATCGTATATATGAAATGTTAAACAGTAAATACTAATAATGAGATGGTTCAGTTCCAAAATTGTAGGTGCTTTATGACACAGGTAAGAATGAATCATTGCAAATACTGTGTTATTAACCAAACAGACTTAATTGCTTATTATAAAGTTTGATCTTATCTAGGCTTTTTTCCTATAAACTATATTGGCATTTTGTGAGTTTTACTTTCATATTTCTAACCTTTGACAAACAAGCACCAATTTATCATTTGGGTGACTTGTCATAGTCTTTACTTTCCAAAGAGTGTTAGAAATCACAATGAACTTTCTACATAAAGTACTGAAACAAAAGGGAGATATGATCCATCATACAGAAATAGCATTATTACATTACAGTAATTGCATTATTATATTTTCCTGGAAAAGGACTCCAAGGTGGAAGTGTAAAATTTTAATGCTGAGTAAGGGGAGATTTAAGATTTTTTTTTTCATGTCAGGTTGCAAAAATATGAGGTGTCACTTTCAGTGGCATTAAGCACCTAATCTGCTGAATGCTGGCTGGAGTGTTGCAGGCTTTTGAGGCAAAAGGCAGAATCATAGAATTACAGAAAGGTTTGGGTTGGAAAGGACCTCTTTATCTTGTTCCATAATTTACATAAATTGTAAAGGACAATTTATCATGTTCCAACCCCCCTCCCATGGTCAGGGACACCCGCCACTAGCCCAGGTTGCCCAAGGCCCCATCCAACCTGGACTTGAACACTGCCAAGGAGGGGGCAGCCACAGCTTCTCTGGGCAGCCTGTGCCAGGGCCTCACCTCCCTCACAGGGAAGAATTTCTTCCTAATATCTAATCTAAAGCTATGCTCTTTCCATTTACAGCCATTATCCCTTGTGCTATCACTCCATGCCCTTGTAAACAGTCCCTCTACAGATTTTCTGGATGACCCTTTCAGGTACTGGAATGCTGCTATAAGGTCTCTCCTGAACAGAGTCAGTCCCAATTAAGGAAGGGAGAAGGTACTCAAATGCTGCTGTTATTGAAGATTCAAAGTGTAGTAACTCCTGGAGACTGATGAACCAAAAGCTGTCAGCTCCCTGGCTGAATCCAACCCTAAAATGAGCAGCTGTGCTTTCCATAAGATGCAGCTAAACCCTCCACTCCCTGTGATGTGTTATTGTCTCGGTCCACTCGGGTGCATCCATCTACAGTGCCAGTTCTCCTTCCTGGAGGTAAAAGCACAGTCCATCCATTGAAAAAACATACTGAAAGTGTTAAGAATGGAATTGCTATGTAAATACATTATTGCTTGCTTTGTGCTACTGGGGAATAAGAACATCAGTTAGAGAACTGGTTTACAGCAGAATGACAACTACTCAATAACGTGTATTTTTTGAGACACATATCTCTTTTGGAAAAGAGGAGAATGTAACTTAATTGACACTTTTGCAAGCAATGGTTGCTTCCTTTTCAAGCATTCACCTCGCTGAGGAAAAATTGAAATGCAGCCCAAGATGTAAAATATTGATGTTGCATTATTCAAACGAGAAAGCTTTGGTATGTGTCTCTTTTGTTTAATCATGCTAAAAGCAGAAGTGCACGGGGCATAAATGACAGAACAATAGGGCTCTTATGTATTTAAATGACATCAGATTCACAATGCAGAGCAGAAAATAAAACGCCTCTAAACCTAACATTTCCTAAAAAATCACAGAAACGTGGAAAGATTGGAGTTTATTAACATGATCCTGTTTGGGTTTGGTGGTTTTTTTATTAATGACAGTCTTTTTAAGAATGATGTTACATTTATATGGGCTATTGTAAACAGAGTAAATGTAACTGTGTATGTCAAGGTTACCAACTTGAATGTTCAAAGGCATGGGATTCCTGTGTAATCCTTCCTTGGGCCACTTTAATTTCTACGCTAAAACACAATCACTAATGATATGATCATAGAGTGTATTTGCCATCGGCCTTCTGCTTCTTTCAGAATGCAGGATGGACAATGCTCACTTAAGAAGCCACGATTCAACATCACATTTTGTCTCTATTCAGCACGTGGCCTTATGACATGTTTATTGCACTCCTCGCTCTGAATACCAAATTGTTAATATTCTCCTGTTTTTCTTTTCTATTGTACTCATAACTGTTATATTTGAGTGCTTCACAAATGACAATGAATTTATTTATCTCAATGTGCTACTGTGAGGCAGGGTGATTTTTTTTTTCTGTTTTACAACAAGGAATTTAGCTGCAGACGTATTCATGGAGGATAAAGTCTGATTTTAAGTGTCCAAACTGAAATCCCTGTAGGCTGATTTTTCAGAGTTTCTTATTTTACAATGATGAACAAGTCCGCATTATTTAAGTGTATTTCTTTCCCAACGTTAATGTTTGAGTATTGCCATCACTGTATGTAATTTATATTATGTGTTATTTCCATTGTTTAAAAGAAAAACTAATTAGAAGACAACAGATACTCCATTATATGGCATCATATCATGAGTGCCTCTCTAGGACAGGTAGCATGGTGCAGATATGCATCAGGCTGAAAAAAGAAATCAATGCAAGCAGCAGTCCTGATTTTCTATGCAGAACAGAGATAATACAAAAAATAAATATTTGGGGTTTTATTGGTAGCAGACTTTTAAATCTGAGATTCCCCTCCTGTCTCTGGAAGAGATATGTCCCCATCATGGCTGACCCACTTGCCAGGTCGTTATCATCAAGCCCTTCAAAGTGAATCTCCTCCATCTAATTCTTGCTCCAACCCAAGTATTGACAACAAGAAACCAGGATCATCTCAGTGGCGCTCAGTGACAGAGCAGGTATCAGTGGGCACAAACTGAAATAAAGGAAACTACATTTAAACACCAGATAATTAATTTTTCTTTTTTAATGTGGTGGTGATTGGACACCAGAACAGTTTACTCAGAGTGGCAGTCCTTCAGAAATTCTATTTAAAACCAATTCTGCTTGGTCCTTGGAAACTTGCTTCAGCTGACCCCGCTCTGAGCAGTGGGTTGGACTAGATGATCTCCAGAGATACCTTCCAGCCTCATCCACTTAGTGATTCTGAGATTTTAGCTATGTTAACAGCAAGGAATTATAAGAGAAAAGGAACTGAAATGTACAAATCTTATATTATTTATGCTTAGTTCAAATTTGTTAAACTACAAATACTTTACTGGAGTTGTTTTTATGTAGTCTGATACCTCACTTCAATCAAGATAATGTTAGCATAAATTTAAATTCATGAAAAAATGTATAGCTCTGTTTAATCAACCATGTTTAATATTCCCTATGTATTTCTCTTAGATTTAGTACAAAGATTATGAAACAAAGCTAAATATTTCCATGTGTTAAAAGGTACCTTCGATCAAGGAGATAAGAGTAGTTTAAGATCATGGAATTTAGTGCCTTAAAAATAAAATTATAAGCAGTTTCAGTGCAAATTAAAGAAAATTTATGGAAATAGTATTAATTGCATGATTTAATCTAGAAAGGAAGATTAGTAGAATTTGGAAAATGTAATTATACTTAACTATCTGTCTATGCCCTGTGTTTCCTTGTATCATTTTAAATTGCCTCTTTTTGTAACATAATAGACTAAAAAAAGGAAATCATTTTTTAATACAATATAACTCATGATAAGTATATGTTGGAGCATACTATATATAACATTTAATGATTCTGTTGCTCAAGGTAGCTGCTTAAACAAGCCTGTGGTGTAGGATCCATGATGAGACTTAGCCACTTTTCAGAAGCTGGAGTTAAGTGTGTGATACAAAAAGGGTTGCCTACTCCTTCATTCTTTTGGTGATGAAAGAACTCAGATAGCATCCTCATAGGAATTGCACCACCTCTTGCTCACCAAGGCAGAGGGGAACATCTCGCATTATTGGATCACAGGACTGAGACCACTTTCCTGCATGGTGTTACCTGATGGGATCAGAGCTCCAGGAGATGAGGCTGGGGCTCTGTGCAACAACATCAGAGCTGTAGTCAATGGGATTTGGACTCAACATGATGGGGTTAGACAATACATGATAGGGCTAGGTTGCTGTGCAATGGGTTCAGTGTGCCACAGACCCAACTGCAGCAGTCCCACTCACACCTGCAGATCTGGCATGATGCACATAGCTGGCTGGGGGGCAGATTAGGTCCCCATAGGGCTGTGGAGCTAAAAAGTACAGGAGACAGGAATAACAGAGGAGCTGAAGCCTCTGTTAGCAGCTTTGTCCTTCTGGCTAATGCCAACCAAACATCCCTTGCTGTACATGTGTCTTCCCATAAAATGGCTTTCTAAAAGCATTTGGCCAGTAGCTTGGTATCCCCCCAGTTCTTAGCTCTTGCAGTGCTGAGTATCACAGGTCTTAGGACTTTTTATGGATTTCTCCATCCATGCTCAATGGGAGCATGGGTTTAGACACCAAAGTTTGAACATCCTGTCCTAGGCCCTGAATATGGGTGTGATTTTTTTCATCACAAGGAGAATTTAAATGACATCAAGCTGGAGTCTGCACATGCCAGGGAAGGCTGTAAAATTTTCTAAGCCCACAAAAGGGTATGTCCCACAGACTGCCACTTCTTACATCAGTATGAAAGTTCAGATTAAACAACCATAATGAATGCGATGCAAAACTGCCAACAAAATTAACTCTGTGGAGATCTAGTGAGAAGCAAAAGACAGGAAGATGTACAAAATGCTGAGCTGTACAAAATCAGCCTCACATGGGCTTGAATCAAATCAGGATGGAAAGAAGAATACAGAACAGCATCATCATATTTTCTTCAGGTCAGGATCCCATTATGTCCATCAGCAACCACAAATCAGAGAACGTTTGCCTTATTAATCGGTCAAATATTTATTTCAGAACAAATCTTCTTATCTTCAGAAATATTTTTTAATACAAAAAATAATTTCTGGGAAGTCAAACCAAAAAATTACTAACTTCATGATGGTCAATTGGCAAATATCAGTAAATCTGAATTTAAAAACACCCAGTACACCACACTTGAAAAAATCCTTATTGTGGTTTGATAGACTTCAACTGAAAGGGAGATTGATCTGAAGCAGGGGATGCAGGGGGAATCAGCCAGCCCCTTTTCAGTGGTCTGTGGGGATAGGACAAGGGGCAAAGGCTGTAAGTTGGAGCATAGGAAGTTCTGCACCAACATGAGGAAGAACTTTTTCACAGTGAGGGTGACAGAGCACTGGAATAGGCTGCCCGGGGAGGTGGTGGAGTCTCCTTCTCTGGAGATATTCAAGACCCATCTGGACACTTATCTGAGTGATATGTCCTAGGGAGCTGCTTTGGCAGGGGGGTTGGACCCGATGATCTCTCGAGGTCCCTTCCAACCCCTACAACTCTGTGATTCTATGATCTTTGATTTCTAAAAACCTTCAGTTTTCATTGAAAAGCAAACATCCCTTAAAGCTTAAGGACAAAGCTTTCACATACCTAGTGACTTTCAGAACTATGTTTGGTCAAGTAACATGAAAATATGGCTCATAGATAAAGCAAAAAATGTATAAATATGAAAATAGAGATGGAGACAAACCAAAGGTCAAAGAATGGCATATTTGCATGGCAGAGAAGGTCTATGAAGTGAGTAGTCAAATCTGTATTTCAGTTAAGTTTGGGAGTTTAGAAATGCACATGTAGAATTTTCATCTCCTGGGGCAGAGGAAAAACCTGATGGGATGATCCTGACATAGGACAGGCATTCTCAGAAGTGCCCGGGAGGCCACCACAGGGTGGCCTTGTCTGGCCAAGTAGTTTGATGACCCACTCCTCTTTTTTCATCCCACTCTTTATCTTCTGCCCTTTCCTGTGGCTTGAATGTATGGATACTGTCTGCTGTGCTGCCTGTGGCCCCAGAGCTTGCACACCCTCTTTGTGTTTTGAATAAGTAGCACTTGACACCTACATCTGTATCAGAGTAGAAAGGATTTATTTCATCTTGAACCTAGTACTAAAGGATCGGCTCATTAAGGCCAGGGAGCATTTGTTGACCAGAGACAGTTCCCTAACCCTGTAACGTTTTGTTTAAGCCCTTGAACCGCCTGATAAAGCAAACAGTAGCAGAGACATTGCAGTCTGCTGTCTGTAAAGACTGTTTTATTTACAACCTTTATTTACAAGGGTTTCGAAAAGGAACAATTGTTTTATGATTCTGGTTTCTCTCTATTCTCTCAGACCCACCAAGCAGTTACACTCCAATATCAATAGGCATACAGCACTGGACAAACACAACTGAAAAGCAAGAGGACCTAAGCAAGTGTTCTTCAGTACCTGGTAATAAACAGAAGAGGTGAAGGAAAGGGGAACACCCACCCCCCCCATACATTCATGGGCTTTCTTGTTCAATTTGCGCAAATGGTTTTTGTTTTCATGGAAGGTACATGACTACCTGTTTATCTGCATATCTTCAGCTTTCATAGAGTGTCTTTTTCACCAACATTGTAAGCCAGACATCCAGCAACAGAAGAATGTGAATTTTTAATATGACAGAGCTATGTCTTGCTCACTTTCCCCTTTCAGTGGAAGAGGCTGATTCTGAGGGTTTGTAGCCTCCCAATACACGTGAGAGAAAACCAGAAATGACAAACTGTAATTAAAGACTGCAATACAGGGCATGTGCAAAAGGAGACCACATGAAAATCTGAAGAGTAAATTTAATTCTCCCATTCCCTGTCATTAACGTGTTTGGCTTTGTAATTTCAATATTTTAACATCATTTCTGTTATGTTGTATATATCTGTAGGACCCCACTTTTTAGTTTACACCTCCTGAGGGACTGAATGCTTCAGAGTTAATGAACTTTCTCATCAGTTGGCCATTAGTTTGAACTGAAGCCAACTCATCAGGATGAAAAGCATCTTGCATCTAATGGATGTTTGGGGTTCTGTATAGAATGAGTTTGGCAGGTCTCTTTCTCTAGCTGCCACAACACAAACATGCCATAATGCTCTGCACTAATTGGCAGATTCAGCACAGAGGCCAAATGGTGGCTGATCTATTGAGTCTGATCTACCCTTTTTGCCCCTGGAGGAAATCTTCCACCCCAGGTATGCTGTCGGGGTTTGTTAGTGTTTGTTAAGCTTACCAGACTGCCTTCTTTCAAAATCCAGAGGATATCAGTCATGAAGGCTGTCTGGTGATGGCTCTCATTATTACTAAAACCACACAACCATTTAAAGAGGCAGTTTACAATGAATACAATTTTTTGCACATAGGCAAACATCTCATTAGCTAAACCGAATAAAGTGTCACCCGGCTCCGTGCAAAGCTTGGCAGCTACATATGAGTTTGCAAAACTCCTACTTGATTCAAGGATAGTTTACCAGTTTTATCCCAGTCTTGTATCAACAAGTGCTTGTGTTTACCCAGAATTCCCTTACACTGTAATCCTTCAGCCTTTGATTTGAACATTACAGGTTTGTGTATGTGTGCGTTTATATAGATATACATACATACATATATATATATGCACACATATATCTAACCAATGCACCAACATACAATATTTTTCCTTGGAAGAGAGAAACAAGGGTGTCTTCCTGATTATCCGTATTTGTTGGAAATTGTTGGAATGTCAGTGAATGGACAGGTTAAGAAACATATTCTCCAAAACCATCACTTGAATTTGGACACTTTTTGTCCTTTTTTTCCCTGTTAATGACATAAAGTAACTGAAACTTATCTCTACCTAACTTTCACAGATTTGTATCCTGAAATTACGTTCAGGATGGATATAGAGTCATGCCTTCCACTGTGCCTAGATCAGCTGTCACAAAATGGGGATGGAAAGAAAGAGGAATTGAAGGATGTAAGCTTGCCTTGTATTTTCCTGCTCAAAACCTGCTACCACAGCAGGACTTCTGCTCTTCTGGCCACCAGCTCCTGCACCAGAACAGGACAATTCTCTAAATCTCATTTACACTAGCTGCAGGTGATCATACAGGAAGGTGCCAGACAAACAAGGAAGCAGAATATCTCAGCCACTCTTTAAGCCATGCCTACCAGCCTTTTCTGCATTTGCTGGGGACACCCACACCAGCAGAAATCAGTCATGTATCCATCAAATATTTCTTTGAATTGTCAATTCTACCTATACTCTTCACCTCTAGCTTGGACTGTATCTTAGATCAAATAGGTAATGAATGCAATAGAAGAGGGGACCATACATTTGGCATGTTTATAGACTACCAGGTGGGTGGTTTTTCCTACAAACTCACTTGAAATGTGTACAGTTTTGGGTCAGGGCTGTGCTGAGAGACTCATTCCAGGACCTGTTCCAGGATCTGTGCTTTCACTGTTGGTGAGATCTCCTCAACTCTGCCAACCTCTTTGTCAGACTGTTCTTCATTCATAACTCAACAAAAATGAAAGACCAATGATCAAGTCATCCAAGTAGTCCATAGCTCTCATGGCAGATGCAGACAGACAGGGACTATCAGACTTGTCCTTGGCACAGTACACCTTGAGATTTTAAACTTTTTTTCAATAACAAGCTTCCAGAGTTACTGCCATGAAGACACCAATTTTAATTAAACACTGTCAAGGACACATCTTACATCTGCAGTTAAGGCACAAGCCAAAGAATTGCATCAGGCAACAGCTTTTTATCTGTTAAAACCACTCCCACTCTCACCCAATATAACCCTCAAATTGCAGTAAATGTGCTATCTTTGAAATACTTTTGAAAAACTGCAAGGGTGGGTTTGGTTTTTTTTCTGTTTTCAGCCCTCTTGACAAGTTACCTTGTTTCAGTGTAGTTCACTGTTTTATTGAGCCTTATCCCTTACCCCTTTTTCTCTTTCCAGTGTCAGGTCTGGAGGAGGAAAGAGGGGACTGAAAAAAAGGGAAAGAATTGCTTGAAGGTCCAAGAACCTTGAATAAATGAGGTTTGAGAATCTCTCAAAAGAGGTTGTATCGGCTTTAGAAACAAAGATAGTGTTCTAAATTCACATGTGAATCCAAACCGGTAAGAGATACATGTCAATTGTTTACTGATTGAGCGCCAGAAACCTCTCATCTTGTAAGGACTTTTTAAAAAGCTATTCATATGTACAAAGCAGATAAGACTGTTGCCCTTTCTATTTGCATTTATAAAGACATTTTACTCGTATTTGTGTAGACATTTTAAATGCTTACCCTTAATTACCTAGAATAGAAAGGTTTAGAAACCACGTGCGATAGGTAGGTTATCCATCTGCAAGGGCAGATATTGAATGATTATATGGTGGTGTATATTAAAATGTCTACAGTTTTTCCATAGGGCAAATTAGCTTTTATATTTTTAGTATTTCCCATGCAAATGAGTTTAATACCACAGGAATGTACCAAATGTTATCTGCAAGTAATTAAAGGGTCCCTCAGTAACTAATGTTATATCTTCAGGATACTGCAGACCCAAATTCTGTATCTACAAAATGGTGCATAGTTTTCATGTGCGATTACAAAGTGAGCTAATAATTCATATTTTACAGTATTTACTGAGTAAAAGGGGTCATGCTACACTTTTTCCATTCACAAGCTTCAGCCCTAGACTTTCCAACCCTTTATTTATGAAAAATTATGCTAACCATGACCTTTTAACAACAGCCTATTCGCAGTGGCCAAAGGTTTTTATTGCTGACCTATTAATCTATTATAAAACAATAATTTCCGTGGGCATCCTTTTTTTAAGAAGCAAAACAAAGCCACAAAGATTAAAAGAGCAAGGACTAAAATTCTCTGAAACATTCACCAGACACAGAATTTCTTCTCGTTTCCTCTGCCAGAACACATCAAGCAAATACTATAATTTCTAGCTTCCCCCCCATATAAATAATGAATCTACACAGAAGAAAATTCAGTTCTGTACATACCTCTCCTCTAGTAATTTTAAGTTTTCCCATGTCCATTAGGCCCTTACAACCTAATCTTGCTCTGCCAATTGCTCCCATGGTGAGATCATTAAGTAAATTATTTAAAGATCAAACAGCCTGCAGTGACAATGGAGTTCCATGTAAGGTAAATGCTTCAAAGCCCCCCTCCCCCCTTCTCAAATTATAGCTCTACAGGCTATTCATCACCTCTGGATGGGGCATGCCCCACCATTACTTGGCTTTTTGCTGCAGGCTAAGGTAGCACCACTAATTGGCCTTTGTAACAAAACTGACCTGTGGACAGGATAAAACTTGTTTGGAGCTTTAGAGACAACAATTATTCAAGGTTAAAAACACATCAATGCCACAGCTACATCACTATAATAAGGGTGAATGAATTTCTTCCTCTTGGGTCTTAATGTGAAAGAATGCGTTCATGTTGTGCCCATGCCAAACAAAAGCTCCTTCAGGTAGTTGAACTAGTCCACTTTTCTTTCTTTCCCCCACCCCTTCTTTTTTAGCTCAAGGACAAGTAGGTCTATCATTTTCTTTATTTCTTCAGAGCCCCTCACAGTGAGGGCCCTTTGATCTCGGAGAATAATGGTAGATGGAACAATTTAACTGCTTCATACAGGTGCAGGAGTTTATTTGACAGGTTGTGGCTTTTATTTCTAGCACATTAGCTGCGTGCATACAAATGGGCTCTTGACAGATTCAAGCAGGTAGATCAGAATTTTTTAATTTTTTTTTAAGAAGCCTCAACAAAAGCCTGGCCACACCTGCGATGATGGTACGATTTAAAATGCTGCATAAATTAAAGGCAGGTAAGCCTTCTGTGTTCCCTGCTGAGAATGAATTTTTATGACTTGGGAACACAACATGTAGGAGCAAACAAGTAAACAAAAAGGGGTCCAGTCACTTGCCTCTTAAAGCACAGATGGTCTGGTTGATCTGAGTTATTTTAAAATGAATAACTCCACTAGATGAGCCCTTATATTGCATTGCCTGTAGCAGAAAATTGAATGTAGGATAGAAGCAAAGTGAAGGAAAACATTTTCAAATCACATTTACTTAGACTGACACTTTTTTCCCCAAGGAAGATTATCTGTATGAATTATTTTACATTTGCAGTTACTCATGATTATGACTAGTGCAGTGAAAATCTGCCCTTAGAAGCTTTGTAAACCGAGGAGGTTTTCACTCTTTTTTTTTTTTTCTTGGTTTTTCACTTAGTTTAAGTGTCATTGAAATGGCTTGTATAAGGAGATTCTATTCAACAGCCTACCAGCTAATAGTAAGTCTGCTAAAGATTGCTTCTTCAGACTGTTACCACTTATGGAAGCCACACATGCATTTTGTGTTTGCTTGCCTCCCCTCTCCTGTATTGAGCTTGACGTTTTTTCAGCGAGTTGCAGTTATTCAAAGAATAAGCTGCCCTCAAAGTCCTGTATTCAGTTAAAAAATAAGGCCTGGGAATGCACAGGTCTTGTGCCAACATAAATAATTTGTTTGGAAGTGTTATATCAAGACTAGGAGGTATAGATGCAGTTATGCTAGTGTCAAGATATTTTATACTGGTTTAGCTTATTTGTCTTGGGTGAATATTTTTTCTAGCCTAACCATCTTTATGGCAATGTAAGTGCTATGGCACTGTGGGGCTGCATAAATGTAAGCAGGCCACTGTATTTAAAGTGATAAACCTCGAGGTCACATTTACATCACTCTCCTACTGCTGACATGGCTGTAACAGAGAGGGAAGTGAGGAGGTAAGACAGGTGGGCAGCACTGAGAAAAACCTGGCGTAGCCCTTTCCTGGACTACTGCAGACTTTGCTTTATCGCTGCAGCGTGCTGATACTGAATTGCTGCGTGACTAACACCCTCCTAGGCAACACGTGGCCCGTCTGTCACCCGTGCGGTAACTCCAGTAGCTATCAAACAAATCTGGTGAGCACGACACCCCAGTTCTCCAGGCAATACAGTGTTCTCGGAGAGGTAACAGAAGCATAAGACTGCACCAAGGAATAAATACCAGGGATAATTATTAGTCAGTTTAGCTGTTTCAAATTTCTGCATAGTGAGTCACATTCAAACGTAATTTAAATGTGGGGTGCTTTTCAGGTAAGCTGGTGTTTTGCTCCACACAACCCATTCCAGAAGAGAGCTTGAGCCACATTTCAATGCTATCTTTTTCAGTGACAGAGACAGTGGGGTCAGGCGCACGCTCAGCAAGTTTGCCAATGGCACCAAACTGTTGTCACGCTGGAGGGAAGGGATGTCATCCAGAGGGGTCTTGGCAGGCTTGGAAGGTGAGCCTGTGCAAACCTCCTGAGGTTCAACAAGGCCAAGTGCAAGGTCCCACACATGGGATTTTTGGGGTGAGCTGATGCAAGAGATAATTACACTGCGTTCTTCCATGCTCCTTTTGGTTATAGCAGCTCCTCTGGAGGCTTCACATTGCTGAAATGCTGTGTGGTAGGCAACAGTCTTGTGTAGTTCAATGTGACTGGCCATAGAATTATGTTTCCTGACAGTTTTCTAGAGATGTTCTCCTGCTCACAATCTGGATTGAAAATGGTTGCTGTGGAGCATGCTAACACAGGTCCTACTGTGGCCACTTCACTGTGGGAAGATGTCACCCAGTAGGTGACATGTTATATATACCCTGTGGAGCAGCAGATCATTGGAGAGCTTGCAGTTTCCATGTCACTGTGGGAAATACTGCCAAAAGCAAAGTCAGGCGGCTCCCCCAGGCCAGCCCACAGGCTCTGCTGTGGCCAGCTGTCCAGTGGAGGACCAAGAGATCAATATCTGAAAGCAAACTCAATTCTGTATTAAATTCTTTCTCCTCTCCACCCTGCACCAGCTGTCCTAGGATGCTACCAACAGACACTCCTTGTCCTAGAACAAACTGCCTCCTCCTTTGTTTGTTTGCCTGTTAATTAAAAAGCGAATTCTCATTTGGAAAAATGCAAACATCAGGATGTGGAAAAGACTGGCTCAGAGACACAGCAGTGAGCCCTGTAAGCAGCCTGCAGCTCTAGCTCCCACTGCTGTAGTCCAAGAAATAAATGTGAGGTGTCCCAGCTGCCAAAATAGTTCCAGTAAAAAAGGGGATGTGGAAGGCATTAATAATCAGATATTTCAGAATATTGAGTGGAAAAAAATAAATTGAAGACTTACACTGCTCTGCCTGCTTTGCCTTTCCTGTTTTAACATCAGAAATAAAATATGCTGCAGCACATTGTATTTCTGTTAAAGCTATTACAGGTTTATGACAGTGCTAAAACAGTGCAACAAACATGGAAATTAGAGTTACAGTTCTTTAGGGTTCTTTATTGCTCTTATCTAACCAAATATATAATAGCTTTGTGGCACTTACATGTAGGTAAGTAGGTTTGTTTTTCAAAAATTTTGTTTTGTGTCTGGTAACTGATCAATCAAACTTCATTTCCAAATATTTTTCATATCTAAATCTTAAAGGACTCTAGAGAACCTGTTTCCTAATATCCAGTAAATCAGAATCTGGGCTACTAAAAGCAGAACTTCCAAGAGGAATTGGTATGTGCTGATAAACAGCATCGGTTACAACAGGGATCTGTGATAAATACTTTATCAGTGCTTCATTTTTTCTGAGGAAGCTTGTCATTTCAAATCAGTGCCTGTGCAGTATGGCAGTCAGAGATGACATCAGTTAATTTTTTAATTATTCTGGATTTCTTTGCAATGGATTTTAAATTATTATTATTATTAACAACAATTACTATTAACAGTAATAATAATAATATACTGGAGCTTCAGTGGACAGCATTTGCCCCTTCTGTGGATAATTAATCAATAGCATTGCTTCACGTTTTATGTCAATGGCCAGCTGAAATGGCACTCTCTTTCATGTCGTGGCACTGACCATGGTAACACCCATGAATTGTTCTCATGGTCCTAATGTTCTGTCCAAACACTGACTGTAGCAAACATCTGCAGTGGCTTTCTCTGGACCCTGACTGAGCAATATCAGCTGGAATGATAGATTCTTCTGCAGTGATCTCTGTGCATGTGTTGGAATGACTGTATTTCCTGGCAGAAATCTATTATGAAGTATGAAGAGCAAATAATTCTAATCGTTATTTCTAGCAGATGTATATTGGTATCACAGAGCATATAGATGCCTTACACAGCCCTTTCCACACAGTTCAGCTGCACACTCTTTCTAAGCATCTTGCTGCAACTACCTGTGGTTCCCAGAAATGTGACAGTTCACAGCACTGCTGACTGTACCACTTCTCTCTGTAATTTTTGCACTTCATCTCAGCGGATCCTAGCTGGGCAAAGCACTTTGATACACTTCTGGAGAGCTCTCCTTCAGGACAAGAAGTGAGTGGTTCACTGGGTCTTTTTCATTCTAAATTCTCCATCTCTGCCAAATGATTCCCTATAGACATCTCAGGAAATAGCTTCGTGATCCATTTTTCAGTTTCACTATTGAAGGTGTAGAAGTTATATCCCTTCTAGGTTTTCCAAAGTCTGGGGGATCACTTTGCTATTTAAATGAGAGATTTAATTGAGAACTGAAATTTACACTGTCCTGATCAATTGCATTCTGTGATCTTTGCTTTCTATACCCAATTGAGGATATAACTATCTTAGCCCATAACATAAAAAAGCTAGGTTTGATGTTAGAGAGAAAGCAAAAGAGGGAGAAAGCAGTTACCTCCCAAGTGACCAGTGGAGAACTGTCATGACTTACCTGTCACAAGACTCTACCTTGAACTCAGCTGGATTTCGGGAATGAAGGCCCAAAACTGGATCTCACATGAATGGTTCCCCTGAAGCTATCAGCTAAAAAGGCAAAGACTTGGGTTTGCTAAGATCAGTGTAGCCATAGTGAAAAGAATTGTTAGGGTTACTATTAATTAATTTTCAATACATACCTCCTATCAATTATATTCTCTATTCAGTTCCTACATCTAAAGATGACACGTTAGCATATCTACTGTGTCTTTTAAGTTATTATTTTGTCATCAAAATTAATATAATAATTATGTATTGCTCTAGACTATGCACATACAGAATATTAAGCGGCACAGAAACAATTTTCCTTCACCTATACTGAATAACAGAGATTTCTTGGTATTATAGATCTTCAGGTGTCTATTTATTGCATTAAGGAAAATGTGTCTGTAGGCCACAACCTTTATAATTCCAAATCACACCCACAAACTTTTTCTATTAAAAAATGGAGGAAAAGTGGATAGGTTGCTCACAATTAAGGTATAATCTGTTGACCATCCTACAGCCCATCCCAAGCACACAGAATGGCAGTGTGTTGCTGCACCACCATCATAAACACAATTGCAGTTTGAATACTGATGACGTGATGTTCATTTTGTTCTCTTACAGAGCTGTGACACAAAGTCTTCCCCATTCATGAACAGACCAATAGCCATCAATTACCCTTTAAAAAGTTTATTAAGCTCAGATGTTTTGCATCACTCTAGGAACTATTGATGCATCTCAACAGTTTTAAGAATTACACAGTATATGACAGGCACTTGCAATGCTTCAGCTGAAAGATACTAAACATGCTGGATTCTACAGTTCCTATTTAATGTTGGAACACTTTTCTGTTGATCAAAGTTTTTCAAATAAATTCAAAGTCAGTTAAATCAATGACAATCCTGCCAGTGACTTCAAATCTGAGTTTAACTGAACTTGCCATTTTCCAGATGTTTGGACTCACATATATGCTCAGACAATTCACATAACTTGCATGCTGTTCAAAATCTCCCAGCAAAGCTGCAAGAGATGGTAAAGAAGTTACATTGGAATGTCTACACCACTAACTGATGGAATACATAAGAGGAAGAAGTAGGGTTTGATTTGATACAAGCCACTGAACCTAGAACCTCATGTCTGCCTCATAGCTTTACTGGCAATGAAGTTAATTTCAAACACTGATCCCAGGCATGAACTGTCTATGGGTGGGTACAGTGTTAGCTACTGGAAGACATTTTCTCTACTTCGCATATCAGGTGCTCTGCATGGTGACTCTTCGTGTTACTTCAGCCTTGCTTCCACTAACCTGGAGATCATTTGGGTTGCATTAGCTGTACGTTCAAGCGCATCACCTGAGTCCTATAGATATAAGGCAAATTTCCACCAAAAAAACCCTGCACCAGCTCACTACATTTTGTAGCATTTTCAGTTGATCTTTCCAGGTGAAACTTGGTTTTGATGGCAAGAGCAAAACTTCTGTTGGCTTAAATTGGAAAAGTTTACGGCAAGGGGGCGCGGAGGAGCAGGCGCTGATCGCCTCTCTTTGATAACCAATGATAGAACACGAGGGAATGGTATAAAGCTGCGACAGGGGAGGTTTAGGTTTGATATTAGGAAGAGGTTCTTTCCTGAGAGGGTGTTTGGGCACTGGAACAGGTTCCCAGGGAAGGGGTCACAGCACCAAGCTTGACTGAGTTCAGGAATCATCTGGACAATGTCCACAGTCCCATGCTCTGACTTGTCTGTCCCTGTGTGGAACCAGAAGATGGACTTGATGATCCTTATGGGTCCCTTCTAACTGAGAAGATTCTATGAGAATATGAAGATATCACCTTTTGTTCAGCTTAGCATTCCTTCTCTAATAGCTGACTGCAAAGAGATGGCTGGCCACAAAGACCTTGCTGATCTCACTTCCAGTTGATAAGTGGCACTAAAGAGCACTACAGCCCTGACACCCACTCTAAATTTTAAAAATAAAAAAAATAAAAAAGAAGAAATCAGACTGGTTAGTCTTGTCAAGCACTTTTGTCTTAGACCTTTTCAGCAGATTTTCATCTTGAGTCTTTCACTGCAAATTAATTTCATGAGCTGAAATACCATTGTTTCAGGATCTCCACAGGGAAAATTTTAGATTTTGTTTTCAAAGTGATATTCTGATTTTACTCTTTTGAGGCAGTTTGGTTTTACTAGCCTTGATCACTTGCTGTGGTGAGCACAGTTGCAGACCAAACAATAATTCTCTTATTGCTAGTTGATTTCATTAATAAAAACAATGCTGCGTTATTTACTAGCGCTATAGGATTATGTAAGTAGCCAATTACAATTAACAGGAGGAACATTTGCCTGAAAATATGGATTTTTCCTTCTTGGCCTATGAATACTATGGAGTATTATCACCTTCACCCCTATAAACAGAACGGTAGCACTGCATAATGCTACTTCAGTCCATTTTGAGATGGCTGCAAATTGTCATATTTTTTTGTTAGAGTCATGATCAAATATTGATATTTCTTCAGTTCATACAAATGGATACAACATTTTTACATGCAACTTAGTCAATATATTCTGATGTTCACATTAGGGATTTGGAAATCAATGTAGTTTTCCTGTTATTCTTTTATGATTAAATCAATTGGAGTTATTTACTCATAGCAGAAAATATGGGTGATTGCCAACCCTACGGCTTGGTGAATTGCTTTTTCACTACTGCTGCCCTGTAATGAGAAGGTACAGGTTCTCTTCAGGGGTTCACTAAACTTGCTCATATATAGCAGCAATTTGAGGTGCAGAAATTGTTTATTATTAAGGGCTAGCAATGTTTCCTACCAAAGGGCATCTTCATCATTTGCCATTACATTAACATTGACAAAGCATGGTAATCCTAAAGCCCAGCAGTGCTGATCATATGGAGGAAAATAACAAATACTTGGCAATTCACTTTAAACCAGCATACTTCATACTCCTGGGGTAGAGAGACCAGTTAAAAGACAATGGGATAATCAGATAGATGCTTAGCAGAACTTTGGAAAATACTGTTCCTGAGATGTGGAGCTATAAAAGGTAGAACACTGTGCATTGAACAGATTTGTATTAAAACTTCATATAAAAGCTGTAGCAGCAGCATCTGATATTCTACATCTGGCAAACAGATTTTTTTCTTTCAGGGGCAAGAATAAATATTAGTTTGCACAGTAGCTTTAAGTAAAGCTATGGTTAATGTATTGAAATAAAAAGTTTGTATTGCTGGGCTCAAAGTTTCTGTATTAATTTTATTTCTGTATGTATCGTCCATACTTTTCTTTAGGGAGGATAAGTGTGTGTATGTTTGTAGTTGACAGTCCCCTTGGTGCATTTAGAGAAAAGCACTTCTCATTCATTAAAATTATGTGAGTTCCAGCCTATTTCATTAACCGAAAATCCGGTTAAGCATGAAATCCCACTGTTCTTACTTTGTGCAGCTCATTCCAGGACCTGAAATTTGCAAGCACTACGATCTAACACCAAGTGCTAAAGAAAAAGAAATCTCCTGGAGTCTTCTTGTTTGCTAGGGTGCCCTGTGCTTGAATTAAATCAAAGGAAATGATAACGATGATTGAGGCGGTGTGCTTCCCAAGCCTTAAGCAAACTGCCTTTTTCAAAGTCATCATGATGTGCACTCCTGTGTCATAGGTACCATTACTTTTACACATGTGAATATATAAGAGGGTTACGTATCATCGAGCAAATCAGCTTAGGTTCTTGTTCAAAAAAATCTCAAAAACATATAGGGGCCTGCAATCTATACATTTCTATCTCACTAAATTCAGCAGTATTTAAGAATAAATAACTCTGAAGTAGGGAGACTCCCATCCTGCTAACACCATGGAGATAGCTACTCACCTTGCATTCAATTGCTCCCTTCTCTGCATCAGGCATGTAGAGCTGTGGCCTTGCTTTGTACATCTCTGGGCTGACTATAACAGCCCTACTATCCTAAAGAGAACAAAAAGTTTCAGCTTTTTTTTTTCCAGCTTTTTTTTTCCCTGGGCAGAGGTGATGATTATAGCAACATAAGAATTTTAATTTGTTATGGGAGAGAGAATAGCAAGTATTAAACCTGATGGGAAAATAGGTTTTTCAGCATGTAAGCCACAGAATTCATAGACAGTTTTCACAGTTTAAGACCCAAAAGCTTCCAAACCAGATTGTCTCCAGAAACAAAATATTTTCTTCAAGTGAAAAGCAGAGGAATACAACCAGGTACATCATAGTGCCTCGATTCACTAAACCTTTTGCAGCTTGAACAGAACAAGTCTTCTCCAGGCTTCACCAGCTGGAGGTGGTCCCTGTCTAGTTTTGTAACGATTCAGGTGACTTTTACTGGATATGGAAGACATTCCAAAAAGCAAAATCTGGGTAGTGGGAAAACAAGGAAAGCATAAAGGCTTTAACACTAAAGCACAGTCTCGTTTTGGGGAAAGGCATGAAGGAAGACAATTTCTGTTGACACCCTGATGAGCATATAGTTCTTCTGATAACAGTCATTACTATGAATGCTCAGAAAATCTTCTGGATAGCTATCATTTGGAGGAAGTTGAGTGGAGGTTCCTCACTTTCCCTCAGCAAATCCCTTGGAAAAGTAAGATGTTAAAAGTTAAATCCTGGGAAAGAGATTGTGTCTGCCAAACCTTAATCAACAGTGATTTTTATGGCTGAGTTTTAAACTTCTTAAATCTTAGTCTGTAATGAAAGCACTTACAGGCCCTTAATTATATCGATACGACTGAGTGTCTCTACAATAAAAGTCAGGAGCCAGTTCCTCCTACTACATCTTAACACACAGCCAAACACGAATGTGAAAAATGGCAAACTTGATAAGGCAACAGTGTATTTAGGTCTCGCTGAAAAATCAGACGAGGTGGTTTCACTTCCTTTACAGCAGTGATCCCAGAAATCGAAGTCATTGATGAATGCTTTAAAACATATTTTCTCTTTCTTACCCCTCTTTTGACCAGAACAGGCAAAGATTGCAGTCTCCCATGCACACAGCTACTGAAGCTGAGCCTTCTCAAACCACCGCTAGAAAGCTTTCGGTTAAGTGGAAACTGGCCATCCAAGTCTCTTAAACAGTTTTGAGAACCTCAGTGAAGACCCAAGAAAGTTGACACTAGGGGGGACAACAAAAGCATGTGGAGTTTTATACAGTTTATAGCTCAGGATTCAATAGCACTATAAAGATAAGAGCCAGATCTCAAAATCAACAGCAGCATGAATTTAGACACTGAAGGAATAACTTTAAAATGTGAGCACTATAGCCAAAATATTTGAAATGGGCAACAATGAGGATCTGGTAGCTTGTAGTAAAGTCTGCTCACAGGGTCTGCCAGGGCCCCTACAAGCAGGGACAGTGAGAATTCAGGGTGGAAGTAACAAAGGTACATACAGGTGTCAAAACATCCAACTGCTTAAGGAATGCTGCAAGTATTTTTTAGCAATGGTAGAAAAGTGACTGTGTAATATACTGAGCTGATTCCTACCTTGACTTGTACAACCGCAAATCTAGTGTAATTCCCCTGATTTCACCATTGCACCAGAAAAGCAGAATGTGTCTCTGGATCCTTAAAAAAGCGATGTCAAAATTGACCACACTTCTGAAAGAGTGCTGCAAGATTCATACAGTTAATAAAATGACTTCGCACTTGCGCAGGTGAGTCCTCAATTTCCTTCTCTCCCTCTCCTCTGTGAAATGACCTTGCATACCATTACATCTTGCCAGACAGTGAAAGGAGGCTTGCATCATGGCTTGTAGCAGTCCTATGTTAGTGGCATGCTGGAAAAGGGCTGCTTCCCTCCTCCCCCAGTATTGTCAGCACCTGATCAGCATCTTCCTTCTTCACCAGCCTGAATGTGGTCAAGCATTCCAAGACCAAACCTGGTTGTCCTTCAAGCCATCATCTTGGTATGTGTCGCCAACAAAATGCTGGCCGACAGAGATTGCTCTGGGTAAGCAATCTTCCTAATGAAACTAGGTCTGAAGTTATTACCAAAAATAGTGCTTTACATATAAGCAGCACAGTTAAATACCTTGATGGAACCTAGTAAATTTTGAGGACAATTTTTTAGGGTATGAGTGACAGGCTCTTTGAAAAGAGTTAGGAAATGTTAGCGTTCTGCAACTGCAAGCTTGATTTGCTAATAAAGACAATACCTTACCCCGAAGGTTTTTTCCAGCTGCAGCCCCTGAAGCACAAACGTTGAGCATGTATCACACAGAACTGTCAGTTACTACTGGAGCCAGAAAATTGTTGTTTCAAATGTTACAGTACAGGAAAATCGCCTCTCTGCACTTGCTGCCAAAAAAATGACAGCTTAATTTATGCCATGCTGAAGCTACATTACAGAGCCATTCAGCCTGGCAGTTAAGTACACTCCATGCTCACATCTTCCCCCTGTGCAAGTGCACTGGGGAGAAATACACAGGGACTGTAATAAAGACAATTGGCTGCAGTGTTTTCCATGTCACTGGAACTAAATACAGGTGAAACAGTATCAGCAATAAAATACATCACCCGAACCTCATATGCAAAACACAATTCGGAGTGTGGATTCACAAATAATCAGGAAGGATGTGTGACAGAATTGTTATGCATGAAGTGGATTATAGAGAGGTTTGGTTGTGTCAGACCTCTGGGTTTTATGTTGAAGGGAGGTGCTGAGGTATTACCCGTGCCTTTGAAAATTATGTCAGTATCCTTGGTTCAGACCTTCAAAACTTGGCAATGTTTACACTTTCTGAAATTAAAAATCTGACAGTATTAAAGCACAGCCTAGTGTCGATATTTGTCATCAAGGTTTTCACAAGATATTAAAGATGCACATGACATTATTTAAAAATGAACCATCAGACAAACAAACCCCATAAAATTATCATCCTAAACGCATACTAAGATTGCTATGTAGTTTTTTTAAGGCCAAAGCTTAATTTTGTTTGACAATGAAACAATGATCATCCATGTAACAGAATGAAAGGAAATTATCATGTCTGTTCTTCTGCTTAGTTTATTCATATTAATCACATGGTAATTATGTCCAGAAAGATTGATCTTAAATAATCTTGCAAATGAAGAATTGTAATTCATTTCATAAACTCATCAAGATCAAAACCCAGTTGATCTGGATGTCAGTTAATTTATTTCCCCTCTCCTGCCTTTTCTGCTCTGTGTTTGTACGAATATTAACGCGTGCACCATTAATGCCTACCACCTTTAGAGCACTTTTGCTAACACCTAACTCATTCGCAGCAGACTGGTTTCACACCGGTCTTGTGAGGTGGAGGGCAGTGAAACAAAAGATTTCATTAAATAAATGAAATGTACTGACTGAGAGACATTTTTAAAGGGTAAGAAGTCTTCTCATCTACACATTCTAGATTTTGCTATGAAAGATACCCACAGCGAGTAGGACTGTGCATAGAGCTGTTGTGGGTGGTTTGAAGGGAATATTTCTTACTATTGAAGGAAATATTTCTTACTAACTAGTAAAGACATACTTGGAAATACTGGGAATGCCTAAATAAATTCAGAGTTTATCATAATGTCAAAACAACGTCAGGCTTAGAACTGTCGTGGTTTCTTCCAGAGGTCTTGGGTTCTTGTGTGGCTTGTGTCCACATTTATTTTGGCCTGAATGAAGCCCAAATCTGGCAGAAAAAAAATAAAAATCTCTGTTGAAATGAGTGAAACGTGTCTGTTTGTTAAACTAGAAATTGCCAGCGATTTTCATGAGTTGTAAATCTAATTCTGGTTCACCCAAAAGAATCAAATGCTGGGAAGTCTTTCAGCAAGGTGGGGTGAAATTTGTCATTTGGTAAGGCAAAACAAATAATGTAATTCCATAATTTCACTTAAATCTCAACTGCAGTTCAGTACATTAGTGCTAAAATGTTTTAGTCTGTTCTTGAAACTTCTCATGAATTTCTCAATGCAAGGCCTTTCAAGGTTCTGTCTGTTGTGGTTTAACCCTCAGCGGAAAGCTGAGGCCACAAAGGTCAGACCAAAAAGCCCCCTTACCTCTTTAAGAGGTGGAGGATGGGCGAACGAAGGAGCTGCAGAACCAGAGGAAAAAAAAACCACAGGCTTGCAAGGTTAGGATAAGGATAGTTTACTAAACAACAGGGAAAAGTATGAAAACAACTAACTACAGTGCTATTATTATATACAGTGCAAACCTCTCACCACACTATGTCATTTGAGCCATGCCCGAACCGATTCAGATTCAGATTCCCGAACGCAGCACTCCCCGAGCCCAGCACCCCCGAGCACCCCCCTCACCACCTCCTGCCACGCCGATCCCGAAAGAGAGAGAGAAAAAGCAACCGGAACTCCCACACGCCTGCTCAGACCAGCACTTCCCGTGCTGGGAGCAGTTCCTGATAGGTCCGGAGTCTCCCCCGGAACTGGCACTGCGCCTGCCCAGGCCGGGACTTCCCGTGCCTGGGTCCGAAGTCGCCCCTGCAAAGGGGGGGGCAGCCTGTCTGATCATGATGCAATTGGCATGGAATACTCTCAGGGCCAACACAGCCTGCTACTGGGCTGAACCCAGGACACTGTCATAAAAAGAACTATTTGCTTCAAATTAGGCATATAGCAAGGTTTTATCTTACTGTGATTGGGTTATGGTTCTCTCTCTCTCTCCTCCTAAGAACTTGAATAGAGTCACAATATTTTTTGTGCCTGTTCATAGACTGACACTATCAAATCCATAATCACATATGGAGCATTTCATGCAAGACATTTTCTATGTGAGTAGGAATGCTGTAAATTATCCATTTTCATTTAATGAGAAATAGGTTCCTGAATTACAAAGGTCTGTGCCAATCCTACTCTTTGGAAAAAGAAACATGACATTCTGCTTCTTAGGAGTCATAACTCATTGCTAGTTCTACCACATAAACAACAGGCTTGTCTTTAGCATGCATATCTCTACTTATATGGATGTATACAAATTGTCTATACTTCAGCTGTGTTGGGATTTAGAATATTATTATCAAACATGAAATAGAGGAGGCAATGCATGGCTGGAAGAATGAGTTTCACACTCATCAATGATTAATGACCAGTTAATCAGATACTGAATGTGCTTCCTCATAAAATTAACCAACAAAGACATAAGAAGGTGCAGAGATCTCCCACATTTCAACTCTGTAGCCCTAGTAATTTAGTATATTAACAAGAAGAAAGGAACTTTGCAAATTTAAGACAGTCATATTTTACAGTTTTTCTCCTGAGAAGACAGAATCCTCTGGTGCTGGCCCCAAGACTGATCTGAAGCTCCTACTTTTTCAGTATTAGCTGAACTTTCATGGTTTAGAAAAAGGATTAGAACTCTGAGAACCCACTTTGTCCTAGGAATTCCCCCAGATTAATGTGTGGCTGGTTGTGAAGGTTGTAGGTTGTGAAGCCACATAGATTTTCTGAGTGGCTTTTTCTCCGAGGGTATTTTGAAGTATAAGAATGAGGGTTCACATGAAATACAGAAATGTGTATGTATTATATCATGTCCTTTCATAAATTTTGTGACCATTTTTAAAATTACACCTGTATCAAGCATGCAGTTTTGGTTGTGTATTGTGTGTAATATGTGCAGTATGGAACAACAGTGCTTCCTTTGTGTTTCTTTGTAGGAAAGAGAACTGGAGTGATTCTGGATGAATTTAATTCCTCTGTGCCTTAGTTTACCCATCTGTAAAGGAAGATAATTGCTTATCTCACAGCTTGGTTTAAAAATGGATTGTCATTTTAAAAGCATTTCAGACTGTTATTATGATTGTATCATGTCAGAGATATTCCTCATTCCTTATGGAGGAATAATAAAATAAAGATACTTCAGACCCCACAGAATTTCAATTCCTACCAAAAAGGATAAAATTGTTCAGATATTTTTTCTGCTTCTTTTATTTATTTGTACACTGTTTCAGTATTTGCCAGAGAGTTTATGGTAATACACTTCAGTCCTCTGGGTGAATTATTCACTAATCTTGTCTATTATCCTAATGGACGTGTGTGATTCATTTGCCACATAACATATTTCTTTTTCTAAAGCTCTTTTGAACAGATAGGAACTAACAAGTAGTAAATGGTAAGAGATTTTCAGCAGAATGGCTGTTTGCACAAAAGTGACATGACTGTGCATTCAACATTTTAATTGAGTAAATAATGCTGAACAACAGCTGGCTACTCTGTGAGGTTCACTATATTTTAAGGTCTGCCTTTGATTTACCTACTAGTCTGAAAAGTGTGAGAGAACCAACTTCATTACGTTAGAAAACAGTCACATGAGTCACCAAAAATTTCAGCAACATGAGTACCAACCACAGAGCTTTTGGATCAGTTCAGTCATCTGTACAACATAAACCATACATATTCCTTCAAAGATAAGCAGTTTTGGAGTGAATTCTGCAGGGTCATTAAGGACGAAATATGGCCTGTTTACATCAGAAGGATTGAAAGGGCCGTGATTTCTCCCATTTGTCTCACATTTTTTTATTTGTATGAGAGCGCATTTTGCACCGTCTATGACCTAATGTAAAAGAGGACCAGTTCATAGAATCACAGAATGCCTTAGATTGGTAGCCACCTTTAAAGGGGATCTAGTTCAATTCCTCTGCAATAAGCAGGGACACCTTTAACTAGATCAGATTGCTCAGAGCTTCCTCAAGCCTGACCTTGAATGTCTCCAAAGATGGGGCCTTCTGTTAATCTGTAATGGTTCAGATGTACATGTAGTGTAGATGAAATAAAATATTCATAGAAGAAATATACATGCAAGTATACATGCTATCCCTTTAAACAGTATTTTACCATATTTATTGACTCCTTTACTCACTGGAAGACTGACAACTAACTTCAAGTAAGTACAAGTGTCCAGCAGATCTGAAAACTAGTTTGCACAAATAAATTCTACTGTAAAAAATGATAAGATGAGGCCTAATTGTAAATATAACCTGTTTAAAATGAGAAATGTAAAGCCTGGAGGTTGCATGTAAGTACTTAAAAGACAATGTTCAACTTACTTTTTAACTGTGCATTTCAACCACTTCTACCAACTGAAGCTGATAAAGGCAAAGAAGGTGCCTAGGAAGTTCCATGTGGCAGGCATTCCGTTTTACAAGGAGTAGCAGAAAACTAACTTCCAGGGTAGAATCAAATTCTGCATCTTTCAACAGGCAATGATGGGCCATTAGAGCTGGGTTTGATTTAACCATGAATAATGTACCTTGCCTTTCTAAATGAGCACTGCCTATAAAATCTGCACACTTGCATTGAATCCCCAGCATGGCTGGGAGACGAAAGTCCCTCTGTGAAGGCTGCATGTCTCCATTTTCACTGTTGTATCTATCAGTCTGGTGGGTTATCAGTCATTGTCATGAAGACTTTGTTAAGCATCACAGGTTTCATTTTGCTCACATTTCAATTACAGAAACCTAGACACAGACTTCCTAAGGTTATTGATGAAGAGTCCAATAACTGCATATACAAATTAATTAATTGCATAGATATATGAATGAATTAATTGCATATTAGATTAAACTGATGTGGACATACCTGATGATGTAATTAGCGAAAAGATAAGATTCTTTGCTTTCATTTGTCAGAGTCATTATTACATATTTAATTTACTTTTTTGGAAGAATATAATTAACCGAGATCTTTCAGCAACTGTAAACATGTAACACGTTTTTTCTTCCTTTTCACTGAATGAGAAATGCAGATGGAGTAGGTTTTGTTTAATATCAACAAGCAAAAGCTACTCTGTGCTATGGTCTGTAAAACAACACTTGGCTGCTCTCATGCTAATATTAGAATTTGATTTTTGGGAGCCTGTTTAGGACTCAAAGCTGGAATGCCCTCACCTATGGTTCAGGACAGACCCACACCACCTTGGCTGACCTGTGGCACCTTCCAGTCCCACTGAAGCAACTTGCTATTGGCTGAAAATACACTGGCCAGAAGGTTAACTCGCCGCATTGTTGGCCAAAAGAGCTTTAAATCTGGTCATGGAGAACAGATGGCAGGAGGCATTTGTCACATCCCTCTGACATTTTTGTTGCAGTGGGGTTCGGTCTTTGCTATCTCTATGTTCACTGGGTAATTTTTAATCCCTTTTGTATTACACGGTCTCTCAAAGTAACAGGATTTTCCTTTTCTAGAGCACCTAGTCTTGCCAGGTAGAGAATGTGCCAAACAAAGTTCTTGATTGGGTTAATTATTTAGAAACGGGGAGTGTGACACCTAATCAGGTATTCAATGGGAAAGCAAGATTTTGTTGGGGTTTTTTCCCCCCTGGGATAGCCTAATCCTTATGATACAAAAAGTGTTAGGATTCACTTGCAAAGGAAATCAATGGCTGTGCACGCGACTAGATTTGTGTGTTGACAGCCTCAAGCTGACTTTTCAGAACTGGAGACATCACCCAAGTATTGCAGTATCCCACAAGAAATCTCTCAGTTGGAGAAGATAGTGGGACACAAGAGAAATCCTGTTGCTATTTTCCCTTTCTATTAGGAATTCCAGCCTTTCCTGCATCTTTCTACCCCAACTCACATATCCCTGATCTCATTCAGGCATGCCATTAGGAAAATCAGGTACCGGCAGATATTTCTGCTTCCAGGAACATGACCCATACCCAATCTCTCTAAATTACCCAAAAAAAGAATCATCTTCATAGGGAAGATGAAAACTCTGGAAGCTTTTGATTTGTCAAGCAAACAAGAAAATAAATGGCAGAATAAAAGAGATTAATCTCCACAAGATACCTCTGAAATTGTGTATTGAGAGTGCAACTGTCATGGCTTCTATCAATTTCTGCAATGCCATATAATCAATTCAAATATTTCAACCAATTTTACTTTAGTCTTAGGAAATACAAATTTTCTAGAATGATTATGTGAAAATTTCAGAAATGCTCTTACTAGGAAATATTACTTTTCTGATCTAAAAAAAATCATGAAACAATTTAAATTGCTCATTGATAGACCTTGTTTTAATAATGTGGTCATAATATTGTCTAATTAAAAACCCCAAATAATTAAATAATGCAAACTCTAGTAATATATCCCCATATCATTATTCTTAATTGCTTATTTCTGAACAACAAACCAGTATGAACAGTAACACTGGACCCAGTCCCCAAAATTCTATTTATGTCAATTTTCCATCTGCAAGTGCATGAAATTAATGGACTAATGGGACTAATTATGGTTACTCGGGTCACTGTTTTCTTGACCAGGCACACACACACCACAGCTTTGCAGTAGTTGTCTATGGCAACTACCCACTTGTTTACAAATTTTATCCAAAGTTTATAAATCCTTAGAATGTAGTATTTTCAGTATTACAATAGGTTGTATGCTGTCCTGGTTTCAGCAAGGGCAGAGTTGATTTTCCTCCTAGCAGCTGTTATAGTGCTGTGGTTTGGATTTAGGATAAGAACGATGTTGATACCACAGTGATGTATTAGTTGTTGCCAAGCAATTAGGAACTTTCAGCTCCTCATACCCCCTGCCGATGAGAATACAGGTGTTGCCCAAAAGGCTGGATGTGGCCAAGACAACTGACCTAAACTGGACAAAGGAATATCCCATACTATCTGACATCACGATCAATGTATAACTGGAAGGGTTGGCTGGAAAGCAGGGCAACTCAGGAACTAGATGAACATCAGCTTTGGGTGGTGAGCCATTCTGCTGTCCATCACTTGTTTTGTATATTCTTTTATTATTACCGTCATCATTTTCTTCCTTTCTGTCCTATTAAGCTCCCTTTATCTCAGCCCATGAGTTTAACTATTTTTTTCACTTTCAATTCTCTCCCCATCCCACTGGGAATAGGGGAGTGAGCAAATGGCTGTGTGGTTGTTTTAGCTGCATCCCAGGTTAAACCATGACATATGCAAACGTATGACTTCAATTCCAAAAATTCTTTATTATCATGTGGAACCTTCATTCTGAACCATCATCTTAGGAAAAGAAAAAGAATATGAAATCAAGTCATGGAGCTTGCCACCTCTACTTCTGACTGATTTATCCTTTTTCTAGTTAGGCATGTCCAGACACAAACTGGATAGATCTAACTCCTTTACTGAAATATGGACTTACAGTCTGTTGCTTAAAACCTCAGAAGCAGGTACCCAGACATCCTGCTCTGTGCAACTGAAAACTGTGTCATAAGCAGAACAATGAACACTTATACATGCTCTTCCTTTCCTCATTTTTCCCACCACTTGAGTATACTTGGGACTGTCTTTTCCCTTGGCACAGCATTTCCACTGTCCCCACCTTCAGTTAAAACTCTCTGCTATTATTTGGGTCCTTAGAGAAGCACTAATGAAGACTGTGTAATTTTGGCCTCTTACATTTTGTGCTTTTTTTCTTAAGTTACCTTCTTTCACACAAAATTATTCTTCACTTCCTTCAGCTGAAACAATGACCAAGTCATCTCGTCTCAATGGACGAAAGTATAAATTAAATTCTTGGTTTTATTGGTTAATAGACATTAGTAGATTTTTTCTGCAAGCTGAAATAATGATTTTCAACCAAACTGCTGGTTTCAAACACAGAGACAATCTTTACTGCATCAGAAAGGTGCACTAGCTCATATTTAGGACAAAATTCCATCGAGTGTTTAAACATGCCAGGAGTCTAACCAGTTTGAAGGCTCAATAGAAAATAACATAGATTATTGTCTTAATTTCATAATCCTGTGCACTAAGATACTTTTCCTTTGTTAATTTTATCAATTATACCTTAAAATAGTAGCTTATACTAAATCTAAATCACTACAAAATAGAAATGGTAAAATTTATTTAGCAACAAAACATGTTTTTCTTTTTTGAAGGTGCATTGATGCTTTAACTACCATTAACAAAAAAAAAAAATCTCTTAAGTATTAAGATTTTCTTGTCACTCAAAAATATTGTAACTCATATTTGGAAACAACTTTTTTTTGTTTGCTTTAGGCTCCATCAAGGCAGATGGAGAGGAAGACAAGGGGAGCAACTAAAACGAGAAATGTAAATTCTTTCCTTCAAAATTGAAGTGTTTTATAATAAACAAAGAGCTAAATTTCTAGTTGCTAAGAGACCTACGTCAAAACAACTACCTTTTCCTTCTAAATAAGAACCCAGCATAGGCTACTATTTAACTCTTTGTGGTCTCCAGCTTTCTACATCATAATGTTGAAAGTGAGCGAGTCGGGGTGGGGGGGGGAACCCAGGTTCATGTAACTACAACAAAGATAGTACTGTAATGTACTTAACTATTTTATTAACTTGTATTTAGGATGCTATCAAAGCCTCCTTTTTGTTTCCTCAGGAAAAAAGTGCAAGGACATTTCAGAGTACATAAAATTACTGTGTTTCATTGAAGTAATAAGATAAACTGTCTCCAGAATGTGACCCTTTAAAAAAAAAAGCTGGGGGGAGGGACGTTTTAAGCAATATGTTTAAGTAGTGCATATATTGTATTGACTAGCTCTCACAGTGTTGGTGCCTTTGATCCACCATGTAAGAGAATGCGTGGCTGCAGGCCAGCAATAACAGCCCCAGAAACCTTTAAAGAGTCAGGAGCTGTTTGGGTTTTTTTTCCCTCCCATCCCCCTTTTTATGTCAAGGAAATCAAACACACAGCTAAAGGGCATCATAAATATATCTGATCACTGTTCAGGGGTTTTCCAAAATGAGCCACTGGAGAGACTATCTTTATTGCAAGGCCAATCCCAGATTTAATCAAAGCAAATGTGCTTTAAAACCGAGTTGATTAAACTGGAGTAAATGTCAAAACAAAGACAGGAGAACACTATTTACACAGAAGACATCTCCCTCTCACTTGTGCAGTGCCAAGGAGAAGTTTCTTCACTGTTCTGAAACCTATTAATCAGGATATTTGTCCAAAGTACCCTCTAATGGGATTTGGAAAACAGAAGGCATGGTGCTTTCAGTTAACTTTTCAGCAGCTTCAGTGTCTCCATAGGTACTTCTCATGTCTTTCTCATTCAGCATTCAATGACTCTCCCTCACTTAACCCCAAAACTATGTACTACAGATGTTTATAACATTTTGGATCCAGCTTTTTCAACTGTGCTGCCTGTGAAACTAAGCTTCCTCACCTAGGATCTGTGCCTGTGGTGTACATAGTTCTCCAAGTGACCTTGTCTTGCTGCAGGTCTAGTGGAAGAGAAAAATGCCAACTCTCAGTTCCATTTAACTTGAGCTCTATAGACAAGATGCCATCTAGATGGTGATTTCTGGCATTGGAAGAGGAGATTGACACCTGATTCCAAATTCTTTCTGACTGCTAAGATGCTTGAGGCTGTTTTCTGACAGAGAAAATGCCAAAAGACTGAGGATCTAAATTAGCAGCCAATGAGAAGTTTGATTGTTGACGGTCTGAGCCCCGTTAAGGCAAGTGCTCTACTTTACTCAGAACGTAAGAAGGGACAAAACAGTCCGTATGGATTACCTTATAGGTACACGTGGAGATATTCTTGTTCTTGGAATCACCTCTTGCACAAGATGAATCACTGAATTAACCTAATAGTTAATGAGCTGTGGGCTATTTAGCATTAAGTACAGCCTCTAGAGGACAGCACTGCATATTTGGGAACAATGTTAATAGCATAGTGGCAATCAGTCACCATTTTCAGTGGTGATTTCAGTCTTCATTTTCTTAGGTGATAATTCTGTGATCCCTATAAAATATGTCATTACATTACACTAAAAGGACAGATAAAACAAATTACTTCTTTAATCTTCAGTTTACGTGCATTCTCATGATGGTAATACACATCTTCTATCAAAATCACAACCCCAGTGTCATCTAAATACATCTTTTTGATCCAAAAATTATTATGGGAACCAGGCCAAAACAATTCACCAAATCATGAAGTGTGTCCTTATTGATTATTTAGGACTGATTGTTTTGTAAATCATTTGTAGATGTTCAGGTCAGCTGCTTTTTTTTTAAGGTGAAGACAAAAGCCTAATACCAATACTGAATGCTGTATCAAAGGAAAAAAAATAGCTATTTTCCACTTCCTGTGGTGGCTGAACATCACTTGTAGCTGTCACATAACCATTCCGTGCCTGCTGCTGAATGAAGTGAGGCTTCTGAGGGTCACTGTTGATATTTTGACATCTAACACTGCTGACCAGTGTCCACAATCTGTTAAACCAGTAGAGTCTGAGTTGCTTCAATGAAACAGCACCAGAAATTCACAATGTGATAAATGAGATCAGAACCTATCCCTCCTCGTTGCAGGTAATTGAAGGATAACAGAACCGCCTTGAATCTTCAACATCCTTTCCTTCTCCCTCAAATCAGACAGATACCTATGGGAAATATTTATCGTTAGAAAATACCTTCTAGAAAAATAGCAGATCCTTAATATTTATTCTCTCTGACAGTCTGGAAATTTATGCATAACTTACAAATTCTGACTTTATGAAATCCTTATGTAACTATAACCATCAATGTTAAGATTTTTCTGGAAGGTTCTATGTCATGCATCACATACTTTATCCAGAGGCAGCTAGAGGACAACTGAAAAAGTTATTAGCATGGGATAAGTGCCCTGGGAAAACAATATTGGGATACTGAGTATGACAAAAGGCTGAGCAAGTCACAGAGCCTGCAGAGATAGCTGTGGATATTAAGTGGCATGGGAGTTAACACGTCATGACTGCCCTTGGGATAGACAGCACAGCTGGTCAGTCAGGTGGATACAACCAACAACTCAAAGCAGGAAAGAAGAAAAAGAGTTGTTTTCAACAGAGCAGTTCAACATGAGAGTGGTGTCTTGGCTCTCGAGGTCAAGGGATCTAAACTAAAGGAGGAGAGAGAACATAAAGTTGAGAAGTTGAGGCTGTGGGGATCAAAAGGATGCAGGGATTTAAAAAGTGTGGGAAAGTCAGAGGACTTACATAGTGGAGAGGAAATTAAACCAAATGTTTTATGTGCAGATTTTGCTACCTTTGTATGGAACTGTAAATAGCTCTTTTTGCATATGAACAGTGGGAATGTGTTAAAAAAAGTTAGTTTACAAAGCTTGCCTTCTTTGTTGTGAATGAACTGAAAGACAGAAAAAAAACCCCAATCCCAGTGAGAAGGTAGCAAACTACAGAGCAGACTGGGGGAAGGGATGGTGGCAACACTGGATTTGGGGGGGAATCAACAGCACTGGAGCACTTCCTACCCCTTCTAGGCAGGAAGGCTGAAGTGGATTAGAAGTGGATTGATAGCCAGGGACATGCAACTGGGTACTGTCAGGCTCAATAAACCCAGAAGCACTAGTCCTAACACCAAAAGCTGTTCTGAAGCCAGCTGTGGTCCATTTAAGACGGTCCTTTTCTTGGAAGTGGGGCCTCTTGTTTTTCATTCACTTTTGAGGAACTCTTGGCTGAAACCAATTCCTTTCTGGGAGTGCTGGGTTGAAATCATGCCCAACCATGGGTTGAGAAGAAAGGGCAGGATGGACCCTATTTTTCAATAAGCACATTCATGAAGAGCTGTATAGTAGTCTGTTCATATACAGCAAATCCAATATTGCTATTAATTAAGCTAAAGATATATGAACATCTTTTATTGCAGTTGGAAGCCTAATTGCTTGCTATAAGGTATGAGTGTCAGTAATGCGTATGTTACGTATGTCAAATATTCAGAGGAGTGGCACACGGAAAGCTTTCCAAGATGAGTTGAGGTGTTGAGCTTTATTTTATTTTCCAGGTTTTGTTCCTTGCTTTTAAACAAGCACTTTGACTTTAGCATGTCACAGCGCTTCAGACACATGACCCTCTCAATGCTGTGGTTCAGTGTTAGTCTAATCAAAACATGTTAGTCACATGAATATTTGTGAAACGCACGGATGACAGCTTCACTATATGCATCCAGGATGAACTATCTCTTCAAATGAATGACATCAATGTAATCTCTCTGAATTCAGCAAACTATAAGTCATGTCAGCTATGTTCTACCAACTTTACAAGACTGTAGGACCCTAATCAATCTCACAGTCATGTTTTTAATCCAAAATGTTTAACCTTGCCCATTTACAATGTCATGCCTTGAAACTCGCATAGCAAACCAGACTCATTTCCTTTCTTAGAAATTGTCTTTAATAATTTCTGTACTTGCTGACTCATAAACAATATGATTGTCAGGGAAGTGTAACTACTTCCTGAAAATTACTTTCTTACCTGGAATGTTATTTGGGGTGTTATTTTAAATTGACTGAAAGCAAACATAAAATGAAACATTAAATATTAGAAAGATGTATTATTCTATAGAGGATAAAAATATGTTTCCTATACATTCACAATTTAGGACAATTTAATCTTCTAGCCACAATAATTATACACGATACACCTCAAACCCTTATATGTTAAAGCGACCATATGTGATGGAAAGCATAATCCTGTCGGAAGAATTTGCATATGGCATGCTGGCTTATTAAGTCCTCCATCATAATTAACTGATTAATTTTAAATTGTGTCATTTTAAAAGAACTAAGAAAAAGACCCAATAAAATACTCAGAATTCCAAATAACAAAATTTACGGTATAGGACATGATCAAACAGAGAATCACACAAATATATCACATTAATGAAGCTGTTAAGTATATTTTGCACGAATTTCAGGGGCTATGCTATTAAAGGATTACAGTGTAGGCAATATTTTCCAAGACTAAAGAATGTTCCACTGCATGGTAGGTGCTGAGGAGAGGGCTAATGAGAAAAAGAGTGATTGTGACAAGCAATTATGTCACCTATGTGAACGGCTTAATTTTCTAAATTAGCCACTTTGATAATTATGACATCTCATTTGTCTTTTAATTCCACGAGCTGTGAAGTTTACCTTTGATTTTTTTCCAATCAGATAAGAGGTTTTGATAAGCCAAGGGTCTATTATGTGCCTGAAAAACTCACATTTCAGCCTGATTGTCTGCTCATCTGCTTGAACTGGAGCAAATAGCACTCCTCACAAGAGCTCTCCAAACAAGGCTTTCACTCCTTCTATTTGCACAAGCTATTAAAAAAAATATTTGCTAAGCAAATTAATAATGTAAATAAGACTGCAAGTGGGAATGTTTAGTCTACTTAAGAGGGAAGGCAAATAAACTGTTTTCAAGCACTTTTTAAACCACTCGAACAACAGGCCGTTTGCATACAAGCAATTAGCACGTTAATTGCAAATGGTTCTTATCCACTCATTAGAACATTTCTGAGATTCACCGACAAATACAGGTCTTTCTTTAATTACCCTGACTCACAGGAGCTTGTATTTAATTAAATTAAAAAGAAAGATAAGTATTTTAAATAAATAGCTTTGATTTGGGATTTAGCTACAGTAATTCTTGCAACCTGTGTCCGTGTGAAAGACAAGTGCCCACAATGCTGTGGATGGTTTATATGTAACATGGAAAATAAGTATTTCAGGCATTTTTTGAGTATATGTGTTAGCTTTTGATTTTCTTCCCTGAAGAGGCATAGTTTTTCTTTGAAGAGACTGGGTTAATAACTATGAGGGAGAGCACAACAGTTAATGACTTATCAAGGAATCTGACAAAGTAAAATGCCATTTAACATGTAAACTCATTCAGTGCCATCTTCTCCTCTAGCTTTGGATGCACTGGTTACCCCAGAGGGAACAAGAGTGGACAGATTGCTCTTTTCAAAATAAAAATACGTCGCATTGTCATTATTTTTATGTCATGCTTTCACATTGGCATGAAATCAGCAGGAATCAATGAAAAGTGTGCTTTACTCTCTGGTAACAGCCACAACTGGGCAGAATATAGTCCAATTACTTTACTTTGATCAGGATGTCAATATTTGTGATACTGAAGCACAAAGCATATAAGCTTTGCAGTGGGCAAAAGCTCCAGCACTCAGTTGAAATGCAGCAGTACATATGTCTCCTTGTGCAAAGTGATTGTACAGCTCTTACTCAAAGAGCCTTTTCTGTTTATTTGCTATATAGTGAGGGAGGTTTTTTATTGCTTGTTTTTGCCAAAAGCATTTTCCACTTTTATTCTAAAGACTACACAGATGTAGGAAAAACATTACAAAATCTCTTGGCCAATGCTAAATGACTTGTGTGCAAAAGTTATTGCTGTTCCAAACTGTCTTGTAAATGATATTGAATCCCTCTGCTCTCCCAATAAGTACCTAGGTGAGACACCAGTTAACAGTGGTGATAGACTAAATCACAGCCTCATGAAAGTAGCTGATCCATTTGAGATGTCATGTGAGTTTTTGCAGTATATTCTTTTTCTGACAAGCTTGAGTGATGATAATGCTTTTGGAAGTGTATTTAAAACAAAGGTCTATCATTGTTTTTAAAAGCCATATGCATTTCTGTTGGTTTACCAGATTTCACCAAAAAGTAATTGAAGTCATAAGATCCAATTCTTTAGCTTCCCCTTGAGAGCTCAGGTGAATGTTAGATGTTAGGAAAAAATTCTTTACTGAAAAAGTTGTCCAGACCTGGAACAGGCTGCTCAGGGAGGTGGTTGAGTCACCATCCCTGGATGTGTTCAAAAAAAGGGCAGATGAAGTACTTAGGGATATGGTTTAGCATAGGATGAGAACAATTGGATTTGATGATCTTAAAGGTCTTTTCCAACCTTGTGATTCTGTGATTACCTGCTAATCTTACCATTAAAATCTTGTTTGGTATGAGATACTGGATGATCTCCTCTGCATGTCCAGACTTCCAAAGTGATTTTTCAAAAGTTTACAAAATAAATGGTATGACATGCTATGGCATGGCTACTGGCAACAACAGAGCACTGGAGCTTTGCCCATCCTCCTCTTCTGCATTTCTCTTTCATCATTTTACCTCCCCTCCAAAATTTGTGTCATCCTCATTCTCACGTTAAAGCTCTGAGTTTGTTTTGGAATACGTGAAACAATGGCACAAAAATGGTACAGTCCTGTGTACCAGAGTTAGACTAGATGAGATCCAGAGGTTCCTTCCAACCCAAATGATTCAGTGACTGTGATCTCCATTCCCTTACTGAAAAACCCCGAAATGGAAACATTTGTTTTAAAACACCTGAAATAGAAAATACTGAACAGTCTCTACCATCTGCAACTCCGTTTTGTAGTAATTGAGTACTGAATAATTATAATACAATATAATTGTAAATGTAAAATAGGAAAATAAAAAGACTCTGTCATGCTAATAAAAAATATTAATCAAAATTATATTTTTAATTTTCCAGAACACTATATTCCTCCTCCAGGGCCAGGCTATTTATAGTTGGACGTTAAGTAAAGCCATCATGTGGAGATGCCCACATCTAAATTGCACAGTAGAACAAACCTTGGATGCTAGTACATCATTTTTATTAAAACCATTGATAAAACAAGGTCACCTATTTGAAAAACAAACAAAAAAAGTGTCTCCACCACAGAGACATTTCAAACCTCCTAAAACTATGCAAGAAATCCTGGGGGCATTTTGCAATGAAACATAAAATAACCGTATTTTGCCAGAAAGCCCACTTTATTCCCCTGTAATTCCATTTAAAAACCGCAGCAGAAACACATTCATTTCCTTGCCTGGTCAACTTTCTTCTTAAGCCTCTGAAATTTTTCTCTGGTTTCTTAGGTTTACTAAACCAAGTCACTTTTCTCCTCCCCCCCAAAAAAATTTCACAGCCCTAGTAGTGGCTTTGCCTTTTATTTCTGACTGTCTACACTTGAATCCATTGAGAATGTCAGATTTTCTATTTCATCCACCAGCTTGTTGATTCCCTCCTTCTTCCTTCCCTCTGTTTTGAGTTGCTCATAGAGATTAAATTGTTAATTTAAGAGGTGTTTCTACCTCTTCTAGTGTTTCTTCCAAAATTCCTTCCACACCTGTACTTTCCAGTCTCAGTTTCTGTTCAAGCTGCCTCTTAGATTCTTGCCATTTCCATAGGGATATTTCCAACCACGCACACACATTCGAATGGCCCTAATCTTCACTCAGGTGGGAGACTCACAACAGCAGGCTTTCTCAGAGTACAGCTCCAGCTGAAATCTCCACTACCAGTGACTGAGTTTTGACTCGAGCCAACACACATTAAACTATAAAAACTAAAACTTCCAGACCTTGTTTTCATGGATTAATTTCCCTCAGAAGTTAGAGAGTCTTACGGGTGCATCCATAAAACAACCCCAAATCCACTAAAACCAAAATAGGCAGATAAAATAACACATAGTATGGAAAACTGATATTTTCAGATGTGCAAGTGGACAATCTGAATTCTGCAGAAGAACGAAGCAATTGTGTGCCATTTAATACTTGGGAGTTATTTGCCTGCTCACTTACTTGAGCTTTCAACAGCTGTTTGTGCTCTCTCAATTTTTCTGTTTTATTTTCTCACAACTGCTCTACCTTGACCAGGAGGAGCCCTGAAGAACAGCTGGAGTGACACATTCAGTCTGATTGATGGCTGCACACCCAGATGGTGAACTCTCAAAAACGTTGTTGGCAGATACTTTTACTGCTGGAACAGTTTGGGTTTTTTCTGCAGTTCCCTTAGCTAAAGCTTTACTAAATGCTGAGCAGTCACTTCTTGGCTAAGATCCATTCAAGCTGTATTTGGATCTTGCTGGGATGGCTACGCGCTCATAAAAGTTCATTGTTTATACTCACTCTCACTCATGGAGAGTTTGCCAGCTCACAAGCACTCATATTCTTAGGAATTCTTCAAAATAGCTGCCATCAATGGGATGTTTTGACTTTCACTTTGCTGCAGAGAAAATCCTTTCAGAAAATCTTTGTCATGCTGTTTATACATACTGTACATTTTATGTGGAGTTATTTATAGAGCTGTGAGAGTTTTGAAAGACTGGAGTTTTCTTTGTTTAACATGTCTTTCAAACCAAAAGCATATCATAGGTCAATAAAAAAGTCTCCAAGACAAACATTTTCTTGTGCAGAGCAATCCTTTCTAGTCTAGTCTTCTGAAACTTACATTCATACCATAGTACACAAATTCTGGTATTTCTTAGGGTTCCTCGTCTCATGCTTAAACTTCCAGGTGGGTAATGCCTAGTGTTAATCTGTCTCAGACTGCTCATTTCAGCCAAATAATTCAGTGTAAATATGATAGCCCTCATGATGATATGACTTATCAAACAGGGTTTGTCTATTGAATCACTGCTACGAAATGAATGCCATTGAATGGTGAAATTTTGACCTATAATATTGAAAATGTTGCTTGGGAGGGAAAATAGAAAAGAAAAATCTGCAACCCTGAAAAACATTTGTCTATCCTGAAACTGCCACAGCAAATTTTGTCCAATTTGTACGTTGGTATGTGTGGTAGGGTTCAGTTTGGTACATTTTTTTCTTCCTCTTTGAGTAACCTCTCTAAAAGCTACTTGCAGCATCAGAAGAAATTGGTGTTCCTCAGTTCTTCTAGATTTCTAGGTAGTGCCACTGTGTTCCTTTCAGTGCCAAACAAATACCCCAAACATATGACAAGCACTTTGAAAAAGACAATCCGAGAGTTCTACATCGCTAATACTGCTCTGTGAAAAATAATGCCATACAGAGAAAGGTTTTTAAGAGCCACTGATTGAGCAACCATAAGAGGTGAAACATGAGAGTGCTAACAAGCAATAAAATAAAATTATGTTGAACTATTTGCATCAAAGGGCCCAGTATAAAGCCTACTGAAGTCAGTTGGTTTTTCATCTTCTTTGTGGTTTTAACAGTTGAAAACCAACAGTTTTAGAGACTAATTCTGGGCAAGTAGCTATTAGTCAAAAAATATAGAACTTCAGTAGATATAGTGTGGCAAATATTTTGAAATTAAAATCAAGATGTAAACAAAAATAAGTTGGTTTTGTGACTTTCCTTGGTTGACTAATGTCTGTCTTTCAACTTTTAAGAAACACCGTATTTATCAAATCAGCCTATTAAAATAATGCCAGATTTTCTTATAATAAGAGCCTCAGTTCCCCTGTTTGTCTCTCATCCTTGAGAGATAAGGGAAATGGGACCTTTAAACATAAACTTCCACAAAATGGGGTAATTTTGTAGGTACTTCAAAGCAGAATCCATCAGAGGAGGAGAACTCCCTATCTCTGGAGGTGTTCTGGAAGAAAGGAAAAAAAATTCCATCAGGTTTCAACAATTCTGACAGCATTTCTGAGCTGCTTAGAGAAATCAACAGCTGAAAAGAAAAGGAAAATGCAGCACAGGTAAGGCAGGCAAAGGGTGTTAACAACAGTAAATACAGTTTATCATACGGTTATAGAAATTTATTACAAGGATATCAAAATAGATATTTAGTATAAATATCTATAAATGTATATCCAGAGGCATAAATATAAATCTCTCCATATAAACTCAAAGATTCTCTCACTCTCTGTTGTCACCACATTCCCTATCAAATCCACATCTAACAATAGCCCTTTCCTGTTAGACTATTCAAGATCTGCTTAGAGTGAATTTTGTACTATTCCCTGTGATCTTTTATCTAACTCTATTACCTGCGTTAATACATTCATCATTCTCTCTTTATGCTGTCATCCCTGTTTTATTGTCACTCTCACCAGCACATTGTTTGCATCCATCCCCTGGTGTTTTTATGCAGTGCCCTGTCACGGCAGGAAAAATATACGGTTTGTTATTCATTCTTTCTATAGCTTGTTGAGCTCTTCCATATTGCCTTTTTAGACACTCACATTTCAGTCTCCTTCTATTAATAAATCCTAACATTAGAATCAATTCAAAGAAAGAGAGAAAAAAAAATCAAAACCTATCATTTTTTTGTCTCTTCTTGCAAACAAACATATTTTCCTACAATAAAGCCTAAAGTCATAATCGTCATTTGAGAAGGCAAAGTTTGTAATATTTCTTTTACATTTTTAATCTGCTGTTAGCAGGAGTGAGAAATGAAAGTAGACCATTAGAAAGGAGGTGAAGTAATTAAGCTCTCTGCCTAGAACACAACACGCTGTATTGCATGGATCTCACTGCATTTCCTTCAGTTACAGTCCTTTGCTGTATTGAAGCAAGGCGTATTTCTAAGGAATTTCTAGAACTAAACATTAGCAATTTTAATTCAGAAATCTCAGGCGAGGTCTTCTTGGCCATCAGCTGTGGTAGTATGTCCTTCATCCGTTTGGATGCAGACACAGGATGTAATGATTGATAAATCCTCCTGGGTTGGCTCCTTGAAACTGCAGTCTCTTGTGCAGAAGAGGTGCCTGTGGTGGAATGACACCTGTGGGACCTTTAGAAACACAAAATGGGATTTGTTAAGAGATAATGAGTTAGATAGTTACTAAAAAAGAAGGAAAAAAATAGAAAGAAATGGATGAATGAACAAATGAATTAACCAAATGTCTTCTTCAGTGTGGAAGTGTATCTATTTTTTAAATTTAGATTCTCTAGCTTAAAAAATTGCCATGTGTGTAGTATGTGCTGTTCAAATCAATATGAATTTTGCCATTAAATGTAATGAAAACTAAATGCAGCTTGCAGGGTTTTTTTTTCTTATGGAATTCGAGATTCTTTTTCATCTGTATATCTTCCCTATCCACTTTTGCTCCTAAAACCTGAAGGCTGCTTTTCAGGGCAAAAAGCATAACAAAACCTTTGAAACCATGGTTTTGGTTAAGTTCCTTAAAAAATAATCATCCTTTTTATTTTAACTTTACCTGAAATGTTTCACCCAAACAGTGAAGCTGTTTGATACACCTTATTCTTGAAAGTTGGTAGTTAATTTATTATTTCCAAAGATAATATCCTGATAAATACAGTAATTTTGAAATACTTTTTTTTTTTTTAAATCAGGATGGCATAGGTTTATTTTCAACTTTGTACCCAGGGAAATAAATGCTAGAAAAATAAATAGACTTCTGCTGTGTGATATTTTCCTGATAATCTGAGGTCTGATTCAGAGGGAGATGAATAATAAGCCAGGTAATGCCAATATATTAACAATGCTGATGTGGTTGTCATGTACATTCTATAAAGCGTATGCCAAAGAAGAATGCTGGCATGTACTGTGTTGAAATATCAGCTTAGTTAAAGGATTCATGATGAACCATTTGTCTTTTACCCTTACCTCACTAGTCTTGCCAGCAACCCTCTGTCTGCCAAAAATGAAAAAGGGACAGCTGCCAAAGGGATGGATTTCAAAGTGTGATTTTTTTTGTTTGTTTCAGTCTTACTCTCTCCCATCTTTGAGATTCCTCCCCACCCCCCTCCTGAAAATGCAGCGTGTTGGATAATAAGATGAGTTAAACAGGAAAGCTCTTAGCTTTGAAAGCTCTGTTTAGTCTGATTTTAATCTGAGTTTTTACACAGAAATGGATGGAAGACCTGCAGGTATCATTGGCTTTCTCTGTACCCAAAGCAAACTTAAGCCACAAAATACATGGTTGATAGAAAACGTGCACAAATCTTCCTCTGCCAAAGCCTTTAAGGACTGCAAAAGTGGCAGGTCAGGAGCGCTGGCTCTGTGCATACCTTTGCATAGCATCTGCAAATTTGGCTAGAATAAGACTCTACCAGCATGTTAAAAAAATTATTTCCTTCAATGTGCTGTGTTGAATGGATGAGGAAAAGCTTGCTCTTCCCAGTAGCACAGGAGAAACTTGCTGATTTTGTAGTTAATGCGACCTCCTGAGCCAACAGTGACCAGATCCACAGATTCAATATTGGGGTATTTTAGCCCATGAGAAACACATGAGATGCAGCCTGGATCAGTGCAAGTGTAAGCCAACTGTCCGAGATCTTGCTACTCATGTAGAGAGATGTGACCTGCGTATGAATTTGAATAAGTGTTAGGTAAAGGTGAAATGGGGCAGGTTGTCCCATAGAACACATGCATGTCATGTGGAAAATTTGCTATCACGGGGGCAAACAGTGGAATTTTTGCCAAATCTTCTTCTTATGCCTGTAAAAAGCATAAATGTACAGAAAGAGCATCTGAGGCAACCAGGGCTTAAACCATAAGATTAGTATTAAAAGTGGACTTTTCATGTAGGGCTGAATTGTCTAGAAATAAATGCTGGAAGAGTCTAGAATGAAGGAAACATTCCTGTATGACTACAGCCTGGTGTTCAGGGGGCCCACAGCCGCAACATACCTCCTCTTCCATCCTATCTCCTTCTGCATCCAGCATGGATCTGGTGTGCTCCCCTATTTTGTGTGTCTATGGCCTGTCTTCTCCCAGCTCCATAGCAGGGATTTCTGATGTGAGAAAGCAAGTCAGAGGATAGCACCCTTCCCCTTTATAACATCCTGCTATAGACAACATTCCTCATCAGTAAGACAATAGCAGGGAGAAGGTCTAAGAGTGAGATTTGAATCTTGAACATCTGTCAAAAATTTTGCATGGAGAAGGCTCTAAATCTCAGATTTTATGTCATTTTTCACCATTTAAAGTATTTTTTCAACCCCTCTCTTGTCCTCTCTTGTCTCTCTCTGTCCCTGTGGCTTATGTCCTCACTCTGTAGGTGTCTGCACCTGTGCCTGCCTAATATCACTACCAAATAACAATTTCAAATGTTCAAATTGATGAACAGACCCACTGCAACCCAAAGAAGTACAAAGCTTTTGATAATTTGAAGCCAAGGTTTGTTAAAATATCTGCTTTAAAAACACAGCCAGTGCTCTCAGTGAGAGGAAGACTGCAGTGTAAACTCACTTCTCAAACTAGATATTGAGGAATTCATGTGGCAGAGTAACTCTAAAACACAAATTCATAGCAAAATGTTGAGTAATGAAAAGTAGTAGTTGATTGTCATGGAAGTACTTGTTTTCCTTCTTAGGCTGGCTGCTGAATTATCCTTGCTAGTGGAATATTCAGCATACATGGAATATTTGAGTAGGATGGACAACACTACTGATAAATCGCTAAACCAAAATTGGTCCCTCTCCCATGCAAGCTGGCTAACACAAATTGCAAATTCCTATGGAGAATGATAAAAAATAAAAGAATTAATTAGTTTTTATACTGCACTCTGGGGATGACATTTAGACTTAATCTCGCGAATAAACTTGCAATGCCTCACTGTTATTGTCACAAAAGTTTGAGCTATGGCTCATAAAGGCATCCAGAATACCTTTACAAGGCGTACAGTCCCCAAGCTATTTGCTGCTGGCATTACAAGCCTTTTGTCCATTCTGCCGTAAACAAAATGGAAGATCCAGAGTTGCTGGCTGTTCAACATATAATGGCAGGGTTGGTTTTTTTATAGTTCACCTACCGTACTCATGTGCAATTGAATGTGTCTCCCATATACTGCTCTTGCCAATTCCATCTCCAGCAATTATCCTGTTCTAGTACTCCGTTGCAAAGTACCTGCCAATAATGAGGGATTTGCAGGTGGTAGCTACAAAGCATTGCTTCTCCCTCTTCTCTTTGCAGGCACCCTGCAGTGGCAGCTGAAACATGATGGTGCTGATGCTGTTCACATGGAGGTCATGACACAGGCCAGGGCAACAAAAATGCTGCCTCTGTTTAACCTGATCCAGATGACTGGAGTGTGCTCTCTTTCACCCAGGTTGTAGTTCGGTGTGGTTGAGTTCTGCCGGAGGAGGGTGGCTGCAGAGGTGGCTTCTGCAAGAAGCAGACAGAACCTCTCTGCAGGCCCCAGAGAGCAAACACCAGCTGGTTCAAGGCCAGAGTCATTTTTGACCAAGGCCAAGCCCATCAGTGATGCTCATGGGACCTCTGGGAATCATATTTAGGAGGGGAAAAAAATGCAAGCAGCTGCATTTTGCCACCAGAGAAGGGAGTGAGAAGATATAAGAAACTGTGCAGACACCAAGGCCAGTGAAGCGAGGGGAGGTGGCGCCCCAGGCACCTGAGATAAAGAAGACCCCATGCTGGAGCAGGTGGATGCATACAGAAGACATTGTGACCCATGTTGGAGCAAGCCTCTGCCAGCACTTGCAGCCCATGGAGAGAGACAGAAACACAGAGATGAGAGTGAGATCCATGTGGGAGCAGGTTTGCTGAGACAGGGGCTTATGACTCCGTGGAGGACCAGGCTGGAGCAGTCTGGGTCTGAGAGACTGAGAGACACTCTGTGATTTATGACTGCACCCCATAGCAGTGACCCATGCTGGGGCAGCTGGTGAAGAGCTGAAGCCCTGTGGGACAGGACTCACTTTGGAGAAGTTTGTGAAGGACTGTCTCCTGTGGGTGGAATCCCATGCTGGAGCAGGGGAAGGGCATGAGTAATGTACCACCCCACCCTACCACCGCCACCACTGCTAAGCAGGAAAACAACTCATGAGGAACTGACTGAAACCCCCATTTCCCCATTCCCCGCCCCACCCCATGCCACAATGGAGGGGGGAAGTAAAGAGGGAACTCATGACTAAAGTGAAGTCTGCTAAGAAGGGAGGGGCGGGGGGAGGTGTTTTAAGCTCTGATTGTATTTCTCATTATCCAACTCTGGTGTCACTGTGTGTCCAGGGCAGTGTAATAAATTAGAGTTTTCTTTCCTTTATTCTGTGTTGAGCCTGTTTTGCCCTTACTAATTGCAGAATGATCTCTCCCTGCCCTTATTTTGACTCCTGAGCCTCTCAATATATTCCCCTGCTCATCTGAAAAGGGGATTGATAGAACAGCTTTGGTGGGCATCTCACATCCAGCCAGTGCTAAACCAACACAGCCCATTATTTTCAAGTGAAGGTGGGTGTTGTCTTCAACAAACTAATTTGAAGCTACATGCTGATTAAGTCAGGGTTTTGCATTTTTCTTATTTTAAAATGCCATTTAAATATATGGGGGTTGGGTGTAGCAGTTTTTACATTATATTTTAGCTGGGAAGTAAGTATGCAACTTTTACTGACCACTGAAATGACTGCAGTGTCTAGTACTCCACTGCTGGGTGGTAATCACATGCTCATGGAATAATCAAGAATGGAACATACGTCAGAAGGTACCTTGTCCAACGTACTGCTCAAAGGAGTACCAGCTTGAATGTCAGATCATGTTACTTCAGGGCTCTGTCCAATCTGGTCTTGAAAATCTCCAAGGATACAGACTACAAACCCTCTCTTCTTCCATTGCTGGAGTGTCCTCATGGTGAAAATGTTCTTTACGTGAAGTATGAATGTCTCTTTTTTTTTCAATTTACTGTTGCTCTTCCTCTCAGTACACATGATTTTGAGGAGCATGTACCTGTTTTTAGTAACATTCCCATAGGCCCTGGCAAGCTGTTGTCAGGCCCCTGAAGCCATCAGTTCTGTGGGCTGAACAAGCTGATCTCTCCCTTCTCATTAGGCAAGTGTTCCAACTCTGATTATCTTGGCAGCCCTTCAGTGAACTTGAACTTGCTACAGACTATCAATGCTTTAATAGGACTTTTTTGTTCTGATAGCAAGATAGCAAAAAAACCCTCATAAAACAGAGACAGAAAAAAAGTTATCAAAAAATATTTTTTTTCCTAGAATGTGTGAAATGGCTGGTATATCTGATGATAAGGTAAAGAGTTTAATAGGGTAGACATTAGGGCCATGTTAGTCTTGAATAAGGCAGCCAACCGAAAGTTTTGCTTTAACCCTTTTTTCTGAATATTTGGTTGATTGTGCTTCTTCTTAGCCATTGTATTCCACCCTGGGTGGCAGGATTTTAAACTAGTGATGGGGTACTTTTTAATCAATTCTTTTGAAAAATCACATAGGTCTATACAGTTCCAAGCAGAAAATAGAAATATCATTGGCTATAATTCAAAAAAGACTAATTTGAGGAGGTGAGAAAGCTGCTGAACTGTGACAAGCCCTCATGTTAGTTCTCTCAGACTTGCCATCTCCTGAATTTATTTGAGGAGAGTGAGTACTACCACCATGCAGGGCATTTTACACCTGCAGTGTGTGACCTGGCTGAAGCAGCCATGAAAATGGCTGCTCACATTCCTGTCTCAAGTGAGGTTAGTACCAAAGCAGCCTAAAGAAGCATTAACAAATGATTAAAGAATAAAGGCAGGCAAAGTGGAACTGCAGCAACCCAGCATTTCTGGTCCCTGCCTGTCTGAGGAGTGAGTGATCACAGCTCATCCATCAGACTCCATGGAGCTTGTGGTTAACTCTTTGCAGGTGCGACTTCACAAGGGCTGTTTGTGTTAAAGTGGCCTCTTGTGGAGAGGTGTAATTCCTATCAGCTTCTTCCTCTTGTTTGGCCAGAGGCTGCTTTTGACCTTTACTGGCTTTGAAATTTGATTCATTTTGTATTACCAAATATCCATTCCTTTGGGCAGTGAAGAAAAGGTCTTTGAAGTCACCACCTAGGGCTCCTTAAGTGTTTTTCTGAAGGAAGTAGAGGTGTCTGCTGGCTGCCATCTCAGTGTCCTTGCTTGCTTCCCACAGAAGCACCAAGCAGCACAACTACCGCTGCTCTGCCCTGCTTGGATGGAGGAAGGTGTCCAGAGAAAAACCTGCTACTGACCCTGTCTGCTTCTCCACTAGGCATGAAACAGTGGATAGCAAGAGCTGTTCGTGCTGATGTGATGAGAGTTTGAGGTGAAGGAGGTAGCAAAGCAGAATCAGAAAAGTAACAGGGCAAATTGGCATTGCCACAGAGATAATACCCAAGCATTACTGTCTTTCCACACTCAAATGCGATAGAAGCGTCATGAGTATTGCTTGTAACCATAATGTGATGAGAGCAGGAAAGCAGTATTAACAGTAACAGTGTTGTGCTTGCTGGGAAAAAAAAAATATCATTCAACCTTTGTCCTCAGAGACAACTTTTCTGCAAAATCCATTCATATGCCAATATAAAATCTGGGCTTCAAAGCTGTGTAGTTGTAATACTCTCTGCTCAATGCATGCAACACTTAACACTGCAACTGACTGACTCCTCGCCTCTTCCCAACTGGTTTCACCTGCCCTAGACAAGAAAGTACATTATGTCCAGCATTTTGAGCTCCTTCACAGCACTTGAAAAAAAGTCTTAATAACAATCTCAGCGATATTAGCTGACATTCAAGGCTGACATTTGTACAGGTTCAAATCAGAGCTTGTTAGTGAATGCTGAAGCAATAGCATCCTGATGGAGTCATGAGGAGGCAAAATGTTGTCCTACTGAGGCAAAAATACAAACTTTCCCTCATTCATAAAACTAGGTTTTCACATCGTCAGCTGAAAGTTTTAAAACTTTTTTTGCATTAGCCAGCCCCTTTTCAGTGGTCAGTGGAGACAGGACAAAGGGCAATGGCTGCAAGTTAGAACACAGGAAGTTCCGCACCAACATGCGGAAAAGCTTTTTCACAGTGAGGGTGACAGAGCCCTGGAATAGGCTGCCCAGGGAGGTGGTGGAGTCTCCTTCCCTGGAGATATTCAAGACCCGTCTGGACGCCTATCTGAGTGATATGTCCTAGGGAGCTGCTTTGGCAGGGGGGTTGGACCTGATGATCTCTCGAGGTCCCTTCCAACCCCTACAACTCTGTGATTCTGTGATTATATAGAACACCGTATACTGCTCAAAGCAAATTGGAAAAGGTAGGCATTGCATGTAGAATGGGAATTAAAAGCAATTATTATGCAAAGTACTAGAATGACTTGATTACTCTGCCACTGAACACGCCCAGGCAAATATATAGTAAACTCATTTTAAAAATCTTTCTTATTAAACCTTGCAAGGAATAGTAAAAATTCATTAGAAGTTGTTACTGCAAAAATGACACATTCACACTGCAGAAACTAATGTCATTACTGTTTCAACACTTTTCAGTATGTCTCCATCAGCTATATATCATCACACAAATTAAGGGACTCATTTTTAATTTCAGGGTTTTTTCTTTTTTTTTTCCCCCCCAGTTTAAACATCACAGCAAACATTCAAAACAAGTTGATTTCTGCGCATGCTGACAGCAGTTGAAATAACTCAAGTCATCTCTAAATCTCAGTGGTAAAATGTGGATTTAAAACCCACTGAATGGGAAGTTATGAAGCAATTTTATTTTTTTTAACTAGAGCAAGGCATTGCATTTCACTCCTCTGCTTGAAGCATTACAGCAGATTCTGGGACTTGTAAATGTGGCACATGGACTCATGTGGTAGAGCTCAGTCCTGTGAAACACCCTCACCAGCACCCCATGAGTACCTTACAGCCCAGGAAAAGGGAGATCTTGGGTGTGCAGTCCTATGGTGTGTATATCCACTGCTCTCTGTGTCCAATCAACAAATGTGGAGGAGGCAGAAAGCACAAAAAGGGGTAATTCAGCTACCCTGACCCGACGATCTCAGAGGCAGGTGCCTGTGGCTGAGCTAAATATGCCAAACTACTTCTATAGTCATCAAGAGCAATGCACACCTCCAAAAGATGATTCATCAGCCCTATCTTAGGAGGTGGTGAATCACCATGTATTGATATGTAGTGCCTCTTCATAGATTCCTATCAAACAAGACCATGATGACTAATTTAGACTAATATAACTATCTTTTAAATGTTTAAAACGCAGGTAAGAAAATCTTTTCTAACAAAAAGGTATCCTGAGTCTGCTGATGCTGTTTTACTGCTGCTGCCAGGTTTAAAACTGGAAACAAATTCTCAACTCTGGATACAGAGTTTTTCTGTAGAGGTAATCACATTGCAATTCAAAAGTAGGGAAAATCAAATTTTCCTTTCATTTGGTAATGAAAATGTCTTGTGTACTGTATATATTAAACAACCTTTATGTTAGCATGAATTTCACAAAATAACTTACTCAGTGCTTATCATTAACACATACAAAGAGTGGTTTAGCTTAGTTCATTAAGGCCACTCATCCCACTTTCTTTACATTTTGTAATTTTTCTGGTGATTTGTGTTCCAGATATCAGGAACAATCAAAGCAATAATCCTTATTATTTACAGGAGATCAGTCATTCACCTGGGATTATCTACATTAATAATTAGGATAAACAACCCAAAACCAATCTCCTAGATCTGGAACAAAATGACAAGACTCAGCAAATCAGTATTGCCAAATTGCCAGTTCCAGATCTAGGATAGAATTTGCTTTTTTTCATACACTGATGCTGAGAAGCCAAAACAGCAAAGGAAGCCAGTTGATATTACACATGAAATCAGCCTGGAAAAATTGACATTGCTCCCTATGTGGTCATATCTTTTCTTTGAGAATTGGGAAGAGAATAAAAAACAGGGAGGGACACAAAATATTACAGGTAGAACGGCATATATGAGAGGTAAAAAAGAAAAATATCTTCAAAGGAAAAGCCATAGAAAAAACATGTTTGTGGAAAAAGAGTCCTGATTAGAAAAATACAGTTTTAACTATACATTATTTTAAATGGAAATAAAACTTTATCTACGTAAGGGAAGGAGGCTTTTCAGTTGCACTAGCAATGAGTAGCCCTAACCCTGCAATGCTACTGCTGGAAGGATTCAGTCCTGTGATTTGCAGAGGCTATTGAACAGGCTCTAGTGCTACTCCCCATCCTAATACTGGGTGCTGCAGCTTCTCCTGGAAAGCCATTCTGTCCCAGCAGTGGTAGGTTGCTGGAGAATCACCATTGCACTCAGGGTGAGCAGTCACCTTCCACAAACACATAGCCACAACAGCACTGATGGCCTCTTGGTGTTTGCCAAGGCAGTGACAGCCATCACAGCCAATACAATAATAGTTATGATATTTCAACACATAGTGGAAAAAAGCTACAGAAACCCTACATTTTCTTCTTTTCCTTTTTTTTTTTTTTAATTAACTTATGGCATATTTTACTTTTACTTACTTAGGAGATGTAATGATACCACGTTGCTGGGAGCATCAGTTCTCTCATTTAGTACATAAGCTCCTTTGCCCTTCTGTAAAGGGAAGGTGTTGACATCTGTGTATTTCTTATGATGAGGAGTTTATCTCAGACAAACCGATGTTGAATACAGTCTGAGTAAAAATATAATATTTCCCAATGACCTAAGCCATCGATGCTTAACACCAGGAACTGCACTATCCTCTGTGAAGAAGGGACCAGGGAAATAAAATCCTATACGCAGTAATCTTATAGCAACTCCACTTGAAAGCCTCCTAAGGCCTCCTCTGACTGTAAGCATGCAGTAAGACAACTGCATGAGTATTGAAACTTTACCATTCTTCCTAGATTTACAACTGTCATGGTTTAACCTAGCAGGCAGCTAAAATAACCACACAGCCGTTTGCTCACCTACCCCCCTCCAGTAGGATGGGGAAGAGAACTGAAAAGAGGTTAAGATCATAGGTTGAGATAAAACCAATGTAATAGGACAGAAAAGGAAATAATAATAATAATAATAATAATAATAATAATGATAATGATAATAATAATAATAGAATACACAAAACAAGAGATGCACAGCACAATTGCTCACCACCTGCTTGCTGATGCCCTGCTAGTTACCAAGCAGGGTTTTGTGCTGTTCTTGGTTGCGACAGAGTTAATTTTCTTCATAGTAGCTGGTATGAGACTGTGGTTTTGATTTATGCTGAAAACAGTGTTAATAATATAGAGATGTTTTTATTATTACTGAGCAGCACTTACAGAGAAAGGGCTTTTCTGCTTCTCACACCACCCTACCTGCAAGTGGGCTGGGGTTGCATGATGAGTTTGGAGGGGATACAGCCATGACAGCTTACCCCAACTGACCAAAGGGATATCCCACACCATATGACATGTCCAGCATATAAACCTGGGGATTGAAGGAAGAAAGACACACACGCAGAACACAGAGACACAGAGACACACACACACACACGTTTGGAGTGAAGGCATTGGTCTTCCCAAGTCATCACTGTGCATGATGGAACCTTGCTTTCCTTGAGATGGATGGACACCTGCCTGCCCATGGGAAATGGTGAATGAATCCCTTGTTTTGCTTTGCTCATGCATGTGGCTTTTGCTTTACCTTTACCCAGGTCTTTACCTCAACTTTACTGTCAGCCTCAAGTTCTTCCAGATTCACTCTTCTGATTCTCTTCCCCCTCCATCAGGGTAGAGAATGAATGAGCAGCTGTGAGGTGCTTAGCTGCTGGCTGGGGCAAAACTGTGACATCCCTCCAGCTTCTATACTGAGCATGACATCATTTTGTATAGAATATTCCTGGCTGTGCCCCCTGCCTGTTTCTTCTGTACCTCCTGTGGAGGGCTCATAAGTCCTCGCTGGCAGGGGCTCACAAGTGGAAAAGTCCTTCATTGTAAACACTACTTATCAACAAGTAAAACTTCAGTGTGTTATCAACATTATTTTCATCCTAAAACCAAACCACAGCATTACACCAGCTGTTAGGAAGAAAATTAAAAATTAACCCACTTCTGTCTGAAACCAGGACAACAGCAAACACCTCCATGGAAGACTCTTGAATGAACTACAAGGTATGGTTTCTATCAAGCAATGTTTTGAAAAGGCAAGCACGGAATATCTGTGCTTCAGGTTTGTGCATACCAGTTATAGGAGACAAATCACATTGGGTGCTAGAAAGAGCTGATCAGTTGCCAAAGGCCCTTTCTTCATTTATTATACATGGAGAAACCTTATTAAATGTAGCACGTTTATTACCGTGGTGCCTGCTATTGCTATAGCATTCAGGGAGGAGTAAGTCATTGGGTACCTTTCTGAGAAGGATTTTCCCCCTTTGGATAATGAAAATGTGTCCCTGGACTGACCAGAGCAAAACAAACCCACCAGACAGGAAGTATTCCATTAGTAACTAAAACACATGTAACATCTTATCATTTTTAAGTCAAATGAATGAAAAAAAAGTTTATACCTGTATTGTGACTCTGTTGTGTACTCAGCAGCATGGATGTATGCTGAGAGGCAGCCACAGTAGGGCAGATCTTCCCTAAGAAGTTCTATATCATATTAAAAGTTGATATAAGCCACACGAACTTCCACACATAAAGAGAGAAGATGGACATATTGAGCCAGGGAAGCAAAATTAAGCTTTAGAAACAAACCAGATAAATTTTCTTTATATATGTTTCTAAAATATAGGTCTTTTTAAAGAGATGTTGAAGTGATCAACATAAAGAGGTATGCTAACATACCATGGTTTGAAAACTGGATCTGTGGAAGAAAAGCTGAATTGTTCTTGCCTGAGTCTATTGAGTTATATATGCTTTCTTATTCAAACAAAAAAGTAGTAAATCAGAAACTTATCTCACGCCAGATGTCAAGCCTATACATCCTCATGACTTCAAAATTCAGAGTTTCACATCTGTTGTAGATCCAAGGTTTGCAAATGACTTCTTTCTTCCTGGCAAAACAAACTAGAAGTGTGAATCCATTTCCTTCTGCATTTTGAGTTGTTAGAAACTGTAGTTTAAATTTAGATTTTTTTTTTTCCAGGAGCTAGATCTATCATTTTTAATGAAAGGAATAGTGAAAGCAGACCTTGAGAAATAAACCTGAGGAGGGAAAATAGTATGTATTCAAACGTTGGAAGTATCCTGACAAAATAAATGTCACTAAAACATATAAAATCACATACTTGTTTTTCCAACTGCAATTTAAGAAATTAAATATCTGTCTGTCTTTTATCTCACAAGCCTTGGATAAATTCCAATATGTATTGCAAATTCTATCAAGAATTCCCCATTAGCTACGTGATTATATTTATCAGAATATTTACTCCTTTGTTACTAGAACTTATCCCTTGCGGTTTTATAAGCACAAAGCAGAAACAACAGGTTGGGAGTGCTCATCACCTGCAGCAGTGACAGCTAAAATGAGCACAAATTTCACAAAGGGATTCGAAGTTCATATATTCCTGCACTGTGATCTCACACTGAGAAAAGAGAAAATGTACTCATTGTAGCTGTCACTACTTTTCAGCCTCTTCATGTTGCCTTTTTAATTTATCATTTACAGCAGTATTGGCCTAATAACACCACTTCTTTTCTTTTTGGCAATTTCATAATGCTTTTATAGAATTCTTACTAGCTGCTCTTCTTCTGAAACAAGACTTTTATTTATTGCAAAATAAGAGAACAAATGTCAGGTTAAGCCCAGTTGAATATCAAAAAATGGAAGAGTGTTAGCTATTTCATGCCAAATTATATGTCTGGATGTGATGAAAATGCATCACTTGGGCTATAAATAGACACATCCTTCATGATTTCAAAGAATTTAACCAAAATAAATAAAAATTTGCCTCCTTGAGATGTGGCTGTATTATCACACTCTTCCCTCCGATAGCTCTATCACAACATCGCACATTCTTTCAAAACAATAGCACACCAAAGGCTTATTCCTTGTCTTGCTCTGACTGCCTTAAATCACTGCAACAATGCTGGTGTCGGACTTTTAAGAAATCATTGTTTTTAACTACAGGCCATTTGCTGCAGTGAATCACTCGGGGAGGGGGAGAGGTTTTGACAGGTGCTCTGAAGTAACCTTCAGAGGTGAACTTGGAAGCCAGTTACTTCCATTCAAGATGCTGTCCCGTTGTAAAAAACACAAGTTTTTTAACGGACACATCTGTTGTTTCAAAGCATTTTCCCTGTGAGGTGTTTGTATATTATCCTTGCTACTACATCCAGACCATGAAGTATAGCTCAATGAATAACTAACAGATGATTACATTTATGAGTAAAGACTACTCATAGCAGACAGCTACTTCCTACAGGTGACAAGCAATCTTCGGCTAGGGCTTCACCTGACTAGTCATTTTGGGACATGATCACAAGGGCTGGAGACTGATGAAATTATCCTGTCCAACATCAAACACAAAGTGGTTGTAAATCAGCTGAGGCTGTGGCAGGAGGAGAACAACTCATTCTTTATGCGGTACTGGCAGCTCTTTCACCTAGTAGCTACATTAAGAATCCTAACAATGTCATTAAGTGACCCTAGGAAGAACTTGGTAAATTTTTATTATTGACATTCGTATGAATTTAGCATTCATTCAAAGGGGGGAAAAAATCCTATGAAACACAAAGCTGCGTTATTGTACAGCAGTAAAATGGTTTATTGGGGGGGATCAGAAAGTACTGGGACAACACTTGCAAGATACATACATAAAATGTGCCCGTTGTAACTCTCTGTTTGACCTTGCAGAGCTATGTAGGTGCTTAGTTGATGTGGCATTATAATATCCCAATGGCTTGCTCCATAAAAAGAAAAATTCTGACCTCTGCAATATAACCATTTCTTCCTGCACAATAAATAATTGTTTTTCAAAACAAGTGTAAATTAAAAAGGCTGCATCTTCTGCTGCTGACCTTACATAAACATGATGCAAAAAGTAGATTTTAGGAAAGAATTTGGACGTTACCTTTAGAAAGGTTCAGATTAATAAATGCATCCAAAGTTGACTATATGCCTATGAGCTTATTTCTGTAACTCTGCCACGGCTATTACAGAAATGATATGTAAATCTGCCCACAGACAGCAAAATGATTAAAAAAACATTCCCAGTATAACTACATGGGGAGAAAAATACCTGGCAGACATAAAATAGCTGACCAAATCTTCATTAGGGAAATATATTTGGAGAGGTGAGCAGGCAGGAATGGGACAGACAGGAAACTGACACAAACAAGACCATCCAGAGTAGACAGTAGATTCAGAAAAGGACATTGTTTTCATCTTCACAAACCCACACCTGCCACACAGGAACATTAAAGCAGATCTGCAGGAAAGGAAAATACACATTGTGATCAGCTGCTTGGAGTGAGAATGAAAATTATGTTTGCTTATTGGTGTGTCCTTTCACTCCAGTAGTTAATTTCCCAGCTCGCTCTCCCCTTCCCTCTCCAACAGACTTTTACCCATCTATTCGCAAACACATTTCAAAGTAATAAATGTTTCATCTCCTTTCGTTAGCCTTTGTTATTGACACAAAACAGAGTGTCAGGGTTATTTGTGGAGCATTTAGGATATTAGATATTCAACATAGTTATTACTAATACGGTGGGTTTGAATTCAGTTTAATAATGCAGACCTGTTTGGAGGACTGGGGGGACACATCTGACTTCTTCAAGACTTTCACTGTGATGAGCAGAATTACAGACCTTATTTCAGTATTTATATGTGGCTATGTGCAGAATGATTGCTCTATATGGCATTTTGCAGCACATGATATGCACATAGTGCACCCAATCCACATATTTTGTGAAAAGCTCCATTTTATAACACACTTCCCAAAGCTCTTTAACGTGCGATTCTCGTCATAGATCAGTCTTCCCTGCCCCTCTGCAAAAAACCCTCCCACTCACCAAGGAATCCCCAAACTTCTATATGACATTAAAATATTTAAGAGGGGGAAAAAAAGATCTCCTTTCAGAGGAAGGCATCAAGGAAAAGAAAGAAATGGATGGAACCATAGTCCTCTAATATGCCAAAGGAATATATTTTCCAAGTGCTTTACTTGATGGCTATTTTTGTGCTCTCTCTCAGCAGTCCTCCTTCGGCGCTTGCACTTTAATTGCCCTGCACTTTGTTCGCTGAAGGTATGTGTTGGCTGGCCGCCAGCGTTGGCTAAGACTCATCTTGTCACTACAGTGTCTAACAGCGTGTACAGAACAATATCCCAATTAGATCCCTAAGTGCTGGAAACATGATACACCACCATTATCTTTCTCCGGGACCGAAGAGGTAGGAAGTTTTGAAAAATAGATTAATGGGGAATATTCATTCTGATCTCTTGCACAGCAACAGTAAAAGTCTTGAAAAAAACTATTTTATAAATATTATAAATCATGGCAATGATCCCTCATTAGCACTTCTAGTGTGGCTTAGAAGAGACTGAGTTTAGTACTGCCCCTATGTAGACCTACATCACTGCCAGTGATATCATTTTATCTTTCAAAAGTATGTGGGTTAAAACTATGATCCCATCAGTATTTTTCCAGAAGATTCCCTGTCACGTTTTTTAGCACAGTGATCTATTTTGCCCTTCACTATATAAATCCCACCTACAGGCCTTCTAGCTATCTCAAGGGAGAAATGTTTAAATATCTGCTCCATTGAATTATTGTAGAAGTGCATTCTCCAAAGCGCCATGAGAACAAGGGAACCATTCCAGTAAAACACAAGGAGCAGAGAACCAGGAATACTGTGAGGAACTTGACTTGGTCAGGTTTTTTGGGTTTTTTTTAAATGCTGCTATGATGACTAACCAGTTACATTAAGCCTTACAGAGTCAGTGCTGATCATCACTGTAGCGTTTTACCTGTTCCAAATAACTTCTTTTCATTTTTAAGGGTAAGAAAGAAATCTTGAAAGTGTAAAAACTTTCAGGTTCCTCACATTTTCATTGCTAAAGCTTACATTTCCAATTTCCTCCTATTTTTAAAGATGCACGATATATATACTTTTGTAAGTAGCATGAATTACATATCCTGCATCATTCCCAACTTACTCATGGTGTCTCAGCAATAGGCACTGACAGGACAACGGTAATTTAACTGCTGGGACCTACATTTTCTCAGAGAATTTGGTACTTGCTAATGACTAAAGACAAAGTCATTCTTTAATGTGGGATCCTGTGAATACACTATGGGGCCTGAGCCCCACAGACTTCCTTGCAGTTCCTATTCAGTGTTCCAGTTCTCAGGTACATCAAGGTCATTCACTGCAGAGGATTCATATCTCTAAAAGTGCCAGATGTCTGAGGCACGAACAGTTTTCTAGGTACCAACTAATTTTTATATCTCTCACATGAGCCCTAAAACTCCTGGGCTATATTTGTACCTTGATTTACATGTGGAAATCTTACTCCAAGTACTAACATCATAAGGGGGATGTGGACCACAAAACCATTCTATGAAGCAGGGTGAGCAAAAAAGACACAACATAGTCTGACTGGGAGGACACATAAGACACATGTACCTTAGACAAATTTCTTTGGCTGTGAAATAAAAGAGGCTAAGGGATTTTTTTGACTTGGGTGACTTATGAACCTGATAGTATTAAACTTGAAAACAGAGGTGTACTTATTTCTGTACTTTCCTGTCTGCTAAAGTTACTTACAAACTGAATGCCCATTGGCTTAAAGCATCAACGGCGAAATGGAAGGCAAAAATGTTACCCTAGACTAAGGCCAGGAAGCTGACTTTACCATGGAGGCTGCCTGCAGAGATGGAGGGAGGAAGAAAGCCCTCCAGCCTTTCAGCCCTCTTCCACACTACATGAACATGGAGTGTTTGCCCAGCATGAAGTATCTGTTACCCTCACAACCCCTGCATGAGCTCCAGACAGAAAATAGTGGGGAAGCTGAGCCCACTCACTCTGACAGCACGAGGAGCTGCTGCATCTAATTTATCTTCTCTGTTTCTTTCCACCCTGTCTCCTGCCTGGCCATGTCCAACACAGAACAGGCAAAACGATCTCACCATTTCTGTGCAACACCTAGAGTGGTATTCAGTTTGATGTCAAGGGGCAAACTACATTTTGGATGATACATGTGAGACTTATCCACCCATGCTATCCCTGCCTCACTGCAACCCACACTGTGGTTTCTACAAGAACCTCCTACATCAGTTTCCTGCAATTGCTTTCCCATTCCCATAATTCCTATAACTCTCCAAGTCCCATAATCTTCTTACAGACATTTCCTCCTCCCCATTCACAATAACACCAATGCTGCTACCTCTGACATGCAGCAAGTGGAACAGGATTTGCCTCAAGGAAAGATTTGATTGTAGCATTTATAAGAAAAAGATACTTAACACCAGCATGAATATTAAAATGAAAGGTTAGGTGGCATATATCTTACATTTTCATAATAGGCAAAAGAGCATGATATTGTAGAAAATTCACCCACATTAATCTGTGGTTAAGTTCTAGATAATAACTGGGTATGCACAATCTGCCCCCCTCTCCCCCAAATCTTTAAGGAGATTCAATTGGTTATAATTAAAGGTTTCAACCAAAATACTAAAAAGAAAGATACAAACTGTCTTTCCCCAAAAGAAGATAGACTGCAGCACTGTAAACTACAGCTTATTTTGCTGCTTATTTTCATTTGGTAGTGAAGAAGAAATAAATAGATTTAAGATTAATTAAAGTCCTAGCAACTTAAAAATTTGTAGTTTGCCCTGTAGCCTGTCTTTTTTTCCCAGGTTACAGGTTTAAGATTATATTCTAATGTAATATGTTCAATATTACCATTTCATTATTCAAACAGCAGTCCTGGATGTTTATAATAGTCTCCTTTCTGGACAGGTTAAGATACTTAGTTAAGTTTACTGTAAAGTTGAAATGTGGGTTAATATGTTGAGTTATTTCCTTGATGTGGTAACCATAAATTATTGTTCATGTCTGTAGCTGTTACGATTCCAAGGAATAAAATCTTCCAGTTAGTTGAAAATTTAGTCAGCCAAATAAAGAGTAGTCATGGTCTTAGATCTGAAAAAAATGGGACTTACTGAAGTTTTCTGAAGTTCAGCTCAGTTTTTCATGTAACTCTGAAGAGAGTTTGCATGTTGAAGGTATCAGTGAAGTCAAGATGAAATTAAAAATAATAGATTCTTGTAGTATCTTAACATTTCAGACAAATTTTTCTTCTTTTACTGCATCAATTTTTTTCCTACTTTGAATGAATGAATTTCTTTGTTGTAAAAGATTTACACAAGCAACAAGGAAAATGATCTAAAACTACAATACTTCAAGGAGAGCTTGAAAGATTAAAAAATTATTAAAGTTTAATCCATAAAGATTAAAAATCTGCACATGTGTTGGAATCCATTAAAATCAAGCCTGCATGTGGGAATTTAACTGATCACACAGAGGAAACAAGAAAGTGTAATTTTCATACTAGCAAGGGTTGCATGTAATCAACATAAAATACAGTTACAGCTAAAGGTTATTTGAACTACATGGTTTCTCTGTAGTAGTAACCTTTTTCTACAGTAACGGTAAAAATCAGAAACTTTTCAAATAGAAATGTGGGATTAAATCCTGCCTCAAATGAAGTCAACAATAAATTTCCACTAGCTACAACAGAAAGAAAGATTTCTTCTGACTGGCTTTTAAATTTTTGTTTCTGTCATCAATTTGAATTGCTCACTTCAAGCCTTTCTCTTTCCTCCCCTCTCCCCCGTAAATTAAGTAAATACGCAGTGTTAACCCAGTAAACTATACATTACAATAACATCTTGTATTGTCTTGTGATAGGATTATTGAAGAATGATTGTGATCGTTCCTAGCAATTTGGCAAGTTGCTTCAGTAACTAAAGCATTAGTGATAAGAAAGAAATAAAAATTTTAAAATTAATATCTTGATTATTTAGTTGCATTTTACATACTCCAGTACTTTCTGACGTGCTTTCTGACAGCACACAGATGCATCTGGCAACGAGACCTCTCTTCCACAAAGATGGTATCCCATTCGCTGTAGTGTAGAGCTGACGGTCCAGTGTTGGGAAGGAAAGTTCCTATTTTGGTGATTCACTTGCAGCTAGGTCTTCCTAACAGTGACATAAACTTACATGGCTTGTCTGATTGGGCTTATGCGGTGTCACTCTTGTCTCTGTTGGTGAAACCATTAGCCTGCACAAATGAATTACCATTAATCCACAACTGCATCTATGTTCAAAGGAGGATTTAGACCCTATGTGCTTCTAATCCAGAGAAAGAAAAGTGCTTGTGGCACATGTCCAAAAGGTAAAGAAAACAGAGAGATGAGGAATCATATGAAACTTCTGCACTGTCCTAAAGTCCTGAATTAATCAAGCAGAAATAATCAACGCTTTCCAGAAGGAGCACAGACTGGGTCTCTTAACTATCACGTGCCCCAGTGGTGCATTACTTGTACAAAGGAAAGATTCAAATGTACAAATCCCTCCTGATTAAAGCTTTTGCTGTTGTATTATAAAAATTTCGCCCATTTCTCTTGCTTCTCCTCTCAATTTCCCCAAGCCTGACTGCTATGAGCAACATTCTGGCCAAGGTGGCTGGCCCCGATACCTAACCAAATCCCACACCAGCTGCCTGGAATACCAGAGGATCGTTCTCAAAGGTGCTGCCAAAATTTAGGTGGTAATATTCATTGAGATGTGTGAGGTTACATTGCTCCTTCCTGCCTTGATTCATCTCAACTTAGCAAAAAACCCTACACTTCAGCCATCCTCCTTATCCCCTCCCCATCCCCACTCCTTACTTAAAGAAAAATGTAAATTTATTTCATTTGAAAAGGTAGAAACATTCCTGAAGAACTTCAATTAGGGTAAATGCAGCTCAAGAAGAGCTTGCCCTCTTCTACTGGGCAATACCGTTTCCCTTCTTCATGCATATACCAACCAGTTGAGTTGAGTTATTCTTGTATATACCACCACAGCATCAGGTTTATGGTCCTGTCCCTCCTCCTTCCCTATTTCCATAATGAATACTTCAAAACAATTTGTTGTTATGTACAACAGAATAAAGAGAGAAGATAGAGAGAGGGAGAGAGAGGGAGAGAGGAAAAAGAGAAGTAGTGTTAGTCTTTGCACCTGTGGTCTTTAAGTTATCTGTGTTTTCACGATTTCCGAAAGCTTACATTTTGTGAAGTTTTCATTTTATTTTAGATAACAGTCCACAGAATGGCAAACCCAGTGAGTAAGGGGAAAAAATCATTCGTGTACGATAATAAATGGATTTCTGCCAATGACAGGTCATGATACAGAAAAAAAAATCTGTGATGACCCTCTTTCCTCTGCTCTCATTTATCTCCTACTGGTGTCCACTGATAGATTTCTGCTGTATGATTTATTGCAGAAAAACACCACCTAGAAATGGGCTTTTGATAAAATTGTTCAAGGATTCCTGGACAATAAATCCTAATCTTTACACGCATGCTGCAAGATGTTTCACCTTTCTTATGCTATAAATAATATATGCCAAATGTGATAATAAATCCATACATCTAAGCACTATCTGTGTAGCTTAAGAAATAAAATTACAATATGTGAGCCTGATGTTAATAGCAGCTATATAATGCTGGGAATATTGATGGAAATATTTGTTTGTTTGAGATCCAAATTTCCAGCACTGTGTTGTACTGAAATTTCATTGCTTTTATCAGCCTGGATGGTTATGTTGTGTAAGGAAATCTGTGATAAACACAACAGACACTAGCTGGCTTGAATCAACAAAGATGCTCCTGCAGGTCTGCCAAGAACCTTGCTGAGGAAATCAGCTGAAATTTTCAGGTCTAGTCAATGCAAAGACCTCTCTTCATAATTAATCATCTACAGTAGGAGGTGTGAGAGAGCATCTGTCACCTCACTATGACCCTACAACTGTTAGATGTGGGGTTAAATGTGCACAAGCCCAGCATTTAAAGCTCTCCACAAACCGTAGGCTCAAGGTCAGGATCTGGCTTAATTTTACTTGAGAGTAGGGATGAAGTATAACTTCTGTCTACAGCATATGTGCTGTGGTAAAGGGTCTAAACCCAAAGACGGGCTGTATTCCTGTACAGGCTGTAAAACATGGCAAACATCTTTCCCTTTATACATCCAGAAAATTAAATCAAGCCTTTAACTAGAATATGAAAACAGGGAAATCAGCTATTGATAGTCAGAGGTGACCATTTGTGACGCAGAGAAAGAGTAACGGCATCAGAAAGAATAACAAAAATTATTGTAAGGGATCGAGGCAAAAGGCGATATGAGAAGAGGGAACGACAGAGAAGACAAAATAGTTTAATGAAATATACTGCTCTTAATCATTGCTTCTGTGGAGACAAAGCCTTTTTTAAGAGTCTGATGCGGTCAGTTTTGGCTGATTATTATCTGGGATATTTTTTTTTAAAATTAGAGCATTGAAATACTTGGCTCCTTTTTTTTTATTATTTCTTGTGTAAAAAGAAATCTAATAAAGTATCTGCCATGCACCTGTGCAAAAGAGGGACTGTTACTACAGTATTTTCCATACATAATGACTTGTAGAGGATTTTTCTAATAACATCTGTGAAAGAGGAAGGCATTCTACCCAGGAAAACTGAGAATGCTCAATGTGGCCACTGAAACTTAAGAGGCAATGATATTAAATACTGAAGGGAAAAAAGAGTGGGGAAAGGCATGAGGAAAAAAAAATCCTTTAATTGGAAGGGGCCAAGCCCACATAAACAGTGTGTTTGCTTTCAGCTGTGTCCTCTGATCTATACTGAAGGTCAAAGAAGGAAATGCCACAGAAGTTATGATTATGTGAAATGAAGTGAGAAACAATGATTTGGCGTAATAAACACCTCCCGCAACTACAGAATGTTCTGCTCACTGAAATTGTCTCCCAGGTGTCTGCCTGTCTCCAGGACACATGGATAATCCCAGGCTGAAATGACAGCAAGGCATGTTATTTTTAGAAATACATGACTAGCGCTGGTTTACATGAAAGGAATCTCACCTTGTCCCTCTCAAATACAGCAGAAACCTCTCCTTTCTGGTTTGCCTGAGTCAAAACATCAACTTTCCACCTTCAATTCCAGGATTTGAATTTCAGTCAACCGTGAAAACCTATACAATTTTCTTGATAAATTCCTCTGTCCTCTCAGACACAAGACAGACTAAACTACTCCTATACTTGAACCATGTCCTAAAGGGCACTTATTTCTCCATGGGCAACAACTCTAACAATTCTGAGAGGAAAAGCTTCTGACAAAGCATTATAGGCCATCAACCCTCTGCTGTCATGCTACTGCACTTGCAGTTTATGAAACTATTGAGCTCAATTTCTTGTTTTTACAAATGGACCCCAGATTCAGTCTGGGTTCAAATCTGTTTTCCTACATCAGATAATCTACCCTCCCCCCTACTAGAATTGTTAAAATTCTTCTCTTTTTTTGGCAGCTGCTTTCTGAATTTAGAATAAAATCATTAATTTGATTTCTTTTTTACCTCTCCATAAGGAGTTTCCTTACCATTACGTATGTATTGGAAAAACCAAAACCAAAACCAAAACCAAACCAAAACAGCTATAAATGTCTGAGGAAAAATTCAGAGGGTGTATTTTAATAATGTTTTGCAGAGTCTCCAAAGAAGCAAGCAGAAATCTTACTATAAGACACATAAGAGCCATGGGTTAAAAAAAGATAGGTCCAAGCTGTAAATTTTTGCAAGCTTGCTCAAATCCATATATGTGGGAAGTGATCAGTCTCATTATATTACTGGAAATCAGGTCATATGGAAGCAAAGAAAACCCTCCCACTCCTCTTGCCTTGGGAGCTCCTTCATGAGGGCTCTCAACATTCTGAGCTGAAAGTGCCAGAAAAGCAGCACAGAGGTGAGCAAAGCTGCCGTAACATCACATCCTTCACCAGACTCACCAAGCTTGTCCAGTTCTTTTCACTTCAGCAACTCTGGCCTGAAACATCTGTAGGTGTGCTCCAGAGACCACTATCAGCTGGTACCTAACACTTCCCATTTCTATGTGGGAGGTATAAAGCTTTACCTACCCCAGGGAGCAGAGCCAACCTTGCTGTATTTTTAATCAGCATGGATGATAGGGAGACATTTACTCATCCTGGGTCTGTTTGTGGTTCATTTTTAATCCCAAAGATATTGCTATATGATTAACAGATTTTTGTGCATGGATGGTAGAAACGCTCTTGAGCCTGCTCGTAATAATGCTGGTGCCTTGCAAAAGCAGCAGAATTATAAGAGTTGCTTTGCTCTCCTTAGCTTTATTTGTCTTATTTATGTATAAAACCTTTCTCAAGGTTCTTTGAAAAAACTGTGGATTGCAAAAAAACATAAACCAAAATAACCCACAAGTTTTGTGAAACAAATCTGTGAGCTGAACTCAAAGATTCTGTTTTCCCTGAAAGCTGAGCAAGTTGTTTTTGTAAAAATGAAAACTGTAACATGTGAAACTGTTTGGCCTAGTTTTCAAAGATTAGTGTTAAAAATTGCATTTTGGTTTTAGCATTTGTATCTGGGGGGTGTACAGGGAAGGGGGCATCAGAAAAAAGTAAAGTGGAGTTTTTATAAGAAAATTAAGAAATCATTTCATGAATATTTACTACCACATAAGCTTTTAGCACATTGCATTATGTAGCTGTAACTACATTAATTCTTATAACAGAAATTTCATTAAAATTTGCAGTTGGATAACATGACAAATTGATAAAAGAATGCAGTTGAAAACTTGAGTACTACATATATATCAATAGAAAGTTTATCCAAAGAATTTTTTCTATTTCAATGATCAGTTCTATTGAGTTACTAATAAATTGTACACCCACACAGACATACGCTCATCAGAAGTAAATACTACCTTGTATGACCACTGCAATTTTTTTAATAGATTATGATTCATTGAATTAATAATTTAAAATGGAAAACATCTATTTCCTACTATTTCCCAGACCATGGTACTATAGGAATTTAATTTAAAATAATTTTGACTTAAAACTGGAGAGTACTTTTCAAATACAGTGGTACTAAACATGATAAACTGATACAAAAAAAAAAAATTGGGGTTTTTTCCCCCCATTCTGCAAGCAAGAGCAATGTGGTGCAGGATAGTAAAGAAAAAAGCAAAAGGAAGAAACCTCTCCAGTCAATGTCTGGTTCAAACACTGGCTGAGGTACATCTGAGATAATTTATGGGAGCATAATGATCTGCATCAGGAATCTCAAGCTCAACCTGCCGCATGACTGAGCTAGTTTCTATGAAGGCCCTAGCAAGCTGGCGCCACGGCAAATGAAGAAAATTAGTTTAATCACTTTACAAGCTTTCTGCTTGTGGTCTTTCTGGCTGTATCTGAATGAAACATAGGGGAAAAAAATAGTCACAAAAAGGTATGCTGGATGCCTCTGTAGTTGATGATTGTTGGGATATGAGGGGAAGGAGGGGAATTAGTGTACCTAAGGGGATGTCAGGCAAGTGAAAACAAGGATGTTTTACAAGCAATGTACTGGAAGTCTGGGGATCACAATGAGAAGGATGTGAAAGCAGTTAAATGTCTGTCCCCTAGAAGGGAGCCAAGCAGCTCTGGGGACAAGGGCATGATAAGTGTGTAAGTAGTGGAGCTGGTAGCAAAGGCAGCTTCCAGAGCAAGATATTCGCATGATCACAAAAGGTCTATCTGACTGCACATGCAGTATGTGTAAATAATATTCTTCCCCGACCCCACCGGAACTGTAGCCATTGATCTGAAAAACAACAATGATTAAAAACACATCTAGAAAGATCTGGTTTAATGTTACATAGCAGTAATTCTGTGCTCTGAAACAACTTTGCCATGCAGTGATTCAGATCACGTCAGGGTGAATCAGAACAGTGAGAAATCTTAGGGTTAGAAGGGAGTTATAAAGAGAAGGAATATGATTTTGAAAAGGAATACAGGATATTAATTTGGAATTGCTTTGTGACATGGTTTTGAAAGAGGCCATAACTTCGGAAAGGTTTTTGAAGTAAACACAAGCAGAGAAATTAGCTAGGCATTTAGGGAACACTTAGGGAACAAACTTTAACAGTAACTGATGTGTCTGTAGCTTAATGAGTGGAGACATTAACTCCACAAGATTTTATTTCAACTTCTTGACAGTGCAGTCTTTGGCCCCTTAACACAAGTATGTGGTATCAGGAGTTAATTCACGCTAAGGACCTCAGGGCCCAGAAAGGACCTCCCAATAACTTGCAAACTGGGAGAGTCCCCATCTAATAACAAGTCCAAGAAAGCTGCATCAGATTCAAGGTCAGTAATGGCTAACAAGAAGTAAGGCTTTGTTCTTCCCAGAATGATTAAAAAGGCTGCCTTCCCCATTTATCCTATGCCAGAATTATTTTTTCGAAGTAAATGCCAAAAAAATTTTTAAATACCAATAAATAATAATAAAAAAACAGGACAGAAAAGCTGCTACTTTGTTATTCCTTCACTGTCACAATACTGAGGCACAAACAGCTTTCATTTTTCATCAGCATCCACAGAAGAACCGAATACTTGAATGGCTGCACTGCTTCTGACATTGCAGCCTATACTGCATTGCATCAGCATTGATGGACACATTAAGACAGAGAGGAAAAATAGAGAGGCAGAACTAGATGGCTTAATAAGGCTTTCTGACATCTTTTGTGGTGGAAATAGCTCTGTGGATAGTGGTGTTATTATTAACATCTAGTGCTACCGGTCATATTCACAAAAGCATTTACACTAAAGTTAACAGGCTGAATTTATGGCTGGGGTATCGTCATGGTAATCAACAAAACCAGGAATTAATCTGATTGAATGAACAACACAGAGTCAAGACCTATACTGCTAAACATATAGGTATGGCATGAGGAAAAATGTCTAGTATTTGCCACTGGTTTTATTGAGGCTTTGAATGTCATTGCTTTTATCTGTTTATGTAGCTGTGTTTATAAATGTGCCACAAATATTATTCAATACAGCTTTTGAGGAACATCATGTGTATCCCATACACTGCAAGGCCGGGCTATCCTAGCCCACCTGGAACATGATGGTATTGGTGGACACAGGACTCCCCGCCAATCCCTGGGAGCTCAGCCAAAGGTCCAAGAGCTCAACCAGATGAGACACTTGATGCCAAAGCAGAAAAAAATGTCTGTTCTCAAGGGCTGCAAAGACTGTGTTCTGAGCCTGCACCTTCAAAAAGACTAAGGGATCACTTGCCTCTAGCACAGACCCTTTCACAACATCTGACTCAAACTCACCCAGCATTTGATAATGTCTAAACCTAGCGAGCAAGGTCACACTACCACCAGCTTTCTATCATCAGCCTTCCTACCCATTAACAAGTTTTCTCCTCTGAACTCATTGCCTAAAAATCTGAAAAAAGTGCATATTTGTCTCCCCAAGGGAGTGCTGTGGGCATTAAGGGAGAGCAATCCAGAAGAGAAACAATGAGCCATACCCTGAGTGGGCAGAGGCTTTCTGATTCCTCTTGAATGCCCTGGGGATTTTAGTAAACCTCATCCTATTCTTTTCCAGTATTTAATATCTGGAAGTCCATTGTCTTCACTGAGTCACTGTTAATGTTCATAGATGTCACATACATGCAAGTCTCAGAAACTCATATGTATACTGAAATTTATTTGGATTTTAAAGATTTTTGAGTTCAGGGTGAGCACATTTGAGAATACAGTTTAAAGTATTTGTCATTCATATTACCAGTAAACTGGAGAAATAAAAGCAAAGCTTTAACTGTTATATTTTAAAGTTTTTAGTTGGGTATAATTATGTATATCTGACCAGGCTTGACAATATACGCTTCAAATTTCCCACTTAAATAACAAAAATGGAAAACGAGTCACAAAGAATATCACTTATACACTTGCCAGGATTGAGAAAGATTAAATTACCATGGCTTCAGGTGTATAACCCACAGGTTGTCATTAAAAAAAAAATAAAATTGTTTTGCATGCTCAGGTTATGCATGAAGGAGCGTACCACTGAGTCATCTGTACCATCACTTCTCTCCTCAACAGCCCTGTAGCTGCTATCAGTTCTTTCTTTCCCACATATGTCTTCCAATTCTGTTTTGTGCGGTTTATTACTCTCTTTTTGCACACATAGGGAATATCAAACAGGAAAATTATACATGGGAAAATAGGAAATTTGAATCAAGATGTATCCTGTTATACCTACAAATAAAATATGAAAAAACACTTTAAAATAAATAACCTTCTTTTGAGATGACACCAAAAATGTTGGAGCTTGTTTGCTGTTTCAAAGATCTCTTCGAATGGAGCAATAACATCACTTATCAGACAACTCCTGATGAAGTCCTACAGAGGAGCTGAAAGGTAACATGCATATAATATGGCAACACAAGGGTGAAGTTATATGTGTTTTCCTACTTGTCCTCTACTATCATGCTCTGTAACTACTGCATTGTCATTTCCTGTTTAGCTCAGAGGTTAATTCCATATTTGCTGCTTTTACACATCCCTGCCTCTCCTGAACTACATGGCAAGTCCTCTTTTCAAACTCTGAATTGCATCTTGAAATGTAAAAGGTTTTCATGGTTTTAAAATAGAGACCAGACAAAATGATGGTGGAATAGACCATTCTGAGGTTTCATAGCTCACAAGGACACTGTTTGTGGCAGATTCCTTTGCAAAGACCTGACTGCCTTGTACTTACACAACTTGCCATGCAATTGCCTTGTACTTACACAACTCCATAGACAGCATCCCTCAGCTGATGTTGGAGGCAAGATGTGAGGCTGAGTGGATTACTTTGGTGTAATCTGGTACACACATTTTGTGCTCCAATCTTACCTCCGCTGTCATGTGGGAAAACAGCAAACTCTTTGACAACTCAGGGGTGTCAACAGCTTCACTTTGCTAGCAGACAAACATGGGAAAAGAATGAACTTACAGTAGTCCCCTATGAGGCATGAGAAAAACATCTTTCTAAAGATCTGGCCCTCACTGTCAGCCTCCAATTTAAGAATAAAGAAAGATTTTTTTGTTTACTCAAGGTTGTCATTAGGGGTAATATTCTACACCATAGCAACAGTCTGGAAGATGCTTAGTCCATCCTCCCGGTGTATATACAAATACGTAAGCAGCTTGGAAAGCAAATCTGTATAAGCAAATCAATATGTTTATAGGATACTAATAACTGACTTAAACAAGAAGTTTAATTTTTCAATATAATGCCATTATGCTACAAACTTTGTTGGGAAAATTAGGATTTGTACCATATTTCCAAATCACAACTGATTTTCCACCTCTGATCTGTAGTTTAGTTCAGTGATTCAGTCTAAATACACAAAAAAGGTAACTATAAATATAGCAAGGCTTGACTAATAATCGATTTTCAGACTTCTAAGAGCTGTCATGACTTGTCAGTCTTAGAAAAGCAGGTAAAAATTAGTTTTCTACCACCAAACAGAGTGGCAAATAGAAGTGGTTTCCTTGGAGACTTAGCAGCAGCTCTCAAAACACTGCACTTGCAGGAAAAGAGTAACTTATAAGGATATATTCCCTGTCCAAACTTTAATTAATCTCCTCTCTTAATAGCATACACCTACATCAACTATGTGTTTTTGATGTTTATCTCGATACATCCTCTTCCCAAGTCCTCTTTCCTGGTACACACATTATATATATTGTAAATGTGTAACTGGCAAGGATTTATTTCTGTATTGATTATAATGTGCAAAAATCATAGTTCCATGGAAAAGTATGCATGCATGTATTTACTTACTTAATTGTCTACAATGAGAAAAGTAACTATCAGCTACGGAGTTCTAAGGTTCCTGATCTAAAAGATGCATTGCACCTGAAGCAAGCATTATTGTTTCCTAAGCAAACATTGGGAAAATAAAACCTGAAATTCTCCATTGAGGACACAGATGACAAAAAGGCAACACGAACTGAACAGGAAGAAAGTTGCATCTCGTCACTCCTCAAAGTGAGCTGGCAGCAGGCTGCTAAGTTTTTGTCACGTCTGTCAGTGGGTGCATGATGTCCTGCCTTCAAACGCTGCCTTCCTGTCTCCTGCTACATATGGTGGAGTTTTGTTTTATCATCTACCACCATTCCACAGTTCCTCTACCTGCTTTCAGTGCCAACAACATAGTAGAAAGCCACATCACAACTGTTTTCTCAGTTTCTAAAATGAATGCTTGTATATGTTTCAAAGTGTTTGTGTCTACCAAGAGCTATCTGATAATTATCTATGAGAGAAACATAACACATTGTCTATAAACATATTCAGAAATACGGAGAAATTGGCCCAATACTACAAATATTCCAATTAGTTTGTGTAATTATACCTGAAAACTTAAGCATTGCCAAACATCTTGAACAACTTAAGTAGAATGTAAGTAAGAAATCCCAGCTTCGTAAGAAACTGTTTACTTGATATTGCAACTGAAATAATTCAGCTCTCATATACAGAGCATGAGAAATTCTTGAGGATGGTAAAAGGCATTTCTTAACATTTCTTAAATGGAGTGCTGATTAAAGCTCTAAGGGCACACTGCTAATCATTCAAAAGTTCTGACATTTCAGAGCTAGAATGACACATTTATAAGTCTCAATATAATAAAGGAAATCCAGATCATCCCACGAATCATCTTCTAGAAAGGAGAAATAGTAGTTGTTATTAGTGGGAATTCGGTTCTGTGTGGTGTAACAATTAGGTAACATACAGCATAATACCCTTAATTTGGTTTGCTGTGGAACTCGTAGTTCATGGACTCATTTGACATTTTTACCATGTCTATGAATCATTTCAGGATTAGCCTTTTAACAGTATTCAAGAGCATATGTTTCCCATTAGAAATCTTGAGTCATTAACAGATATCACATTCATGTCATTATTTCATGAAGATTTTGCCTATGTTATCTCTCCTTTTTAGACACGTTTCTGTTCAAATCGCAAGCACATGTACTGACATGTTTGTGTGCTCATGTATATTTCTCTGGTTCATCATCATAATTTCCAGCTTCTTGTAATGCCTTTCCTGTTCCTGAACACAGTGTGAGAGATTCTAAGTACAGCACTTGCTTATTAGTTGGACTCCTAGCTAATACTGCGCTGCCATTTGTAGCCAAACCTGTATCTAAATCAGCAGAATACACACTTCCAATCTCAGTTTACTCAGTGACAGGTTCAAGCTGAAATCTCCAATCTATATTGCTGTGACATTGCAAGAAGTTCACATTTGAATCACTATGGCTGACCTGACCCAGTAATTTCCTTTAAGGGGCATGTCCTAAACAAAAATCCTGCTTTTCAGGCTGAGTTTTAATGAAGGCATTTTTCACTAGCACAGCTCCCAGATGGTCTGAGATTATCTTTTTAGGTGGTAACCTAATCACTTAAGACAAACCAATGCTGTTTGACAGTAGCTAGCCAGAACATACTTGGTTTTCAAAATAAGATCAAAACTTAGTCTGAAGTCTAATGGCTATTATAAACTACAACTTTGACTCCTGTGGGTCTCGTGAGACTTTCTAGTCTCAGGCCATCTTTCAGTGATGTCCATAAACATCTACACTTTGAAGTTGCCTCTTCATTCTACAGTGGTGCAGATGGGTTTGTCTATAAATAATAATCAGTCCCTTCGTGTATCTTTTTACACATAAGTTGCTGCTATAATGACATAGTGGGTTCACATTTTATTATACTTGATCTATTTGGATTCCATTTGCAGATTTTTCCAGGGGTAAAACTCTTTCCTCTATGCTTATTTTTTTCACTTACACAGAAATGTGACCTTCAATAAAAGAAAATAACACCTTCACCCTATATATTTATTATCTGTTACACTTAGGTCAGGTTCTACCAACTCTTCTGCTACCATGGCACACATTAAATTTTTACTGCTACACACATGTATCAGAATCTAAAATCAGCGATGCCTGGGACTTGAGGGTATAAAAACCCTTGTCTTAAATCAGGTGGTTTCAGTAACCCATACAGCAGCCACCTCTTGAAATGCCTCCCATAGAAGCCACCTAAGTGCCTTTTGAAGTGAATGACACGTATGGAGGCATGAAGCTATACAGTGATATGTATTAAGAGGTGGAAGAAGGTGCCTCAGGCTGGGAATCAGCCTGCCTTCTGCCATAGCAGGAAAATGTCTCACGTTGGCCAAAGAGGCACCAAAATGTCAGTGTACCTCTGACTTCTAAAGCCCTTGTGGGCCAGAATTTTCCATGGCATTTCAGCATACCTTGGTTTAGGGCTTTTTTGGGTTTCTCACTATGTTTTTGCTTCATTTCTGCTGTTTACGCTTTACATATAAATACAACAGAGTTTATGTAAATACAACAGAGTTTACTTTGCTGTACTTTGTGCATGCAGGTCTGGTAATGGGAGTTACACAGACATTTCAATAGCTGAATAGATTCTTGTTTTATTCATTCAAGTAGGCATTCTCAAATCAGTGGCACCCTTCCACCTTGATAGCCTGTAATTATAATAATCTTTAGCAAAAATAAATTAGATGTTTTAAAATACTTCATATTTGGCAATCTAACATTTCAGGATTTTGTTTTAAGTTTAGACCTGCTGCTTATAAGGACCTTCTTTGGGGTGGGACTTAATTTTGTGAACTTTTAAATCAAATTTTTGCCTGCAGTTTAGACTATAATTATGTTTGCATACACAAAGCTAGAGTTCTTAATTTTTGTACTATACATCGTTTGCATCATAAAGGAATGAAGGTCCTTTAGTTATAGAAAATGTGATCAAACTGATACAGAATATTTTGTGTTTCCTGTCTGTTCCTACTAATGTGATGCATGGTTGGGGCAAGTCAAAGACCAGGCAATTCTGCCCTTTCAGGTTTTAAATTCCTACTGATTTCAATATTTATAGAGCTGGTATCTTACTTCTGAGTATTTCATATGAACCTTTACTTCAAACTTCTGCTAAAGCTTCACTATGGTTAATTGAGAAGCATCCGTTTCTGGGTTTTAGGCAGAAGGTTGCAATTTTACTGGTTAATATACCAACCATTTTTTCAAGTGGTCTCAATGCAAATGTTATAGGGCTTATGTGAAAAAAAGCCCTGTTTATGGGAATCTGGAGAAGAAAGGGAAAAGGGAAGTGGATGGAGGGCCCCATGAGGCAAGATTTAAGGCTGTAAAGAGTTTACATTATCCCCTGCAGAAAACAGTTGAAAGGCAAAATCACAGGTTTCCTCTTCTTCTGGGAGCTGACCTATTGTCTACTTATCCATAATAAACAGTGGCTATGATCTGCAACAAATAAATCATTGTCATTAATTACTGAGTTTTAAATTGCCAAACCTTTACTAAGTACTCCTGTGCTACTTTCATAAAGCTATGTGAGGGGGGAAAAGAGTCACATACTCCTGACAATTTTGTCACAGTAACAATCCTTCTTCAAGACCAAGAGTAAACTATCAGTAATACTCACAACACCTTAAAAACACAGATCCCTAATTGCATTACAGGGACAGAGGGCAAAAATGTTAGAAGGCAACTAGGCAAAGAAGATGTGTTCCCCTTGTTCTGTTCTTCATAATAGCGTTTCTCTTTTTTAACATAGGAAGAAAATCCCTACAATTTTGAGAGCAGTGACAGAATGAGCATGACACTCATGGCTATTTATTCTGTTATCTGCTACATCCCTGTTTCCCAAGCTACACAAGCACATTAAAAGTCTCTTCAGAGCTCTTAGCTGCATATTGTGTTCAGCACCTGAAGCTTGCTTGAAAATATTAAGCACTAATGTCAATAAAAATAAAGAATAAGAGGACAGAAATATGGCCCTTCATCTTTTTGCTTCGTCATTCTGAGAAAAATACAGATATACAGCATCAGGTCTGCTGATGAACTGCTACATCTACTTCAATCAAACATACAGCTTAGATTTTAGTTTCATTGTTCTTCTTTATGTCGATTCAATAGGTTCATTGTTATTAGGGGAAATGTCTTTATGCTGACAGAGAGAATCACAGAATCACAGAATCACAGAATCACGGAGTTGTAGGGGTTGGAAGGGACCTCAAGAGATCTTCGGGTCCAACCCCCCTGCCAAAGCAGCTCCCTAGCTCATATTACATAGATAGGCGTCCAGACGAGACTTGAATATCTCCAGAGAAGGAGACTCCACCACCTCCCTGGGCAGCCTATTCCACTGCTCCGTCACCCTCACTGTGAAAAAGTTCTTCCGCATGTTGGTGCGGAATATATGGTTCCTATCCCATCCAAATTCATTCTGACACAAGAGCTGCATAAGTGGGGGAAGACTGTATGTAGGACAGAGTGAGAAGGGATGGTATCTCACTTCCCCTGAGAAAGCAAGGCATCCCTGCGCACATCTCAAGTGTTTGTACACAAACACATGCATCTTGAAAAGCTAACAGCAGGAACTGGAGTCCCATACATGGATGCAGTGCATGGACATCACCGGTCACACCGCAGAGTGGTGGAATAACTTGTACAATGGGAGTGCTGTGACGGGTGGATGGATGAAGGGTCTTTAGGAAGGACTGGCAGAGAAGAAAAGTGTGGGGAAGTTGCAGTCTACAGCACATCATGACTGCCCAGACAGGCTACAGCACATCATGACAGCACATCATGACTGCCCAGACTTCTGCTATGAATTTGGTGGCAGACCTGTTGAAAGCTTATAGGTGAAGATTAGAGGGGAAGCCAATGAAGTAGGATGAACTGATTGTTGTCTGCTGCAGACTCCCTAGTAAAATCAAAGACTACTTTAAGGCTCAGTACATGCATTCACATCAAAGGGAAGACTGAGGAACATATGGGCCTGATAATGACCAGACCAGGTGATCTTGTAACATAGAACACAGAAAAGGACTACTTAAAGCCTTCTTTGCCTCTGTCTTTACTGACAAGATCTACTTTAAGATGTCAGTGATCCCTCTGCCAAGTACCATCATTTTGGGGAAAAACAGTAGTACCCATGATAGATAGATATTCTGTTTAGAACAACTTAAATAACCTGGACATATACAAGTCCATGGGGACAACAAGATGAATCTGAATGGAGCGATGTCATTGGAAGGCCACTTGCTATCATCTTTGAAAAGTGGAGGTCCAGGTTGACCAAGAAAAGATAAATGCCCAGCCTCAAAATAGGTAAGAAGGAAAATTTAGGGAACTCTGGGCTGGTTAGCCTCACTTACTTCCTGAGAAAATGAAGAACAAGTCTTCATGGAAGTTGTTTCCAGGAACTTTAAGGACAGGAAAATTAATAGGAACAGCCAGCAAAGATTTATAACTGGCAAATCTGACCTGACCTAACTGCTTTCTGTGATGACATGAAGTGGCTTTGTGGCTAAGGAGAGAGCAGTGGCTGTAATTTACCTTGAATTTAACAAGGCTTTCAACATCATTTTCCATAATTTCCCTGAAACAAAACTGGGATTTTGACTGGCCAAGATATGGATGAAAATGGTTTGATCATAGGTTTGAATTTGTTTGGGTTAGTTGTTAGAAACCTAGTTGGGAGCCAGTTATAGGTGACACTTCTTAAAGGTCAATGTGAGGTTAGCTCCACCTAATATCTTTGTCATTGAACAATCAATGGGATGCTATACCCTTCAGTAGGGTCACAGATCACACCAAACTTTGGGTGAAGGGTGGATACACTGGTGGGCAGGGCTGCCGCACTCAACTGACAGGAACTCTATATGATTCAACAGATAAATGCACAGTTCTGCAGCTGGGGCAGAATTACCCCTTTCGTTGTTACAGGCTGCGGAGTGCCTAGTTATGCAAGAGCAGCAGCTCTTCAGAAATAAATCTGAGGAGCTTGGTGAAGAGCTCAGCCACCAGGCCAAGGGAATTGGGATGTTTTTCCCTCTACTCAGGGAACTAATTAACAAAGCTGTGTCTGGAGTATTGTGTCCAGTTTTAGCCTCCCCAGAACAAACTGGAGTGCGGAAAGGGACCACAGAACGGTAAGGAGGATTTTTTTGTTGCGCTTCCATAGAAGCTGAGGAGAAGCCTAACTGGTGTATTCCATTGTATACAGGAAGGTTAGAGAAGGATGAGCTGGACTCCTCTCAAAGATACACAGAAGAAGGTAGCAGGTCCCTGACACAGGTTGCAGAAAGGAAAATTCCAGTTGATTATATAGGAAAACATGTTTTGCCATGAGAGAAGATAAGGACTGGAAAATGTTGCCCACACAGTTTGTGAAATCTCCATCCTCAGAGATATTTAAAAACTGAACTGTAAAAGTCTAGAGACACCTGGAGAAGCTGGAGAAGTGGGCCCATGTGAACCTCATGAGGTTCAACAAGATCAAGTGCAAGGTCCTGCACTTGGGTCATGGCAATCCTTGTCATCAACACAGGCGACAGAGAACAGACCTGCAGAGATTATGCGACAGAGAACAGACTTGACTTAAGGGTGCTGGTGGATAAGAAGCTTGACATGAGCAAACAATGGGTGCTCGCAGCACAGAAGGCAAACTGTATCCTGGGCTGCATCAAAAGGATCGTGGTCAGCAGGTCAAGGGTCGTGATTCTGCGCCTCTACTCCACTCTCGTGAGACTCTACCTGAAGTACTCTGTCCAGTTCTAGTGTCCCAAGCATAAGAAGGACATGGAACTATTGGAATAGGTCCGGAGGAGGACCAAAAAAGTCATTAGGGGTCTGGAACACCTCTCCTATGAAGACAGGATGAGAGAGTTGGTGTTGTTCAGCCTAGAGAAGTGAAGGCTGCAGGGAGATCTTATAGCGGCCTTGCAGTACCTAAAGGGGGCCTACAAGAAAACTGAAAGACTTTTTAGAAGGACAGAGTGATAGGACAAGGAGGGGATGGTTTTAAATTGTAAGGAGGTATATTTAGATTGGATATTAGGAAGAAATTCTTCACTATGAGGGTGATAAGGCACTGGAACAGGTTGCCCAGGGAGATGGTGGCTGCCCCCTCCCTGGCACTATTCAAGGCCAGGTTGGATGAGGCCTTGAGCAGCCTGGTCTAGTGAGAGGTGTCCCTGCCCATGGCAGGGGTGTTGGTACTTGATGATCTTTCTGGTTCCTTCCAACCAAAACCATTCTATGATTCTACGAAGTCCCATAGTAATTTGATATAACTTATAAGTTAGTCTCGCTTTAAGCAGGGGGTTGGACTAGGTCATCTCCAAGGGTCCTTTCCAACCTAAATTTTTCCATTATTATAAGAGGCATCATTTTTATCTGATTCCAAGTGTATATCCTTTCTTTGTGGGTAAATCACCAAGTAAAAATGTTGGTCTCTGTTAAATAACCACAATAATATGTGAATCAGCATCACTGCCACATGGAGCCAATGCGTCAGACCCATGAAAGAAGTACCACTTCCCTGAAAGAAGTTGCCAATAGAGATCTGCTCATCCAAAACTATTGTCATTTGTCCACTATGTCATACTGAAGCAGGCAGTCTAACTTGTCAGTACGAACTATGTCATCTGAGCAGATGGAACCAAATATAGGGAACCATCTGTCCATCCTGCATTTATGAAACTGCAAAATCTCAGGATATTTCAGGCTGGAAAGGAACTCAGGAGTTCTCTAGTTCAAACTGCTGCTCAAAGCAGGGTCATCTATGAGATCAAATGAAGCTGCTCAAAGGCTTTATCTAAGCTGGTCTTGAAAAATCTCCAGGAAAGAAGTTACAACCTCTCTGGGCCACTGTTTCACTGCTCAGCTGTCCTCCTGGTAAATTAGTGTCTCCTTATAGACAAGTGTCATCTCTATATTTAAATTTATGTCCATTGTCTCCCACTATGCATCACTGTGAAGAGCCCAGATCTTTCTTGTCCTGCCAGGTTGCTTATAAGTCCCTGAAATTGTCTCTTCTCTAGGATAAAAAGCCCAGCTCCTTTAGTCTCTCGTCACTGGGCAAATGATGATCTTAGTCGCCCTCCACTGAACTTACTTCAGGTTATCAATGTTTTTCTTGTACTGAGGACACAAAAAACTAGATGCAGTATCTAGATGCAGTTTAATATCAAGCAGAGGAGAATAGTCACTTATCTACTGGCTCTGCTCTTTGTTACAGCTCAGAATGCTGTTAGCCATCTTTGGGGGTTCTGGTGGATGACAGGTTGGCTATGTGCACGGGTGGCAAAGAGAGCCAATGGGATCCTGGGGTGCATCAGGAGGAGCGTGGCCAGCAGGTCAAAGGAGGTGATCCTCCCCCTCTACTCTGCCTTGGTCAGTCCCCACCTGGAGTATTGTGTTCAGTTCTGGGCTCCCTGGTATAGAAAGGACAGGGATCTCCTGGAGAGAGTCCAGAGAAGGGCTACAAAGATGATTAAGGGCCTGGAGCATCTCCCCTATGAAGAGAGGCTGAATAAGCTGGGACTGTTCAGTCTAGAGAAAAGAAGATTAAGGGGAAACCTAATTGATGTTTACAATTATCTTAAGCATGGGATGCAGGGCAAGTTAGCCAGCCACTTTTCAGTGGTTAGTGGAGACAGGACAAGGGGCAAAGGCTGCAAGTTAGAACACAGGAAGTTCCGCACCAACATGCAGGAAAGCTTTTTCACAGTGAGGGTGACAGAGCCCTGGGACAGGCTGCCCAGGGGCGTGGTGGAGTCTCCTTCTCTGGAGATATTCAAGACCCTTCTGGACACCTGTCTGTGCAATATGAGCTAGGGAGCCTGCTTTGGCAGGGGGGTTGAACCCAATGATCTCTTGAGGTCCCTTCCAACCCCTACAATTCTGTGATTCTGTGATCTTTCTTTCCAGGAGGCACTCCTGGCTTGTGTCCAGCTCACTGTCCACCAATCCCTGTGGGGCCTTTTAAGGACAGCTGTTTCCCAACCAGACAGTGACCAGCCATATGATTGCAAGAGGCTACTTCTTTCTGAATGAGGACTTCACATTTGTCCCTGTCAAATTTCATCTCAAGGTCATTGGTAAAGACATGAAAAATTACAGGTCTTAGCGCAGGTCCCTGTGGTATTCCACTTGTAAGCAGCAGCCAAGTGGAGTACAGCCTGCTAATCAACACCCTCTGAGCCCAATGAGCCAACCAGTTTTTCATCCATCTAGATGCCTACCTATCTAGAAGGTAACATCCCAACTCGGTTCAAGAATATTGGAGGGAGACACTGTTGAAAGCCTTGCTAAAATTGTGGTAAATGACATCCGCTGCCTTCTTCCCATCTGCAAATCCAACTATTTTATTATAGAAGGTAATCTGTAGGAAATTTAATTAAAGTGTTACGGTGAAGGGAAACTTGGTACATTACACCACAGGTTTATTAAATCTAAATTGTACCAGAACGACCTGCCAACTTGACATTGTAAGTTACCATCTTTCTTATAAAGTGGAAGGGCCTACATATATTTTACTTGAGTTTTAATAAAGCATGATATGGTGTCAAAAATGATAGACTTGTTATGATGGAAAAGATAAAAAGCATTACAGAAAGATTGTGAAGTCCATATGGATCAGCTTATCAGGAAGATGGAAGGGAGTAGTGCTAGAAGAGAAAGCACATGTCTGGATGATATTAACAGCGGGTTCCTTGAAGTCAGTTCATACCTTTAGAATGGGGATCATAGAACAGAATTATTATTTTTTTATGTTGTCCTTTGAAACTCAGACACAAAACAAAATATGCTGATGGAATTTGTTAGGACTCCTATTAGGATACAAATGTGGATAATGAAACCATGCAGAAAGCTGGACTGAACAAATGGGCCAGATTCAATTGTACACAATGCAGGAACATCCACTTGTCTATTAAAAAGAGGTGTTGCCATTCAGGTGGCAATGACTGTTTAAGATGACAACATGGAGGACATTTTCAGGAAAGTCTCCAAGCGTGATGCAGATACAATCATAGGATGCATCAAGCAAAATACATTCATGGAAGCAGACACATACTGCTGCAATTAAATGACCTACTATTGAGATCTCATGTGGAGTGCTGGGTATGGTGGACCGCTTCTGCTGAATGGAACAAGCCAAGGACTTGCAGGTGAGCTCTCACTCATACCAACAGAGCAACACTTCTTTTGAGAATTATATAGACTTTGGCCGACCTGCCCACACAAACAGTTGGTGGTGTCCTGCACCTGTACACCTACACACCCAAAAGCACATACACAAGCAAAATACGGTTTAGGGCCATATATGCTTACCTCAAAATTTATGGAATTAAGCATCTAAAAAGTTTTGATGCCTTTGAAAACCTCTGTGCCATTTAGGGTCAGAACACATTTGAAAAAAAAAAAGACAGTGATGCCTAGGATGCCGTTAATAGACTTGTAACACTCACAGAAGGAAAAAAAAAACCCTACTACGTGACCTAACCTTCTCTACTGACAGAAAAGTCCATTTAAATTAAGCCTTTTTAATAGACTTAAGTGATAGACCTTCCAGCATTTTTTCCTGGAGAACTACTACACAGTTTAATAGGTCTAACTAACGTACTCTGATTTCTCTATTCAGGTTTAAAAAAACTCTTGTATGCTAGCAGTCTTCTTATTAATTTTTATAGCTGGCCAGCCACTGCAATAGCTGAATATTTTAATGTCTCAAGGCTTCTTCTGACCTGGCCTGGCTTCACACTTTCTAAAATAAACCCACCTTCAGACACTTCAATAAACGTAATATAAAATGTTAATATACACAACTCATACATGCAAATAAAGAGCAGTGATTTATAACAGAGTTTATTCATAACATGACTTGACTAATTAAAGTACACCTTTTCTTATTACATTTTATGGACTCCATTACTGTAATGCAGGGAGTATAGAGCAGCGAAGGCAAATGAGCCTGGCAGGAAAAATATGACACATTTGCATCCTTTGAATAAGTCTTGTGATGTTTTGGCTAATAGAAGACAGCACTTTGCTCTCAAACAGCAGTAAGAAAGTGGTCCAATACGTAAAATGTTGATAGGCATCTAATGTCTTTGAATTGTAAAGATTGCTTTGTGAACATGTGTGCATTTATGTATGTATTATGCATGTACATTTAGTTATATTATGAATCTCTGTAAAACCATTTCCCGACATGTTTTATGCTAATACAAGAATTGTGCAGCAATAGTACAGCACATGTAGCCAGTCTTTGCACTTTTCAGATGTTGACTAAATTACATAATGTTGGTAATCCTTTTTTTATAAGATCTACCATCACAGTTTATGTGTTAAAACATAGATATTTGTTTAAAATGTAATACTTTATGCCCCTGACTTTTTAAAGAAGTATGGATTTCACTGTTTTGTTGACTCAAAGAGGAAAAAATTTATACAAAGAACAGGATTTTTGTGAGAATCCTTGTGATGCATTTTTTACACACATCAAGACCATCACTGACACCAAGGGAACAAAGATATCCTTGTAAATTTTGACATACCATATTTAAATAAATATATCTTTGATATGTTTCAGTCATTTCATTCATGATGAAGTAAAATATTCAGTTGCTTATTCAAGTCATCAATGGTCCGAAATTTGACATCTGTCAAACTAATTAACAATTAACACCTGTCAACTTTTTGCAACTATATATTATGCAGGTTCTTCTCCAAGGTTCCCTAGGAACGTTATCATAGAATACCAGGTTGGAAGGGACTTGAAGGATAATCCTGTCCAACCTTTCTTTGCAAAACCTCCATCTAGACAAAAGCACGGTCTAGACAAGGTGGTTGAGCACCCCATCCAGCCAAATGTTAATAGTGTCCAATGTTGGGCAATCCATCACTTCCCTAGGAAGATTATTGCAGTGGCTGATTGTTCTCATTGTGAAAAATTTTCCTCTGGAGCCCAATTGGAATTTCCTCTGAAATGTAACATGTACCCGTTACCCCTCGTCCTTTCCATGTGACTCCTTGTAAAAAAGGGAGTTACCATCATCTTTGTAGCCACCCTTTAAGTACTGGGACATGGTGAATTCGTGTCCCCTATGCTTTCTTTTCTGAAGGTTGAACATACTCAATTCTATCAACCTTTCCTCATATGGTAGCCTTCCCAGTCCTTTGTCATCCCAGTGGCCCTTCTCTGGACTGTCTCCAGCCTGACAATGTCTTTTTTGTACAGTGTAGACCAAAATGGAACACAGTATTCCAGGTGTGACCTGAAAAATGCTGAGTTGAGTTGGATGATGACTTCTTTATCTCTTCTGGTGATGCCCTTCTTGATGCAACTCAGCATTCTATTGACTTAGCATTGTTTAATCCTTAAAGCTTTTTTCAGGAACAGAAATATCCATTTCTGTTATTGTTCTATTGATCTGTAAATAACTGATCACACTAAATATTGGAGCAATAAAGCATGAAAATAGATGTGTTGAATCTACAGGCTGAAATCACTTTGAAATTATCCAAAAGTGGCATAATCTTTCCAAGGATCATCCAGCTTGTGTCATGGTCATTTTAGGGAATCTTAAGTAAATGCAGCATTCATATTCATCCAAACAATTGGAGAACACTCCAATTATATGAAATATTCATGCTATGACAAAATACAATGACAAAATGTAGTGGTCCTTTATTTTAACATATAGTAGTTATAAAAAAAGACAAAGTAAATATAAATGAGAGGTAGAGAGAATGGTCAGGACAAGATGAGAGGCCATTCAAGTAGAGATTCTTAGTAATCCATTGCCTTACAGAATACACAACAGTGGTACTTCCTAATTTTTTGAGTTACATAGTCACCAACCATGGCATTAGCTATATTCTGTATGTTCATCCCATAGAGCTATAGCAGCATACAAAAATATTGTGCAGCTGTTGCTTTGCTGTGAACACTTAATGAAAAATGGAAAAATGTAAATATTTTGTTGCTTTGCTTGGTTTGTTTGATTCTGGCTATATCAGCCTGAAATTAGGAGATACCCATGGTTCCCACCCTCTGAGAAAAATTAGGCACTGAAAATATAAATGTGATATTATTTTTTAAAGAGGGAAGGTCTAACAGTAGATAAGCATCTGAAATCCCTCAAACAGATTAAATACTCTGCTCCAAGAGTACAGGACAGATGATCCTTGTAAAGACTTTGACATTCTTTGTCACAAGAAGAGGTGGCATACGTAAATCACATCCAGGTATATGAACTGTACTGTGCCAACCAAATACTGTGACCTGGGCACGAGAGAGGTCTTAAAATCTTAAAACATAAGGCATCTTATGCATTGTGAATCATAAGTGTAGGGCTTTAGTGCATGAAAATTTACAGTAGTTTTTCATTGATGGGTTTTTTTCCATATGGTGACAAGATCTCTGACATCTGATTACAAATGAAAAAAAAATTCTGTATCTCATTCAAGGGCATACAAAATAAAAAAACCAAACCAACTCACCATCCATATTCCCTCCAAAATATATATTTCCCTAATTTAAATAGTGGTACTGCATTTAGCCAGCTTTGCATGTTTTGTATAGCGTAAAAATAAGGGTTATGAAATCTTATTTCAAATAACTGCCCACAGGAAGAAGGAAATAAACTACGTTAATTTAATCTTCTTTCCTAAATGTTAACAGCAGTGTAAAAATGGATGCTCTCATCCTTGTAATCAGTTGCACGGTGCACAAGGGCAGCAGTCTCTGGTGCCTCATCTGTGAACTAATCTTTCATTTCATAGCAGATCTTTCCATATCAAACAACACAAATGACTTAATTTGCATGACAGGATTTGTAACGGGGCAAATCTAGTGTCAAAGTCGATTAAAGATTACACCGGAGAACTATCATAATCAGTACTCTAATGAGCCTAAATAGTACATGTAAAGTCTCCCCTTTTTGCCATTCCAGTCATGTATAAAAGGGAATGTGTTTCTTTTCATCGGTGAGCCAGTCCTTTGGTTTGCACATTACGCCCTACGTTGAGCTAAAGTCATGTCAGTCTGGTTTCAGAGGGAGAGAAAGGGAAATAATAAAGCAAACATCACTTCACAAATGACATTGCTTGGTATAAGCCAACGTTTGAAGCCCTTAATTCTTCTAATCTGCAAAATAGTCAATGCTAATGGGTTTTTGCCTTTGTGAAAGCTGATGCATAGAAAGAAAAACTTTAATGAGCTGCCTGGGTTGTATGCTTACAGATACCTGTCAAACGTCTGTCATCTTAGCTATCGTTGAGGCATTATAAAGAAAGTAAGAAGGAAGGAACGACAGTATTTGTACAAGCATTTTCATGCTAAAATGGCACAATTTTATTCCTGTCATAATTTCATTGTATCTGGAAGTCAGAAAAGCTTAACCCTTTCAACAGCACATCCTGTACAGAATATCACACATAATGTTTGAACTGGCAGCTTTAAAAATAACATTACAGTTTTTTAAACAACATCTGTTAAATTTGTTTCATAAAAATTAACTATATATATTTTTTTTAATGTGACAACAAATTATTGGAATCAACTGCCACACCTTAGGGAGACCAGGAGTTTACTAAATGTAGCAAACCCTCAGTGTGAGAGTGTCATCAGAATAATTCCCTTCCAAGTTCTTAATTTCATAACCCCTTGTGTATTTATGCTGGCAATGCAAACAGCAATGCAGAGGTCAACACTGTCTCCTATTTTTACTTTGTCTTTTATTAAGATACGGGAATTTGAATGCATCTTATTACAAGTACATCTGCTAACTCTTCTTGTAAGTTATAGTTAAGTTGAGACTGCTTTGTTTTCAGATATTTAAGAATAACTGTAAAAAAATTTTCTGTGAACTGAAACCATGCATGCAGAAGCCTTAGCCCAGGTGTGCTGGTTCTCTTGTTTCTCTTTCCAGATTAGTGGTACATCCTCAGTTTTTGAAACAATTCAGGCATCCAAAGTATGGAAATTTCAGTGCAAACCTATGTTTTCCCCAGTCCAAGTATCAGCCTCCAGTTTGAGGATCTGCTTGCCCCACAAATTGGAATATTGCTTTGGTAGTCCAGATCAAAGTTGCATATAGGTACATGCTAAAATCTTTTCATGCACAAGGCTGTTTGTAGAACTGGGGCCTTCATTTAGGCAGAGGACACACCAGCTTATGTGGAGAAGGGTATTTTTTCAGAGGTGTGCCTGCTGAGCCCACCAGAAATCAGGACTAAGGGTTGCAGTGGCAGGTGCTACTGCCTTGCTGCGTGTCTCTGGGTAAGTCAGTCACTCGAACTCTTGTGTTTCAGTATCCACAACGTAAAGCAGGATAAATATTCTGAGTGCTCTCTCATGACTGCTTGGAAGCCTCATTTATTCCCGCCTGTGAGTCACTTTGGTGATATTTTTGCTTATTCTATCAAGCTGTCAGTGTCGGTACTTCAGGGAGGCATTTTTGTTATTGTTCTGTTATGTCTCTGTTGTTGTTTTTACCTGTACTTGTCAATCCTCATTCTGGGGGCTGCAATACTGTGTCAAGGTGTACTAAGGCATGACACACTTCAGTGCATCTTAAATATTCTTAAAAGGCCTCAGACACTGGCTCATACGTTTTCATTGAGCCATTACAAGCCAAATAGAAGAACTTAAATGAGTGTATTGCATCTGTATTGGTTTCAGAGGACTCACTGGGAGCTCACTGACAGAATCTTTCATGCTTCTGCTGCAGGTGAGGACCTCAATGGGACATTTTTTTCCCATTGCTCTCTCTTTCCTTTCTTTTTTTTTCTCTTTAAGCAAACTAACACAGAGAAGAAAAACATAAGGCAAAATTATTTAAGTGGCTTTAAAATCTGAAATTAAACAAACAAGGAACAATAATTACAGCTGAACTTTTTCACTCAAGCTGCATTGGGTGGAATTTATGCTGATGTTTCCCAACACCTACAGATCTTATCTAGAAGCATAATGTGGGTAGGGGATCAGCAGATTTAGGGCAAAAGAGTTGCATTACCAGCTAACTTGCTATTCTCTTCCTTAAGCTATAATTTAAAGGATAAAATGCCCAACAACCCTTAATATTTAATGTTACCAAATGTCAGACATTCCCGTACTGAAAGTGCAGCAGAATAGATACAAAGGTTACTGCTATGGTAGGTGGACAGAGTGGTTTCCAGGCAGAATTGGTTTCCAGAATATTTTTTAGCTATATTACGTTACTTCTTTTAATTTAGGAAGTTATTAGATACAGTATGGAGAGGAATCAGCTGCCGGAGGGGAAATACAACTCCCCTAAGGTCCCTTTAAAACCATAGCATCCTGCCAAACCATCCAAAAAACGTAGAGGGGTGGGGAGAGGTGGCCAGGAACATCCCGGTGTTTTCCCAGAAGCGATCTTTTCAACCCATCAAATCATTGCTTCCCAACTTCAGAGGTCCTTTCCTGATGTATGCCAGGCACAAGCAGGCAGTGGAGGACAGATTTGGGAACCACCCCCCTGTCCAAAAAGAGACCTGACCTTCCAGCACGCCACCTGCCAGTCCTCCAAGGAGGGTTCCTTCCACACAAGGCGATGGTGCGACTAACACACCTACTCTGGGGGGAAACGTATACTTATTAATCACTCTCTATTTAAAGCTTAAGCGTGCTGAGCACCAAACGATCACTCGTGCCTCCTGACTGGTGTGTTTGGTACGGCAGCCACGGCGCTCACACCATAATCTGGAGAGCTGAACTCTAAGGGGTTAGCATACAAACGTAAATAACATATATTAGCGGCGCATGTTTAGCTCCGACTTGGATTTCATCCACTTTCGGATATGAATTATTCATCCCCCATCTCCCTCCAATTGTTCTTTTAATTCATATCGCAGTTGTTAAAAGGTTAGAAGCCACGTTACTGAATAATCCTTTACTGTTTCCCCGTGGCAATTTGCGCCCAATTTTTGCAGATTTCAAGCCTCGGCCGTCCCCGCCGCAGAGTTCATTTTTATTGCAATTCCCGGCTAGCCTTTTCCCCCCGAACACTACCTCTCTGACCTAACCGCTATACCTCTGATCCCATGCACCCCAGAAGCTGTCACAAGTCTCCCTCCTTCCCAGGAGTTGAACACACAATAGAGAATAGGCCCTGGCTGTGAGGTTCAGCAGCCATTAACCCCTACCAGCTGTTCCTGCAGGGAGCCTTCTGTGGCTGAATGTCCTTTCTCTGCGGAGGCCCTCATTTCCACTAATCTAACTATTGTTGGGTAGGAATGCTGACAGGAGAAAAGAAATTTTTCTTGTGTCCATGCAAGTGTGTGTATCCATGTGTAAGTGAAGGAAGAGTGAAGGCTAATTTCTATAGTGGGCATGAATGGAAGGATTGGGAAAAAAAACTAGTTAAAATGTGTTTACTTGCTTAAAAGGCTCAGTCAATTTAAATAATTTCAGTAGTATGCTCTATTTTGCGGGGGGATGGGAAGGAGGAAGAAGCGAGTTACTATTATCATTTTATGTGAAAGCTGCTGAGAGATTCCCCTGCATTTCCTAAACCCTTCTTAAAATGAGAAAATAGGACAAATGTGCAAATAGAAGCTGCGGAATGAACAGGAACACATCACAACAAAAAAATCTCATCTTTTTAAAGCAACAGAACTGGGCATCCAGAGAGTTACCTTTATTTCACATTGATTATCCATTTTCAGTAGACCGATGATTCAGGCTCTCTTGAAATACACAAAATGTTCGTCTGGTTTTATTAACAAATTCAGGATTTTGTGCTAATACTCTCGAAAGAAAGCAAAATCAATTGGGAGGAAAAAAACCCATTTGATTTAAATGATCGACATTTTCAGATAAGCAAACTCAACGCCTTGCGTGTCTCTCACAACAGCATCATTTCTAATCGCGTTTTAAACTCGCAATTTAAAATATTTTCATGCAACACTAGTAGACATAACATGCTAAATCATAAATTAGCATTTGCATTCCTTTTCCTCTTCAAGCCACACAGGTGAAAGAAATAACAAAAATTTAATTAGCAAGAAAGAAAACTATTTTATTTGCTAGAAAACTGCATGCCATTTTAAGTTTCAATTAATGCATCCTTTTCTCTAAAAAGATTGAAACCAGAAACTGTTTTGAAATTTAGTGCTTCATTTTATCACTTGATAAAGTTCAGCAAAATACAACAGTTGGTCTAGTTCAAATCAAATTAGAAATAATTCATGTAGAAATATATTTTCTGGGCAATTAGACTGTATCGTAGTAGGGCAAATGTCTGATATAATAAAGCTCTACTTTGCATCTGTTCCTGTGTCTAGACGGCTGCAATTACTAGTCCTTACAACAGCAGCGGCAAGATAAAGCACTGCTTACAGGTTATAGCTATTAAAATTCAACATTTTCTTTCTTTGCCCCCCTTTATTACCTAAATCATTTGATTGTTACAAAATTTAATTTAATTTAATGAAGTTGCACTTTCCTCATCTTCAATATGAACACAAACAAACAAACAGTACAGGATCCAGCTCATTGTTTCTCCCCAACATTAGCTGCCATGCACGGATACTGGTTTCATTGAAGTTAAATATGTGCAAATAATGCTTGCACAGAACCCAAATGGCAGAAATGACTCTGTGGATAAAGAGAGGACCTGAAGCCTCGTGACTGTCAATCTGGCGTCCTTCGAAGGCGCTATAAAAAAAGAAAACAAACCACACAGCATACTAGAAAATGCATATCCCTAATTACTGTATTTGGTGAGAGGAAAGGCCTGTGCCAAGGAGGGTACATTTATAGGTAGATGGGTAGGTTTATATCCCTAAGAAAAAGAAAACCAACAGTTAGCCAAACACAATCTTAAGGCGATGGACAGCCCTGCATCTACAGGTTGAACCCCCTCGCAACATCACAGCAGGAGCTCAGCATCCGTGTTGCCACCGCTGCTCCCCGGTTAGAGAGGGATGTCAGCAATGACTCGGGTGTGCTGCATCAGTTTGACTTCAGGCGCTGTAAATGAAGTAATATAGGGTTGGAAGAAATCACATGTGAAAATAATGGGTCCAATCCTTGAGGTCACATGGAGGTGCCACTTCTTTACAATTTTGGCTTACCGAGTACACTGAAGGATTATTTCAGCAGGATTTCTGAAACTGCAGTTTTACACAGTTCATGGACATAAACAGTAGTTTCTGGTGTTAATGAAACTGCTTTCTCCTTCAAGTTCTCCCTATAATTACAGGGTTTCTGGGTTTCTAAGCAAACCTGAGCAAATTTTAAGTAGGGTTTTGTTTAGACAATCTAAGATATTAAATCATAGTTTTGAAACCCTGCAAAGAATCAAGCACATAGCAATAAATGGCATTTGTGAAATATTTCATGCAAAGAAAGATATTCATTGAAACAAACACAGGCCTCTTGGCTGAATTTGGAAACAGCAAAATGCAGAGTGTGTTGCGCATTAAAGGGATCTGACGGTAGCTACAGGAACCTGGACACAACCGTAACCAAGGCACACTGGTATAAACAGAAAATGGACACTGTGCAAGCAGTCATTCATTTTGTTCTTATATTCATAGGTGAAGACAATTGAGGCAGTGTCTACACGAGACAGCTTCAAAGGATGCTTGAGTGGCAGAGAAGAAATTTTTTATGCTGCTCAGAATAAACTAAGTTCATTGATGAGGCCACAGTCACATGACAGCTATGTGCCTATAACCTTCCTGTATCAACTTTTCCCAGCACCTTTAGATGTCTGATGTGTCTACAGTATCTCATCTTTGTTAAATAAGGCTGCATAGTTAAGCCCTGAGATTTCTCTTTTAGGGCAAATGTCGTTTGTAATACAGATAATTTTTCAGATGGGCCAAGGCATTCTCCATGCAGAGGAAAAAAACAAGACCAAAAGATACTGTAACCTTGTTTGAAAGAAAAGCATAGACTGTGCTTTTTGGTATTGCTGGCTCAACAGACTGACGAGAATGTCTGGAGTTGATCCATTAACAGTTAATCTGAAATACAACTGCCACAAACTATTAGCAAAGATACAAAATATTTCTTCAGCCCTTATAATGAACATTTTATCACCATATTAGCTTCCTGTCTAAAAAAGATGGACTTTGTTTTGGTCAACATTTCAAAACATGGTGATGGACCTTTTGTTCCCCCAAATCTGTAGCCTCTCAGGCAGGGATAGTGTTGCAGAAGGCTGTACTTGAAGTCTCCAGCTTCCAAATACTCAATACCAGCATATCACATCCCTAAAAAGAAGCAAGTCTACTCTAGAAATATCTGGTACGGCAATAATAGTAGCTAATAGTACCACGTTATCTTCACCTTCATTTCACTTGCAGTTCCCTAACAGGACAGAATGTGGCTTTGGTATAACAATGTCAACAGGTATTCCTTTGAAATGGGTTACCCAGTATTTTATGCTATTTCATGAAAATGATATAATCTGTAATTCAAATATGGAAAAACCCAGGGAAAATCACTGTACCGGAATCTTGGACTTATTTTTTGCATGTTCTTACTTTGTCAGGACATCATGTCTTAGTCTGTGATGCACTTGGTCCACCAGCTCTCAGAGGTATGAAATTCCCCAAACACATTATTCCAGGTCCAAGTGACTGCATGCTCCGTGGCTCAGAATTTGGTTTTTATTTCCTCCTGAGCTCCCAAACTCAGCTCTTTGTACCAGAAGTTATTATTTTGCAGTGGGTCGGTACACAGCTATTTGTGACCTGACTTCTCACCCTTCCAAGATCTGCCTGCAGCTGCATCCTCCCCGCCCCTCCCTCACCCCCCATCACTCGTACTTCACCTCATGCCTATGAAGTCTTTGGATTGCATCACAGGTTACTGTTGCTGTTCTGCCACAAGAGTGGGAAGGGAGGAGGAGGGTGACTGTCCACCTCACTGCCAGGAAGTAAAAACTCACTTCGGCATGCTTCAAATAACCTGTTTGTCAGTGACGGGTTTTTTTCCCCAACTGTGCTACAGCGCTGTACAAGAGTTTGGTTATGGGATGGGTGAGCTGACTCCTTAGAAGCTGTGCTAAGACCTTTAGTGGGTATTAAAAGCTGACATACTAAAGAAAGCACTAGATTTTTCACAATCCGTGCGATTGTACAGTACGAATTACAGTGGTTTGTGCTGCCACTAGATCGATGACATCACAGGATGACTGATACATGTGCTAGAAGTGAGGGAGGAGCCATCAAAATTAAAGTCTGCCTAACTTCTGGCTGGGATGTTGAGGTGGCAGTGTGTGTGTGTTAGGGGGAGGTGAGGAAGGTTTGGCCACTTGTAGAAGTTGTCATTAGAGTGCTAACAAACCGCCTGCCTGTGGTTAGCCAGATACAGACAGAAAAATGAGGAAATCCCCGACTACTTTTTGAACAGAAGTTCAAAATTCACTTCATCATCGAGCTGGCTGGCTGGCTTCTTACACATCCTGTTGTCCCTTCCCTAGCTCTGTTTCCCGATCTGACTGCAATTTGGAGTATAGTATTCTCTGAAATATAACAATTTAAGAAAATAATGTTTCAGGAAATGCTGACATGTCAAATTTTCTGCTTTTCAGGGGTAATCAGAACTGAAATGGTGCTTCTCTGCCTTTTTTTTTTTTTTTAAACAGAGGATGTTAATGGATTTTTCAGTTGTAAGGCACAAAAAGATGACATTAAATGTCACCTGACGCTGAAGAAAATACAGGGACTGTTTAAAAAAATTGCACTGAAACTAAAATACTCCCTCATCCTCCTCTCTACTGGGAAGTCTGTTATTTCATTTGTCTTTTGCATATTTAAACACAGAAAGTACAGAATCCTGTTTCCCCGAGACTACTGGCCTGGTATCTGCAGCTTTACTAAATGATTCTAGCAAGTCACAACTCACAGTAATGTATCCTTTGAGCAGTGTCCAGCCCTGGAACTTTTGCCCCCCAACTATCACCTGCTGATATAAAATAACATCAAAATGTACTCTAAAATATTTTACAAACACTACACTAACATCATTAACACAATTTCTAGCTGTGATATACCTTATTAACCTCATCTGGTGAGCAGGAAATCAACTCTTATCTATTCCATTCTACTCTGAGTGTGCCTGTGAGTACAAAGGTACATCTTATGTCGTAACTTGATGTGACTGATGTTTCTTCTGAAATGATTCTAAAGTATAACCAAAAAAAATCATAATTAAATCTCTTATTAAAAGGGAATACCCACATGCAGAGGCATCATTTGAACATACTATGGATTTCAAACCGCTGTACCGACACCCTGGTCATTAACCTAAAAATCACCTAAAATCTCTGCATACTTTGCACTGTTTGTCACTTTTAGAGACCCATCTTTCAAATCTATGCATGCAGTTCTTTTCACAAACTGACATCCTCAGGAGACTAATAATAAGGTCCTGGATATTACTGAATCAGTAGTTTGTACTAACACAGGTTTAAAATTGGATGCCTTTAAACAGCAGAATAAGGAATCTCCCCAGGCAATAGACCGTTTCTACTTGCAGAAAGTCTGGAGATAAAACTGTAGTTTTTACTATTAGTGACTATGAAATAAGTAGTGCAGGTCCCCCAGGAGGAGCTTAAAATGAGTTTTAAGTTCCTTTGTTCGCCATTTACTGGAGCTGCAGTCATAACTAGAGACTGAGTGACTTCAGAGATGCCTTAAGTATCTTTCATACTGTTCATGTCAAATAAACAAATCTGCTTTGCACAAGGGATCACAAGAAAATCAAGAGATACAATTGTATTAGCTGCTACCTAAAAATGAACTACACAGTTTTTGCTACTCATAAGTAATTCAGTATTCCCTAACGTGTCAATAAAACCATGATAAACCACAGTGGGTACTCCACACTCACACACACACACACACAGAATTGGGTTCTTGATAGACTTTAATGAACATATAGATTACAGTCTGTTGTAGCATAATCTTACTTGTTCAAATGGTGACAATATGAAGCGAGATTTATTTTAGGTCATGTTGAATTTCCTTTTAAAAAAATTCTCAGTCAACTACTTCACTCTTCAGTTCTGTATTCCAAAATACTCCGATTTTGTATTCTAGTAGAAGAATAAAATGAAATATATTTAGAAAAGCAAATTAAATAGAAATTCAAGGTGACAAGCAGGGTACTTAATTTTCTGAGAAATTAGATTTTTGATATTCTGTCTTGTGCTAAGCATTAGCATGGAGTCACATACTGAAAGTGACCCACTTCAAATTACTAACTATGTTTTTATTTTCAATATCTCCTGGCATCAATAAATGCTCAGGGTTTATTTCTAGTGGTGGCCATGAAAATGACTTCCCTGTCCTGTGAGAATTTGGGATTTCAATCTGGTTTCCCACAGTGAACTGAAATTTAAAATGCCCTGAGATGTCAAACATTCAAAAATATTGTAAAGAAATGAAGTGCATTGGGATACCACGCTCTGTGTTAGAAATCCAAAACATTCTACTTTTATTTTGACCTTTTCATTTGGGCATGGTGGGATTTAAAGTATTAAAGTATCTAATATTTCAAGCCAAAGCCCATCAAGTTTATATTTTTCAAATGTTTAACAAGTCTGTTTTGACAAATTCAAAATATTTTAGTCTGGAGACTTACTGAAAGCAATGTTTCCCTGGGATCATTTCACCAGTTCAAATTTTTCCAATAACTGAAATACCAGGTTAGAAAATTATTTATTTGCTTTATTTTTTCCTCTGTTTTTATTGTCATCAGAAACACCAAATAAAAATATAGTTTGGCACTGCTGATCATAATTAATTCCCTAACACACTAGAGGTTACAGGCCAAATTCAGCTTCCATTTCCACTGGAGAAAAATGTCTTAATACCACGGAGCTGTGCTGGTGGAGCTGAGAGATGTCAGCCTTGTGCAATATAGCAGTGACACTACAGATCCCAGCCGTATCCACTTGCTGGCATCACTCCGCTAAAAAGAGCATCTCAGGCTCTGAACAGTTCTGCAACTGGAGATGTCTGGAATCCATCTGATGACACACAGGATGTGCAATTTGAAGCATAGTGCTCCCTTCCGAGTGTGCATGCAAACAAACAATCTGCTTTTCCCCAACTCATCTCTTTGTCTTGTTAAAGTCCAGCATTAAGTGGGTTTTGGTTTTTTCCCCCTTCTGATCACATCTGCATCTTGCTGTTTCATTTTGC